>CM069933.1:12109029-12299462 GCA_036172225.1 Cryptocoryne crispatula var. balansae
CTCGGAAATGCCGTAAAACCATAAAATCGACCGAAATGGCCGTATGGCGCCGGTTGATGAAATATACGGCTAGGATCGACCCGGACAACTCGGCAGGACTCGCTGATGACCGAAAAGGCCTAACGCATGTTCCCGAGATAAGCCGTAATAGGTACGGATCGAAAAAGCCGTAACGAAAGCCGTCATTGACCGACAACTACCGAAATGACTTCTCGTAAACCCCGATCATTACGGAACACATGCGGGGACTCCCGAGACCCTTCAATTAATGACTATTCCAAGGTCGGTCATTGAGCAAGCTCCGTGTTTTCACAATTCGCGTGTGAAGCTCTCGCTTGAAGGTTACGACATTGTTCCGAAATCATCGGTCCATTCCCAACTCACTGGGGGCTCCACCGGCGTCATAGCTCATCTCCATGAGGTAATCGAATTAGATAATCGGTCAAATAATGGATATTGCCAATGGAATAAGAGTACTGTAGCTCTGAATCGAATGAGATTCGTGTAATACTGCAGTCTCATCGTATCTTCTGGTGAGTCTTTGCAATATCAAAGTTTCCTACCTCGAAAGGGGTTGAGCGAGTAGAGCCATTTAATGCATACCCTTCTAGTGATCGGCGGAACAAGAAAGCAAGAACCCTATGATCATATTTCCGGAAAGAGGACTTGTAGAGAAAATCTTTAAGGTAGAGAAAGGATTACTTTGAGGTACCATTGTAGCGGCGATAAAGTGGTAGTTCGAGAAGGTGGCCGGTGAAAGAGTAGCAAAGAAGGAATAGAGACCTCGAGAATTGACTTGGAGTCCAAGTGACATCTCCGGCTCTTCATAACGTTCATTCATCAATGTGAGTACAGTCCATGATTACTGGGTGAAGAGCGGAGTTCTTGATTTATTGGTGGGAGTATATAGTTAGAGACATGATTAAAGAATTAAGAAGCATGACTTGGCAAATTGCGAAGACCGTCCCATGACTTGTTGGGCCAAGGGAGCAACATGGTTGAAATAAGGTGGGTTTGGACAAATGATGGTTGAACCACGGATGGTTGAACTATATATAGTTGTGCTAATTATGGTTGAATCATATATTGTTAAAAAAATAGGTAGTTGAACAATGAGTGATTGAGCGAGTGATGGTTGAAACATAGGACAAGGAGATGAGGCAATTTGATTGGCTTCAGCCTGATACGAGGCAACTTTGCCCTTCACCGTGGATTGTATACGGGCGTAGGTTTTACACAGGTTGGTATAGAGAGACAGCTCCCTAAAGAGTTGATCAACATCACGACGAGCACATGGTTGAGGGACCTCTTGTGCTTACATCTCGAACAATGGATTAACATGACCGTACGACGGAATTGGTTGGTGACCAATCTCGTGCTCTCAATGTTCGACATGTTCCGCCATTCCAACGTGCCTTCCAGGACCATAATTGCATTGTCACCTTTCAACTTCAAGGAGAAGGTAAAACAAACAAGTTGGCAAAACAAACAAAGAACTTTTTTACGGTTTTTAGTATCTTGCGAAATGTTAGGGTTTTGAATTTTTTTTGACAAACAAGTGATAATTAAAGACTTGAAAACAAGATTGCACAATGATTTTCATTAAACCATAAGTTTAATGAATTTGTTAAAGAGTTGTTCTCTCAACAAATGGGTTAGGATCCTAGCTCCAATCTCCAATGACCTAGGTTTCACACAATCTCACCATGTGTAGGTAACATAGGATGCTTCAGGTTTTGGGGAGTGGTACAACCAACACGATCGTGAAGAGGAATACTCCACGTATGAGGAATTACGGAGGCCTTGATGAAAGCCAACCAAGTCAACTAGGAAGGAATATCCCAGAAGAGAGGTAAGAATCCACCAAGAGGGTGTTTTGGATGGGAGGGGTAAATGGGAGAGTGAGCCCCCACCTCAAAAGGAAAAAAGTGTAAAAGAAGGAGGTAGAGAGAAGGAGCAGAAAATGCAATCAAGTAATAAAGCAAGTAATAAGCAAAATATAAACTTAAATAAACAAGCAATCACACAAGACAAGCAATTAGAAACTAGAATTTAGACCTTGTTTCATATGTGAGCCAAATGGAGATAGTAAAAAGTGATGGAAAGAAGAGGGTTCAGATCTGACTAGCCAAGCAAAAAGGTGGTCCACATGGGGACCGATGTAATAATAAGCTGGTTCACGTAGAGGCTAACCGGGGTAAAAAGTAAAAAGGTGGTTCGCACGGGAGCTAATTTTTGGGTAAAAAAGGGTGGTTGGCGTGGGAACATGTTTGAATGATTGAAAGAAGGCAACGTGGGGCCAATTAAAGGTGAATAAGGATCTGATCCAAGTGGGGATAGATCTGAAGGAAAGTGGTTTGGTTCACGTAGTGGCAAAGTAAAGAAAGAGATTGGTTAACGCGGGAACCAATTTAAAAGGAAAAAGGGTGGTTGGCATGGGAACCCATTTAAATGGCAACAAGAAATAAAAGAGGGTCACACGGTGACCAATTTTAGGGTGATAACCTACAGCAAAGAGAGAAAATCTTATTTTGAATGACTGAAAATAAATTTTTATTCACATAGAACCGGTTTGTAGAAGAGAGTTGGTTCGCGTGGGAACCGGTTTTAAAGCGAAGGTGGGTTCACGTGGGTACCGAGTACAAAATAAAATAACGAGAAATGAAATGAGGTTCTTTGTAACTTCAGATATGATAAAAGATGGGTGAAATCATAAATTTTGAGATGGCATAAAATTAATAAAGGTGGAAAGAAGGAAAGGCTCACGCGGGAACCGGTCTAGAACTAGAACTAGTTGCAAGCAAAACACTAAGCTTACACGATTAAAGATATTGCTTGTCCCACTTTGTGGTCGTCACAAAGGCTGTTCGACTCGAATATTTGATGGGCCTCTTCTTTTCAGGGAAGTCCATGAATCGAGATCGTCACCTCAAGTGGGGATGATAAAGATAGAAAGAAAACACGGAAAACAACTCTCGCCTCGGTCCCGGCTCACATTGATCCCCGAACTTTCATCCCTTGGCATCGCTCGATCACCTTTGAAGAGATGGTTTTGGGTCATGTGGGAGGAGGGATGGTAAGAAAATTAAGACATGTGGTCGCCGGGAACTATGGGTTCCGATTTATGAAATAAAGATTGACCATGTGTACCTTAGCGTGAAGAATGCGGGTGTAGCTTCTCCTTCTTCGGCCGGCCGATAAAGAAGAGTCCTCCAACGTGTGGGTGCTTGATTTCCTATGCAACTAGATAACAAATAGATGAAAAAGATAATTATAACTAGACAAAGTGGAGTATATGTAAAGAAAATGACATGAAACACACAAAAAAAACCGACTAGAAAATGAACGGATTTGGGTTATCTCCCCAACCCCTCTTTTTTCTATTTTTTCGGATTAAAAAATTAAAAATAATGCAAAAAAATGTAAAAAAATGATATGAGGATGGAGAATAACTAAAAAAAAGAGATATGAAAAATAACGAGAAAGATTCGATAAGAATAGAGAGAGATATGACCAAATGCGGTTGTCGAAAAAGCGAAGCTGACGGTCTAGGATCTGCGCAAGCGCGACTTTGCTTCTACGCTCATCACGACTAGCCCCGACCTTGGAATCAAGTGCATTCAATTGTAAACAGAATAAGACTTGGAGAGGGAAGAACTTTGATGTTGAGATCTTAGGCAGCGGTCATCCACACGCGGCTGTGGGAAAATTTGAAGAAGAGAGACTTGGAAGATCACCTATGGACCAGCCTTCCTCTCCCACGAACCAACTTTTCTCTCTCTAAAAACTCGAAATTCTTTCTCTAAAAATCAAAAATGGATGCGGGAGTGATCTTTGATATCTTGATATGCACAGGGGGTCATGTACCTACCTTCTGGAATGACCCGGAATCGGCCTCCAATTTATAGGAGAACGATTGTCCATGATCCATCACTTACAAAATAGGTCACCTTGCGCCCTACCCCGGGGTGCATGCGCCACAGTGCGGGGCTCATACACCCCAGCGATGGGTGCATGTGCCTCCCGGTGGGGGCACATCCTATCCATCTGAAAATTTTGGTCCGATTCGATCAAAGAGTCGATCCGATCCGTTCGAGAGGTAGAGTCTCGGTGAAAAATTGGTTCCCTCGTACCCTCGATCGGGGGCACCAAGACCACGTGCCTCGTGGGGCAGGGTGCATGGCCACGTGCCTTGGGTGCAGGCGCAAGTGCCCCGAGGGACTGGGCGTATGGGGCGGTTTTGCGCGTCTTCTTCGGAAGCCATTGCGAACACTCCCGAACTCGGAATTCGATGTCGTTTGTTGCATTGAAAAGATAACAGGCCAAATAAGCTTTATACAACAATGGATAAGACATCACACCCTCCAAAACTGCTTAAATTTATCCCAAAGTTATGCAAGCGAATAGAAGATCGATGCGGATTGGAATGACTGCGACGGTCAACCGGAAAGACTCCAGTGTGAATCGACCATAACCTTCAATGCATGATCATTAGGCGATGGTCATTCAGCCAATTTCCATGTTTACATGATTTCCGTGTGGCTTTCGCTTGGAAATTATGGCTTTGTGCGAAAAGTTCGGAGAGAAAATATCTGATTTCGTTGAGCGAAGCTCCAAATCAACTTTAAAAAAAGATCCGGCATCATTATAAAGGTCAATCACACATGTTACCCTATAAAACATGAGTTTTATGCTACGAATTAGACAAATTTGGCATGTCTACAGATGCGTTGATGAAGAAGAAGCAGAGTTGGTGCTGAAGAAAGCACATTTTGGGGTTTGTGGGGGCCATGTCAATGTTCAGGCTCTTGTCAAAAAGATCAGCCGGCAAGGGTATTATTGTCTAATACTAGAAGAAGACTACTCTATCTTTATCTAGCACTTTGTCCAGTCCATGTTGACAAAATTCATTCTTACGCATCTTTCCTTCATCCAATCCATGCCCCATGGCCTTTCGCCATGTGAGCTTTTGATATGTAGGCCCTCTAGGTGATCTTAACTATGAGCTGTGCTCCAAATCATTCATTTTTATAGCAATGGAGTACTTCACCAATTGGGCAAAAAAGTAAGCGTTTGTGGATATCAAAGAATCAATATTGTGCTCCTTCATCGAAAAGCACATCATCATCAAGTTTTGGACTCTAGCAACATCATCACCCAGATAATGGACCACAATTCCTCTTTCAAGATCTGTGTGATTTTTGCAATAGGTACTGCATTGCTTTGCATTATTCACTTCCATACTACCCGCAAGGTAATGGTCAAGTAGAAGCCACCGATAAAACTTTAATTAAGATTATCAAGAAAACTTGTAAGTCCAGCAAATTTGCGGATTGACCAGAAAAACTTGTAGATGCTTTATAGACTTATCATACTTCTGTATGGACCCCCACTAGTCAAAATATATATGCCCTTGCATATGGGATGGAAGTGGTGGTCCCATACGCAGTACTCCTTCCATCTATCTAAGTTCAACTCGACATGGACATCCTCGTCGATGAGAGATGAGAATCTCTCCTTGCACGGCTTGAATTTCTGGAAAAAGAAGGTTGACCACCTCAAGGCATGCCTGGACTTAGAAAAAATAGATTAAAATGGTTTTGTCGAAAAGGGTGGTAAGAGAAAAAATTGAAATTGGTGAAATGGTAGTCAAATGTATATTCGTTAAGTCAAGTGGTCCCCACTCCAAGTTACAACTTAACTATGAAGGGCCTTGTGTAATAACTTAAAAATATCTAGGCAATGCATATAAGCTAAACAAATGTATGAAGAGAAGCTAAGTCATCCTTGGAACATCATTTGCCTAAAAAATATTTTATTTAAAAAATGGAGAATCTACGGTATGATATCCGATCTAAATACGAAGTGTTCACTAGAGGACAAGCATGGACATCACTTTGCACACACAACACATCCCAATCATAGAATATAGACATCCCAACACTCGAGAGAGGTTAGGCAAAGCCGTGAAGGCGAAGTACCCTATTATCTTGATTTCAATCCACAAGATAGGTGAAAGGAATTAGATGAGGGTAGTATCGAAAATACTCGTTGCCTTATTAGGAGGCCGTCTTAGAGGGTGCAAAAGGGTGCCCGATAGATTGGTAATAAACCCTACATATTTAAACAAATATGGGGCTGTGAACACACCAAATTTGGCTAATTCGTAGTATAAAAATCATGTTTTATGGGATAACATGCTTAATTGATACGAAGATGATGTCGGGTCATTTATTGTTGATTTGGAGCTTTGCGAGAACGAAATCGGATGTTTTTTGGAGTTTTCGAACAAAGCCTTATATTTCAAGCGAAAATCGTGCATAAATCGCGTAAACACGAAATTGGATGGATGACCAAGGGTTTGTGACCATGCATTGAAGGCTTATGATAAGATTCTTGTTCTAGATATCATATTTTGTTTTTTATGCCGTGTCTTTACGATTGGCCATTGGAATCATTTTGACCAGTATGCCTCTGCCATTCACTATCCTAACTTTTGGATGAAATTCGAATTTTTGGAGAGTGTAGTTGGCGATGCATCACTATATAAAAACTTCCTTATCTTTTTATCTTTCCAACGCAACAAATAGCACCAAATTTTAAGTTCGAGAATGTCATGATAACTTTTGGAACACAGGGCATATAGAGATAGTACAATGTGCCACATTTGGGGACACATTCCAATGTGCCCCCACTTGAGGGCATATTCCCATGAGCCCCCAATCGAGGGCACATGGGTACCAAATTTCAATTGGTATTCTACCTCGGAAGGCGAAAATTTTTGCCAAATGGGATATGCTCCTAGAGGGGGGCACGTGTGCCTTGGACCGGGGTGCATGCACCCGGGACCGAGCGAATGCGCCCGGGACCGAGGCGCACTATCCCTATTTTTTAAGCTAGATTGAGCCCGGTCTTTCCTCTATAAATTGACCCTAATTCTAGTCTTTCGA
The DNA here is from genome assembly GCA_036172225.1 of Cryptocoryne crispatula var. balansae. Classification (NCBI taxonomy): domain Eukaryota; kingdom Viridiplantae; phylum Streptophyta; class Magnoliopsida; order Alismatales; family Araceae; genus Cryptocoryne; species Cryptocoryne crispatula. Next base: position 12,115,980 of record CM069933.1, read on the forward strand.
GAGAGCCTTTTCTAACCCCCAGCCTGACCAAGATGTCCAAGCTCGCTCCTGCATCATTCTAGTAATTTTAGAGAGAGAAATGTGAGGTTCTTAGAAAGATAAAAGTCGATTTCGGAGGAAGGAAGGTCGGTTCGCACGTGGTCGGCCCAGGGTCTCTCTTCTTTGAAACTTCCTATGGGAGGTGTGTGGACGTATGCTTCACGCAGGAGTATCTAAAGGAAAAGTTCTTTCCTCTCTAAGTCTTATTTTGTTTTCCAGTGATGACACCGCATAATTCCGACGATGGGTGTACCGAGTCGTGTAGCAAGCTGCGAGGCAAGGTCACTCCTAGCATATCCCGATTTGCTATTTGACTTTTTTGATAGCTTGATTTGGCTATATATTCCTAAATTAATTTCAAAATTGATACATGTTCTTCCTATTTTGTCCTTCTTCCTTCATATATAATTTTTTTACATTAAGTTTTGGTTTGTTAGCAGAAAATAAAAAGGGGTTAGAAGTAACCAGGAATACGAGTCGATTTTTTTCTTTCAATTATGCTGTTTTCATGTTATTTTCTTTACATATACTTTAGTTATTTAGTTCTAATTCCTTTTCATTTGTTTTATCATCTAGTGCACGGGAAATCAAGAATCTATGAGTTGAGGGACTCTTCTACATCGGCCCGGCCGAAGAAGGGAGAAGCTCACAACCCACACTCTTCCCACTAAAGGGTATATACCACGGAGGTCATTTTCTTCTTTCTATTGCATAAAGCGAGGCCACGGTTCGTGGTGACCACATCATGTTTTAAGTTCTTCTCTTTCTCATCCTCCTCCCACATGACCCGAACCATCTCTTTGGTGATTGAGCAACCCCAAGAGATGAAAGTCCGGGGATCAATGTGAGCGTGGGACTGGGGTGAGTTCTTTATCACTTCTCTACCTTTACTTATTTTATGAGGTGATGACCTAAGGATCAGATCCATTCTTCAGAGTCAATAACACTCTCTTTTTGGTGACAATGGTGGGACAAACAATGTCTTTAATCATGTGTACTTAGTGTTTCTGTGCAACTAGTTCTAGTTCTAGACCGGTTCCCACTTGAGCCTTTTCTTTCCAGACTTTCTCAATCCAGCATTCCATCTGATTTTACCTTATTTCATCAAGTATATGAAGTGCCAAGTATTTTTATTTAATTTATTCTATTTTATTTCAGCCGGTTCCCACGTGAACCCATCTTTTGCTTTTAAAATTGTTTCCCACTTGCTTGAATAACTCTCTTCTACAAACCGGTTCTCACATGTACCAAAATTTATTTTTTCAAGCCATTAAAATCATGTTTTTATGTTTTATTTCAGGTTATCCTACTCTCAAATCGGTCACCGTGTGACCCCTCTTTTTATTTTTCAATTGCCATTTAATAGGTTCCCATACGAAGACCACCCGTTTCCGCAATGGATTTCACTGCGTGAACCAATTTATTTCATTACTTAGGTTCTCACATGAACCAGAACCTCTTTCCTTCAGATCTATCCCCATGTGGATTATATCCTTATTCACCTTAAAATTGTTACGTCACCCTCATTTAATCATTCCAAGCTTGGTTCCCACATGAACCGCCCTTTTTCTACCCAAAAATGGTTTCCTCCATTGAATACCTTCACTTCTTTACCACAGGTTCTTTTGAACCAACTTATTCATACATCAATTACCATATAGACCACCTTTTTGCTTGGTCATCAGGATATGAACCCTTCTTTTTTCTATCACTTTTCACCACCTGCATTTGGCTCCCATGAGAAACAAGGTCTAGATTTTAGTTTCTAGTTGCTAGTTACTTGTCTTGTGTGCTTGCTTGTTTATTTAAGTTTATGTTTTCATTATTACTTGCATTATCACTTGATTGCATTGTGTTATACTTCTCTCTACCTCTTTCTTTTACACTTTTTTTGAGGCGGGGAGCTCACTCTCTCATATACTCTACCCATCCAGAAACACCCTCTTGGTGGATTCGGCTTCTCTTGGCAGAGATATTCCTTCCTAGTTGACTTGGTTGGCTTTCATCAAGGCCTCCGTAGTTCCACATACGTGGAGTATTTCTCTTCATGATCAGGTTGGTTGTACCACTCCCAAAACCCCGAAGTATCCTAAGTTACCTACGCATGGTGAGATTGTGTGAATCCTAGAGTCATTGGAGATTTGGAGTTAGGATCCAAACCTATTTGTTGATGTAGAACAATTTGTAACAAAATACACTTAAACCTAAGGTTTAATTCAAAAAATCATTGTGAAATCTTGTTTCAAGAATCTTTGTATCACTTTCTTGTTAAACAAAAAATGAGAACTCAAAAAAGAATGCAAAAGACTAAAAACCCGAAAAAATGTTCTTTATTTGTTTCGACAACTTGTTTTGTTTTACCCCCTTTTATGAAGTTGATGAGGGTGGCAATGCAATTGAAGGTCTGGAAGAAGGCAAGCCTTTGAAACCTGGCCCGAAGACACCAAGAGAATGCAGATGGGTCACCAACAAAACCTGTTAGAATGGTTATGTTAATCCCTTATTTGAGTTCAGAAGTGCAAGAGGGTCCCATCTAGCATATGAGGTCCCATCTTATAAATAAATCCCTTATTCATGTCAATCATACCTGCTCCCATGAGATGTTGAACAACTCTTTTATAGGAGTTATCTCTGCATAGTAGACTTCATGACATCATTTCTCGCACATGCAATCCTTGGTGAAGGGTAGAAACTTCCTCGAGATGACTACGCTTCAATCGAGTTGTCTCACCCCTTCATTCCATGGTTTGGCCACCACTTGTTTAACCATCTTTTTGTTCAACCACCAATTAGTGTCCAGCCATCTACGGCAAGTTCAACCATCACTTGTTCAATCATCACGTGGTCCAATCATCATGTTGTCAGAGCTACCCTGCTTATTCTAACCCCCTTAGCTCCATTTTGCCCATCAATGTTATGGGACAGTAAATCATCGAGATAATTTAATGGAGTTCATAGCTTCTCGCATTCTCAGATTCCAGGGAAGATCAAAGAAAAATCCCCAAACCACATACTTACACTAGTAAACCAAGAACTTTGCTCTCACATAGGCGAAATCATGGATCGGCCTCACCTAATGAATAGAACGTTATGAAGTAAGGCGAGATGTCGATGGTGGAATCCAAGTCAACTTTTTGAGGTTTCTATTCTTTCTTTGCCAGTTCTTCACGACCACCTTCACGAGATTACTAGTTCTACTTGCTTTGTTGACCCATAGCAATTGGTACAGGTAATCCCTTTTCTACATCTCAAGAATTTCTTCTATGAGTCTTCATTTTGGAAGAATGATCGTGGGGTCCTTGCTTTCTTGTTCCACCAATCACTAGAAGGGTCTACATTGGAGTGGTTCTATTCGCTCGAGCCCTCTTTGAGGCGGAGGAGACTTTGACATTATCATGACCAAGTTTTTGCACAAAGGAATGCCACTAGAGATTGGGGTGGCACCATCATGTTCGATCACGGACACGATTTCTAAGAAGATGGAAGCCTGAGGAGGACTTTATAAAGTTCTTTATTTGGTGGAGAGGAATGGCAAAGAAATTGATAGATGTCATCTCGAAGAGAGAACGAGGTAAAGATTCTTATTGGAAACACTACACTAGCTTTAAGGGAATGTCTTGATCATGCACCATCCTACCACCATGAATAAACTTTATGATAGTTCTTGGTACTTGCAAGCCCATTTTAAGGATGCCACAATGATAAATCCTTTTGATCCTAAACCTAGAAACATCGGGAAAACTAGTTCTACACCGGTGCAATGACGGAGTACAACCAAGGGACTAGTCAACAATGAAAATTTGCGAATATTGTGGGGGAACCAAGGAGGGGAACCGTGCAAAACCAGTATAGGAACTCACCACAAAAACCCTTCTTATCCCCTCCCTCGGTAGCAAGTTATGCCACAACAACCACAACAACCCCCGGTTACGCAACCCTAGCAACCTTGTCAACACACCTACAATAGAGCGCCGCCCACCACCCAATCAAGCACCACGAAGGTGAGTTCCTAGGGAGCGAAAACTACCAACAACTACCTTACTCCTTGACCAACATCTTCAATGCACTCATGGCATGGAGAAACAATTGGAATTGCCCCGAAAGAAAGAGAGGTTTGGCTAATAATGCGGATATGTCCCGATATTGTGCTTATCATACCAGGGTACCCTAGTCACAATGTTGAAGTGTGTTTTCCAATTTAAAGATTACATTCATGATCTCAATGACCATGGAAACATTGATTTGGGCCCCAAATGGGAGAATGGCATATAGGCAAAATGAGAAATCTAGATAGCAAAGCTGATGGACGAGTTGTCCACGAGCTCGGCCTCAACAACAAATAAATCTGGCTTGGGAATTGTTCGAGACACTCTGCTTCCATTGCATGCCTCCTACCCACAGCACCACTTAGCACCAACACCAGATCCGAATCTAGGGATTGGCTTAAGTGCACTCCATTTCCTAGGAAGATGCCGGCAATGATTATGGTTAAGCAACTAGGAAAACTCATGATGCAATCGTGCCGATCAACCCAACTAGGCCTCCTACTAGAACCACTACTCAACAAATAATCCATGCACCATCTACTCCATTCCCACAACCACCACCAAGCTCGATACCACCAGCCATTGGCCACTACTTCTTCTCCCTTACTTATCATTGGGCCAGCCCCACATTAGCTACGCCTCCCTCAACCATTGCTACACCCCGAGCCCTTCTCATCCCGGCCACTTCACTATCACCCACAAACTTAAACCTCCCAGCCTATGAGCTCCATTACCCCAAAAGTCCCCAACCTACCAAACCACCAATCCCACAACTACCCAAAACCAACACCCTCCACCAGCCATTCCTGCACCCCGACATCTTCTTATCCGGCTACCACTATCACCATCACTACCATCCCCAAATCCTAACCCTTTACCCACTAACCCAATCACCTGAGAGCCTTTAGTCGTACCAAAAATCTCATTGCCTACCATACCGCACCTACACCACCTGTTCCACTATATTCCACCCCGATTAATCCACCACCTCTACCTCGACCGTCGATAGCCCCGTGCTTCGAGTGGGAGAATGTTCCAAAGATCTCGTTTCATCAAGCCGGTGCCGTGGGACACAACCGCAAGATCCAGTGGAGGAAGAATAAGCGAAAGAACCATTGTTGGGCACGACTTATGGCTTGTTGAAGCATTTGGATAAGATGTCGGCCCATATTTATATACTTGAATTGATCAAGAGAGCAAAGGTGCACCAGGAGATTCTACAACAAGATATTTGTAAAGGGTCATGGTGAATGAAAATCTCCCGCCTGAGAAGATCACTACAGTGTTAGCCCTCAGAAGTGAGCACCCAATGCTCACTTTCTCTCAGGAGGAATTAGTAGATCCAGAGGTCAGGAGATATGCTTTGCCCGCGGCTATTATCATTTTTAATGTTGAAATAAAATCATGTTTGGTTGACATTGGAGCTACCATCAATGTTATGCCGCCATAAACTTTGCAGCTTTGTGATATTTATGAAAAAGAATTCAAGCCATCATGTGCCATCGTGACAACCTATGATAACTCAAAGAAGTTTGTATGTGGGGTGGTCACTCTAGAGGTGAGACTTGGACCGTGTATTGTCACTACTGATTTTTATGTCCTAGAGCTAGATCCAACTTTTCATGCTATACTTCGATGGCTATACCTAGAAGCAATAGAAGTTGTAGCTTCAACAAACCATCGATGCATAAAGTTTTCCTTTAAAGGACAGATGGTCAAAGTGACTAGCATGCCTATAAAGGATGAAGTGAACAATGCTTCTTTTACATTACCCCTAGGATTATCGATACAACACCATATCTTAGTGGAAGAATTTCCGAAATTGGATGTATGACTACCTCTTTGCTAGACACTGTGGGATGGTGGATGATGATAAAATTGGGCTATCAACTTGGAAAATGTTTGGCCAAAGATCTTCAAGGAATTATTGAACCAATCAAAATTGTGAAAAGGCCACGTAGGCAAGGGTTGGGCTATGAAGAAGATTCCATCCGAAGGAGGGCCATCCAGCCAAAATATGCCACGGGACACCAAGCATTCTTTATTAAAAGAGGAGACCATGATGATGGTCGAGGATGACAAAGAACCAATTATAGCCGTCAAGAGGAGGAAGGATTCAGATGAAGAAGAAGACTTGGAAGGCTTATGCTTGTCTTTGGCCTAGTTATTCTCAAGCGGAGAAGAGCACCAAGAACCACTCAAGGGTGGACCAATTTTAGATCATCCTTTTAGCGATCCACTACCCAAGTCGTAACCATTCCATGAGGCCCGTACCCAACAATCACATGTTTTAAAAACCTCGTGCCATTGTTCCCGGATCTTTTGGATGGGCTTCCTAGCCCTCTTTCGTTCACTAAACCATCAAGCCCATGATGGCCAACAACCCCCTTTGGGCCCATGTGCCCATTCAAGCCTTCTATTCTCATTGGGCTTACTTGTCCATTTAATTCTCTTGTCCACTTTATAACTAAGGGTTCTTTCCAACATGGGCTTACAGCCCATCGATATCTAGAACTGGGACCATGTAGCCATTTACATTTGTCATCAATTTTAGGCCCATGTGTCCATTTTCCATTAGCATTGGACCCACAAGCCCCTTTTTCCCTTTTATACTTAAGTTTCTCTCTTTGCTAATTTCATCGATGTTTGGTAAGCCTTGAGTCATTTTGACTCATTCTATCTCTTTACTCAAAAATCCAAAAAAAAAAATTCTTCTCTGAAACTTACATTTCCATCGAGGAGACATCCCTACTCATCCTAGAGGATGCTCCCAATCAAGGATCCCTCTTCCCTAAATCACTGATCAATTTACTCGATCCCCCTCCACTGTAAATACCATTTTTCAAGCTTTATATTTAGCAGGTCGAGTTAGGTTAGCAAATAGGAAAGTCACGGGTAAACGAGTTCCAACCAGATATCTGCAACAATTGTCACAGAAATGCGTACAGTGTGCAATGCTGCCAAACTTTTTAAAGAATGCTATCCAGCTAGATGAAATCTGATATGAGGATGAGCATAACATAGATCATGCCTTGGAAGTATATGAGGTAGTATCATAAAAGGATCCTAAATCTGAGGATAAAATCGAGGACTTGGGCGATACGTATGCATTTAGACTCGAAGATTTGAAGAACCATCAGTCACACAGGGAATGAACCAACCAAGGAACTAAATTTAGGAAACTTGGAAGATCCTAAGATTATCCTCATCAATGCAAACTCACTCCCTCAGAGGAACAATGTTTGATCAAAGTTCTAGAGGAATACAAGGACACGTTCACATGGACATATGAAGACATGCCGGGATTAGATAATTCATTGGATGAACATAGATTGACTTTGAAACCTGGAACTACCCCGATTAAACAAAAGCTCAGGAGGTTCCACCCTGACATTGCACTCAAAATGAAAGAAGAGATTGACAAATTACACTAGGCAAATTTTATTAGAGTTGTCCTTTATTTTCAATGGGTGGCTAACATAGTCCCTGTTATGAAGAAGGATCGACAAGTTTGAATTTGCATAGATTTCAAGGACTTGAACCGAGCTTGTCCTAAAGATGCTTTCTCTTTGCCTCACATCAATGTATTGGTTGATAACATAGCTAGATATGAAAATGCTCTCATTTATGGATGGTTTTTCTAGATACAATCATATCTGATTAGCCAAGGAGGACCAAGAAAATACCTCGTTAACTACACCTTGGGAAACATATTGCTATGTTGTCATACCCATTAGGTTGAAAAATGCTTGGTGCTACATATTAGAGGGCTATGATGGCTATCTTTCATGACATGATGCACACCATTGTAGTGGCGTATGTGGACGATTTGGTCATCAAATCCAAGAGTCAGGAAGATCATTTTGAAGTACTAAGGAAAGTTTTGCAATGAGCTAGAGAATACAAGCCGAAAATGAATCCTAAGAAGTGTTCATTTGGTGTTTCATCAAGAAAATTATTAATGCAATATTCTGATAAATTGAGGCTCGGCTAAGAAGAGTTTTAATGTTACGAACCAACCTAGGAGCTCTTTTCAACTCCATTCATTTCATCATTATCGACCGACTCCATAGTGCCAATTGATTAGGCCACCCATGCCACAACCTCAAACCGGTCATGCAACCCTTGTCAATGGTGCAACCAATTGTGCACAATCAAGCTCCTCTTGTCAATTGCGCAAGTACATCATTACCTAAACTAGCTCCCAGCCTTTGACTCCACCAACATTTCCAAAGGCCTCTTGCCTAATTGTCCAACCTTTGGCTTCTCCATCTATTTTACCATTGGCCTCTCGATAGACCACTCAGCCCTTGGCTTCTCACCAACCCCATAAATGGCCCCTCATCCAACCATTCAACCTTTTCTTCCTAATCCAATCAAACAAACCTTAGCTCCTCAATCAATCCCACCGAAAAGGGCTCCTCCTAAGTTGGTTGCACAACAACTGGTCATTTCTTCTAGTGCTCTTGCCCCCAACAGAAGAATCAATCACTACTACTATTCTTTCTCCTACTACAATAGGTGATTTAGTAACTTTGACACTTCATGCTCCTGCCCTAGCAAAGGAACCAATCCCTCCCACCATTCATGCCCCTGTCTTGGCAGAGAAACCGATCAATTTGATCATCTATGCTTCTCGCCATGGTAGACAATTCTGTCATTTTGACCCTTCAAGCTCCCTGCCCTAGTAGGGAAATCAATCACTCCGAGCATTTGTGTTCCTACCGTGGCGTATGAATATCTCAAGATCAAAGTCGGCAAGAGGGGAAAGTTGAACTAAACCCTTCTATATTTTCAAAATCCCCTAGATTAGGCATACCCTCTTCCCTAGAACAACCTAAGGAGAAGCCTATTGTAGGGAGCTTAGATGATTGTATCATAAATTTAGTTGATTGTCAATCTAATGAAGGACTAGGCAAGGATTCACTGAGGTATTGATCAATCGTTGCCATCATTGAAATTAATTCTTGAAGTTGATCGATTTGAATTGACCCTTGAATTGAAAAGTAAGGAGAACAAATTGGTCAATGAATTAGAGAAATAATCTACAAATCTTCCAAAGGATAGAGACCTTAACAAAGGGCTACTTTGTGACCTCCTTTAGATAGGCATTCAAATTCTTCAAAATCATTCTGTAGGGCTGTGACCCTTAACCCATTCTCCTCGTAAGCAACAATCCGGTTCATGGGCCCACACTTAATCAATATTATGGTCATGACCCATATCTCGTAAGCAACAATCGTGCCTATGCGCCCACAATCTGCCAATCCTAGGGACACTGCCCTTTCTTAATCTTTCTCACAATCATTGATCAGGCCCATGGGCTCATAATCTTTCAATCTTAGGGCCACAACCCTTACTCCATCCCCTTCAAATGGGCCCTTATGCCCAAGTCCTTCAATTAGGCCCTTATGCCCATTTTTTCTAATTAGGCTCTCATGCCCCCTTCATTCAACTAGGGCCACATCCCTCTTTTATCCAACTAGGCCCACATGCCCACAACATCTCTCAACAGGGCCCACGTGCCCCCTTCATTCAACTGGGCCCATGCGCCCCTTTTCCTCAACCCGGCCCACCTGCCCCCAACTTCTCTCACTCGAGCCCATGTGCCCCTTTTATCTAATTAGGCCCACGTGCCCACAACTTCTCTCAACTGGGCCCATGCTCCCCCTTCATTCAACTAGGCACATGTGTCCCTTTTATTTAACTAGGCCTATGTGGCCCCAAATTTTTATAAATTGGGGCCACGTGCCCACAACTTCTCTGAACTAGGCACATGTTCCCCTTTTATCCAATTGGAACTACGTGCCCACAACTACTCTCAACCAGGCCCAGATGCCCCTTTTATCCAACCGTGCCCACGTGCCTACAACATCTCAAAACCAGGTCCGTGTTCCCACAATTTCACCCAATCAGGCCTGTGTGCCCTCAATTTTTCTAAATCAGGCCTACTGCCCACCTTTCATCAACCTCGGGCACACATGCCCACACTCCTTAAACATTGGGCCGGTGTGCCCCCATTCCATCACAATCGGGCCCGCGTGCCCAAACTTCTTTGAAATCGGGCCCCCGTGCCCCCACTTCTTTTAATTCGGGTTCGCACATCCATACCTTTCAATGGCACCCACAAGCCCATCACAAATCATAATGAAAATCATGCTCTCTATCACCAAAATCAAGTTCACAAGACCAATCCTTTTGTTGGGTCCCTTGGGCTTAATCATCAATCTGGCACTTGAGCCCATTGTCAATAATTAGGCCCTCAAAAGCTCATTGTCACTAATTGGGCCCTCGAGCCCATCACCTTCAATTGGGCCCTCGAGTCCATCACCTTCAATAGGGCATGTCGACTCTGAAAGACACGATGGGGCTCTCCTTTTTAGGGAAGTCCATGAATCCGTATCGTCATCTCACGAGGGGATGAGAAAGAAATGAAGAAAACACGGAAAGAAACTCTCACCTCGGTCCCACACTCACATTGATCTCCGGACTTTCAACCCTTGGCGTTTCTCGATCCCAAAAGAGACTGTTCGGGTCATGTGGGAGGAGGATGATAAGAAGGAAATTAAGACATATGTGGTCGCCGTGGAGCCACGGGTTCCGCTTTATGAAGTAAAAAGGACCGTGTGTACCTTAGCAAGAAGAGTGCGGGTTGAAGAAGAGTCCTCAACACATGGGTGCTTGATTTCCTATGCATATAGACAAATAAAAAAATAAAAGATAATTACAACTAAATAAAATGTGGAGTATATGTAAGAAAAATAACATGAAACACACAATTGAAAAGAAAGCTGATCGGATTTGGGTTATCTCTAACACCTTTTTTTTTTATTCTTCGGATTAATAGACTAAAAATAATGAAAAAAATGTCAAAAAATGATAGGAGGATGGAGAATCATAAAACAAAGAGATAGAAAAAATAACAAAAATATTCTGATAAGAATAAACAGAGATATGGCCAAATCTGGGTTGTCGAAAAGCCAAGCGGCAGTTCAGATCTGCCAAGCGCGACTTTGCTTCGCACTCTCGGCACGACGACCCCCGACCTTGGAATAATGTGCTGTCAATTGAAAACTGAAGAAGACTCGAAGAGAAAGAGCCTTTATGTTGAGAGCTTGGGTAGAAGACATCCACACACTGCTGTAGAAACTGAAGAAGAGAGACCTGACTGATCACCTGTAGACCAACCTTCCTCTCTCCTAAACTGACTTTTCTCTCTCTAAAAACTCAAAATTCTCTCTCTATAAATCACAAAATTGATGCATGGGGGAGCTTGGATGTCTTGAGATGCCCGGGGGGTCGTGAACCAGCCTCTGGATTGACTGGAATCGGAGTCTATTTATAAGAGAAAAATGTCGCGATCCAGTCCTAAAAATCGTGCACCTTACGCCTAGGTCCTCGGGTGCAAGCGCACCCTGGAGGGGGTGCATCCTATCCACCCTACAAAGTCGGTCTGATCCAGCCAAAAAATTTGATCCAATCGAGTCGAGTAGGTAGAGTCCTGGTTGAAAACCGGTTACCTCGTGCCCCCGAACGGGGGCACATGGCCATGTGCCTCGGGGTTAGGGCGCATGGGATCGATTCGCACGTCTTTCTTACGGAAGCCATTGTGGACACTCCCAAACTTGGAATTCGATGCTGTTTGTTACGTTGGAAATATAACAGGTCGAAGAAGCTTCCTATAGCAACGGATAAGCTATAACACCCTCCAAAACTTCAGAATTTTATCCGGAAGTTAGGATAGTGAATAAAAGATCTGATACTGGTCGGAATGACTCTGACGGCCAACTGGAAAGACACGACATGAAACAAAACTTGTTTGGAGAGTGAATATGACCATAACCTTCAATTAATGATTATTAGGCATTTATCATTCAGCCAATTTCCATGTTTACATGATTTACATGTGGCTTTCGCTCAGGAATTATGGCTTTGTGCGAAAACCTTTGAAAAACATCTGATTTCATTTGACAAAGCTCCAAATCAACATTAAAAGGGCCTGGCATCATTCTAAGATTAATCACACATGTTACCCTATAAAACATGATTTTTACGCTCCGAATTTGATAAATTTGGTGAGTCTACAGCTTGCCTCGCTTTGATGTCGGCTTTGTAAGGGAATGGCATGTAATGAAGTGGAGTGATTCGGAGTGAACCGTAATGGAATGCAAGTGAGCGTAGATGAATGTAGCGGAATGAAATGGTGATGGACCGAAAAGGTGGCATCAAGGTGTAGATATAGACATGCTTATCAACTCGATCCAAGCAAAAGAATCTCTCTAAGTATTCTAGATTGCTATCATGTTTCTTCAAAACCTCATATAATTGATTGGTAAAACACATGCCATTGACACGAGAGATGAAAAATAAAAGAATAAAGAAGAAGCCAACCCTCAAAGCACGGTGAGCGGTCCCGAATTCGTAGGTTCATCATCGGCCCGAACTCGAACTTTGCGGTGTTCTTGTACTATGATGGGCTAATTTTGAAAGAGAAATTGATTTTAAAATGAAAAGAATACCAATCCATTTTGGAATCTCAAGTTCATTCAAGTTTCACAAAAATACTTAGCTTAATTCTAAGTGGAATAACCTCAAATTTTAAAGGGTTCGTTTAAGCACAACAAAATTGCTCGGGTATCATGAAAACTGTGAATCACACTCTGGCAAAAAAAATTATTATTCAGAAAATGACAAAATAGACTTGAGCTAAAGATAACGGTGGGACAAACAGTGAATGATGCGACAGAAGAAAACAAAAGATATGGTGGGATAAAATAAAAGATATGGTGGGATAAAATAAAAGATACGGTGGGATAAAATTAAAGACATGGCGGGATAAAAGAGTAAAGCATGGTGGGACAATAGAGTAAAACATGGTGGGACAACATTGGTAATGATGAAGAATGAAAAGAAGATGGATATAAAAACATAGAAAATTATGTACAAAATAGTTGAAGATATAGATTGTCTATTGGAGGTCAAGACACACGATTAGGAACCATCATTCGTCCAATGTTCAATTTTGGCTTATCTCGTGAGTGTGAAGAAATGACCAAGCCATCGCAGATTTTGTTGAAGGGGATCTCGGGCCCACTATCTTCACCTCAAGGTATTCAACATCAATAAATATAATACATATTAAATGGACCTAACATGACTAACTGACAGATGGTAGGAGTGATTAAAGTGCAAAATGGAATGATGGTGTTGATGTGAGATTGATGTGAAACTGAGTGAAGTCTTCAGGCATGGTCTATCAACTTGCATCGACTGCCTGATTCATCAGCACCATGATAATACTTGACTAGGTGGCGTTCCCTTTCTTTTCATCGCAGGGCTGACATGACGTTCTTTCCAAAATACCGATCTCACCAATTCACCTGTTAGACTTAAAAGGTTACCTGCACATTTCTGGTCGGTACCCAATAGAAAAAATTGTTATATGAAGCATATTTTTCCTGAAATAGACAACTGAAGTTTTCACTGTTAGAACCATCATTTGGATGATAATGGTTCCTTTAGCAAAAATGTCATTTTCAACATTCTGGATAATTTCTGATTTTTTGATCTATGTGCCCCTGATCGGGGGCACATGCCCATGCACCCGGGGGGTGGGGCACCTGGCCATGTGCCCCTAGATGACGGCACATGCGTCGTGGTCCATTTTTCTTTTTTGCAAAATAAATAGTACCTACTGGCCCTTCTCTTTTTGCCTTTCTAACTCCTGAAAACACTTATTAAAGATGATTAAATTTTCATCATGACTCATCCCTTTGCCTGTATAGCATTTTCCTTGATTTTGAGTCAAAGGGAAAAGCTTTCTTAACAAGGTGGAATAAAATAAATGACTGAAATAAAATGAGGGTAAGGGTTAAGAGAACTTACCTACCGTGGTTAGCATCTTCTCCTCTTACCTTAAAGTCCCTGAAACACTTGATAGAAAGGAATTAGATCTTAACGATGACTCATTCCTTTGCCTATTATGGTCAAATTTGACTTAGGTTAAAGGGAAAACCTTCTTAACAAGGCGAGAATAAAATGAATGACTGAAACAAGAATGATGGTAAGGGTTGAGAGAACTTACCAGCCGTGGTGAGAGTCTTTCTCTCCTAATTTGAAATGCCTGAAACACTTGATAAAAAGGGGATTAGATTTTCACCACAACTCATCTCTTTGCCTATTACGATAAACTTTGACTTAGGTCAAAGGGAAGAACCTTCTTAACAAGGTAAATAAAAACAAAAATGGACATGCAATGCAGGAATGGAAATATGCATGATAGTAAAATAAATATGGATGCAACTAAGGAATGATCATGACTGAGCTAAAATGCAAATTATTTTGGGTTTTCTTGAAAACATTCAATTTTTTTATTTTTAAAATATTCTTTTTTTTTGAATTCTTTGAAATATTCAATTAGTTGAAATTTCATTTTTTTGGACTTTTTGAATATGCAATTGTTTTGGATGTTAGAAAAATGCAAATATTTTTTATTTTTAAAGTATGCACTTTTTTGTGATTTTTGAAATACTCATTTTTATGGAGAAAATCTTTTGGTATTTGAGAACGAGTTTATCGGTCTTTTGAAGTTTGTCAACACTCAAGTGGTAGATACCATGTACAAAATAATGTTCCCTACCTAGAATCCTTCTAACCTTCTTCCTTTGATCGGCTTGGATTCCACCTAGATTCGGTCGGTTACCCTACCCAAGGGGTTTAAAGAGGAAGAGTATAGAAAAAGTCCTTGATAGGATTTCGAGATGTTGAGAGAGAATTCTCGACTTACACTCAAATTGCCCGTTGGGGTTCGGCGTCTTTGGGTCTTTCCTACTTTTTAGCTTTTCTATGTGGCATATATTTAGACAGGTTTTTGACCTGTGGGGATATTGCCCATCTTTTAGTGCCTTTTGACTTGACTATCATTCTAGGTACTCATTCTGACAGGTTGATCATTTTTTCTTTTTCTAACCTGAGGGGTTCATTACCCATCTTTTGGCACCCTTTTGCACTCTCTGAGATGGCTCCTACTAGGGTGGCGAGTGTTTTCATTACTACCCCTCTCTAATCTTCTCTCCCTATCTTGGACCAAGTAGAAGAGAATAGGGTAAGGGTACTCCTTCCCTTTCTAGATTTATGCCTTGCCTTTTGCAAGTGTCGGGTTGTCCGGATTCTAGGATTGGGAAGTGTTGTGTGTGTAGATGGTACATACCTTTGACTTCTCACGAACGACCCGGGATCGATGACTTGATGTTATACTAGTGATTTCTCCATTTTTTATGGAAAATACTTTTTGAGGTAAACTCCATTCCAAGGATGACTCAATTTTTCTCCATCTACATCAGTCAATTCATATGCATTGCCTAGATATTTTCAGTGATCAAAAGGCCCTTCTCAGTTAGGTTGCAACTTGGAGCGGGGACTGGCTTAACAAATATGCGTTTGGCTACCATCTCACAAATCTCGAATTTTCTCTCAACCACCCTCTTTTGATAAAACCTTTTAAGTCTATTCTGATAAGTCCGGGAATGCTCGGCGGCGGCTGGCCTTCTTTCATCTAAGAGTTAAAGATGTGCAAGGAGAGATTCTCGTCTCTCATCAACAGGAATATCCCTGTCGAGCCGAACTCGAAGAGATGGAAGTAATACTTCGTAGGGGACCATCGCTTCCATCCCATATTGCAAAGCATACGGGGTTTGTCCGGTGGGAGTCCTTACGAGTACGATAAGCCCATAGAGCATACAAGCTTATCGTGCCGGTCGGCAAATTTGCTAGACTTACAAGATTTCTCGAGGATTTTGATTAAGATTTTATTGGTGGCTTATGCTTGACCATTGCCTTGAGGATAGTATGGTGATGAATGATGCAATGAAATGCAATACCTATTGCAAAGATCACACAGATCTTGAGAGAGAAATTGTGGCCCATTATCGGTGACGATGTCGCTGGGGATCCCGAACCCTGCAATGATGTTGCACTTGATGAAGGAGCAGACTGTTGTTTCTTTAATCTCCACGAATGCTTCCGCTTCTGCCCACTTTGTGAAGTACTTTGTTGCCGTCAGAATGAATGATTTTGAGCGCATTTCGGAGTTGAGGTCACTCAAGGGGCCAATGATATCAAAAGCCTACATGGCGAAAGGCCATGGGGCATGAATTGGATGAAGGGAGGATGCAAGAGAGTGAATCTTGTCAGCATGGAGTTGACATGAATGACAGTGCCGGACAAAGATGGAGCAGTCTTCTTCTAGAGTTGGCCAATTTTTCGGATGATTTTCTTAGAAAGGGCTTGGGCAGTCATATGACCACCACAAACTCCAGAATGTGCTTCTTTTACCACCAACTCGGCTTCTTCCTCATCAAGACACCTGAGTAAGATTCCACTTAGGCTTCTCTTATAGAGCACTCCTCCTAGGATTGTATACCTCTGGGATACTCTTCTAATTGCCTTCTTTTCCTTGGTGGTTAATCCAGGCGGGTATGACTGATCTTGGCAATACCTCGCAATCTCGTCATACCAAGGTCTCTCACCTTCTTCTAATTCTTCAAATCAATTAAAGAGATTTCTTCTTTATGTTCCATGTATTCCTTTCTATTGAATCTCTCCTTAACTTTCAGAAAACGTCCATCCTCAATTGTTGGAATTGTCCTCTTACATATGTGGATAGTCCGCACTTGCTCGCCTAGCGGGACGTATAAAGATGCAGCTAATGAAGCTAAGGCATCGGCGAGGATATTCGAGAACGGGAGACATGGACGAAGGTGAGATTGAAGAATAGCTTGATGTAATAGGTGGTGAGAACCTAGTAGGGTTTGAAGTTTGGATGGGAAGTTTGGTATTTATATAGGACTTGGTGTAGGATCAATTGACTATCACCTATCATCCTCAGCTCAGTGGCACCATGGAAGTAAGCAGCCTCCAGCCCGACCAGCAAGGCTTCATACTCAGCTATGTTGTTGGTTGCTGGAAAGTTGAGCTGAAAAGCCTGTGGAATGGTGACACCTTCAGGTGATAGAAGGTCAATTCCTATCCCTCTACCATGAGAGTTCAGAGTCCCGTCAAAATATAATGTCCAAAGATTGGAAGATTGGACTGACATTAGTACGTCATCTAGGAACTCTGACCAAACTGGGTCACAAATTGGTATAGGATGATGGGCAAGGTGTTCAAAGAATACCATAGCCCTTGATTACCTTCTGTGGAACATAGGTAATATCAAATTGAGCAAGAAGCTTTGCCAACGCCCTAACTGATCAGTCAAAACTATCTTTTCTAAGAGAAACATAATGGGATTGATACGAGCAATGAGCTTGACTTGGTGAGCAAGAAAATAGCGCTTGACTTTCTGAACCACCCATACATGAGCAAGACAGTCTTTTCTACCACCATGTACTTCAGCTCACAAGCATTAAAGATCTTAGATAAGTAGTAACTAGCTCGCTCTTTTCCTTCTTCATCAACTTGTGCAAGGACTGCCCCGAAAGAGTTTTCCATAACCGAAATGTAGAGGACCCAGGGCTTGTCGGGGATTCGTGGTCTAAGTACAGGGGGACTTTCCAGGTATGTTTTCAACCCATCAAACGCCTTCTGGCAATTCAAATCCAATTTAAACTTGGCCCCCGCCTTGGTTAACTCATAGAAAGGTTTACACCTTTGCAAGTTTTGTGAGATAAACCGGCGGACAAATTGTAGCCTCCCAATCAATCCTCGAAGCTCTTTCATATTCATTGGGGGAGGCATACCAATTATTACTTTGGCATTGTTTGGGTCGATCTCTATGCCCTTTTTGTTTACTATGAACCCTAGTAGCTTTCCTGATGAAACTGCAAACGTACAGTTCTTAGGGTTCATTTTCAGCTTGTATTCTCTAGCTCGTTGCAAAACTTTCCTTAGAACTTCAGTATGATCTTCCTAACTCTTGGACTTGAAAACCAAATTGTCCACATACACCTCTACAAGGGGGTGCATGTCATAAACGATAGCCATCATAGCCCACTAATATGTAGCACCAGCATTCTTTAACCCAAAGGGCATGACAACATAGCAATATGTTCCTCAAGGTATAGTGAACGAGGTCTTCTCTTGGTCCTCCTCGACTAACCGGATCTGATTACATCTAGAATAACCATCTATGAATGAATGCATTTCAAATCCAGCTATGTTATCAACCAAAACATCGATATGAGGCAAAGAAAAATCATTCTTAGGACACGCTCGGTTCAAGTCCTTGATGTCTATGCAAATATGAACCCATCCATCCTTCTTCATAACAGGGACAATGTTAGCCACCCATTGCGGATATAGGATGACTTCATAAATTTTGCTTGGTGTAGTTTTTTGACCTTTTCTTTCATTTTGAGTGCAATATCAGGGTGGAATCTCCTGAGCTTTTCTTTAACCAGGGTAGTTCTAGGTTTCAAAGTTAATCTATGTTCAACTAATGAATTATGTAATCCCGGCATGTCTTCATATGTCCACGCGAACGTGTCCTTATATTCTTCCAAAACATTGATCAAACATTGTTCTTTTGAGGGAGTGAGATTTGCATTGATGAGAATAGTTTTAGGATCTTCCAGGGTT
This sequence comes from Cryptocoryne crispatula var. balansae, assembly GCA_036172225.1. Classification (NCBI taxonomy): domain Eukaryota; kingdom Viridiplantae; phylum Streptophyta; class Magnoliopsida; order Alismatales; family Araceae; genus Cryptocoryne; species Cryptocoryne crispatula. Next base: position 12,134,642 of record CM069933.1, read on the forward strand.
TCTAAATTCAGTTCCTTGGTTGGTTCATTCCTTGTGACTGATGGTTCTTCAAATCTTCTATGTCCAGATGCATATGCATCAGCCAAGTCCTTGATTTCATCCTCAAATTCAGGATCCTTCTCTGATACTACCTTATATACTCCCAAAGTATGATCTATGTTATGCTCATCCTCATATCAGTTTTCATCTAGCAGAATGGTATTCTCTAATAAGTTCGACAGCCTTGCACATTGTACGCATTTCTGTGCCAGCCTTGCACACTCTACTTGGAACTCATTTACCTCTGACTTTCCTATTTCCTAACCTAACTTGACCTATTGAAGACAAAGCTAGAAATGTGGTATTTACAGTGGAGGGTGGATCGAGTAAATTAATCAATGATTTAGAAGAGAGGGATCCCTGATTAGGAGCACCCTCTAGGATGAGTAGAGACGTCTCCTCGATGAAAATGTAAGTTTTAGAGAAGATTTTTTTTTAAAATTTTTTAGTAAGAAGACAGACTGAGTTGGAATGACTCGAGACTTGCTAGAAGCTGACAGAATTATTAGAAAGGAAAACTTAAGAATAAAGGGGAAAAAGGAGCTTGTGGGCCCAATGGTAACAAAAAATGGGCACATGGGCCCAAAATTGGTGAAAAAAGTGAACGGGTACGCGGACTTGATTCTGGAAATGGATGGGCTTGTGAGCCCATGCTAGAAAGAGCCCTTAGCATTGAAGCTAATGAGAGGATTAAATAGGCAAGCGAGGCCCAGTGAGAATAGAAGGTGACGAGGGCACATGGATCCAAAGTGAGTTGTCAGTTTGGTGGAAGAGAGTGGGCTTGGAAGCCCATCCAATAGATCTAAAAACAATGGCATGAGGTTTAAACATCAGATTGCCATAGTTGGGCCTCATGGAATAGTTCTGACTTGATTGGTAGTTTGCTCAACAAGATGATCCAAGATTGGTCTGCCCTTGGGTGGTTCTTAGTTCTCTTCCCCACTTGAGAACAAACGAGTCAAAGATAAGCATAGATCTTCCAAGTCTTCTTCTTCATCTAGAGCCTTCCTTCTCTTGACAACTATATGCCATCATCATGGTCTCCTCCTTGATTAAGAATGTGTGGAGTCCCATAGCATATCCAGTCGTCGAAGACTCTCTTTGGGATGGAATCCTCTTCATATCCCAACCCCTGCCTACGTGGCCTTTTCATAGATTCAATCGGCTGAGTGATCCCTTGAAGATCCTTGCCCAAACCTTTTTCATACTGATAGCCCAATTTCATCATCATTCGCCATTCCACTGTGTCTGGTAGAGAGGCGGTCATGCATCTAATTTCTAGAAACTCTCCCACTGAGATATGGGATTGCATTGACAGTCCTAGGAAAGAAAAAGCATCGTTTAGCTCGTCCCTTATCGGCATGTTGGTTACTTTGACAACTTGTCCTTTAAAGGGAAACTTTATGCACTGATGGTTTGTTGAAGCCACCGCTGCTATTGCCTCCAGATAAGGCCTCCCAAGTATAGCCCGAAAAGTTGGATCCAGTTCCAGGATATAAAAATTAGTTGTGACCGTACATGGTCCAAGTTTAACTTATAGACTGACCACCCCACGTGTAGACTTTTTAGAGTTGTCATAGGCTGTCACCATGGCACAGGATGGCTTGACTTCTTGTTCAGTGCCACACAACTACAATGTTTCTGGCGGCATAACGTTGATAGAGGCTCCAGTGTCAACCAAACATGATTTCCCTTCAATATTATAAATGACATTAGCCACATGCAAAGCATCTCCTAACCTCTGGATCTTCTAATTCCTCCGAAGAGAAAGTGAGCGTTGGATGCTCACTCCTTGGGGCTAACATTGTAATGATCTTCTCAAAGTGCGAGATCTTCATTCACTATTACACTTTGCAAATATTGTTGTAAAATCTCCTGATGCACTTTTAATCTTTTAATCAACTCAAGTATAGAGATGTGGGCCGGTGTCTTATCCAAATGTTTCAACAAATCATAGGTCGTGCTCGACAAGGGCTCTTCCACATGTTTCTACTCCACTGGATCCTGTGGTTGAGTCCCAGCTTAGGGAAAAAGCCACTGGAACATCCTTCCACTATGAAGCATCGGGGCTATTTGGTGGTCAGTTAGAAGTGATGGAATAACTTGGGTGGGATGTGGTGGAACAGGTCATGTAGGTACAGGAATAGTAGGAAATGGGATTGGTGGATCTGGAATGATTGGGTTTGTGGGTAGAGGGGTAGGATTTGGAGGTGCTGGTGATGGTGGCGGCCTGATAAGAAGAGGCCAGGGTGCAGAAGTGGTGGTAGGTGTGATAGGTTGGGGTTTTGGGGTGACAGAGTTTATAGGTTGGGGCTTAGGTTTGATGGTGATTGTGGTGGCTGGATGATTAAGGGCCCGTGAGTAGCAATGGTTGAGGGAGGTGTTGTTAAAGAGGGGTGGCCTAATGATGAGTCGACGAGAAGAAGTGGCGGCCAGTGGTTGGGTTATTGAGCTTGGTGGTGGTTGTGGAGTAGATGGTGCACGGATTATCTATCTAGTAGGGTTCCTAGCAAGAGGCCTAGCTGGGTTGACTGGTATGATTTCATCGTGGTTTTCTAGTTGCCAACCTTGAGCACGGCTGGAAACTTCCTGGACAATGGAGTGTACTAGACCAATTCCTGAGTTTAGATGTGCTGGTGCCAGTGTCGAAGTGGGAGCATGTAATGGGAACGGGTTTTGAACAATCCCCAACACAAGTTGTTGTTGAGGTTGAGCCAGTGGACGCTATTGCTGTTGCTGTATAGCCTTCATTGCTTGTATGCATTCCCCCATTTGAGCCTAATCAATGCTGCCTTGTTCATTCAGATCGTGGATGTAGTCTTTGAATTGAAAACACACTTCTACGGTGTGACCAGGGTACTGGTTGTAAGCACAATATAGGGATATATATGCATTTGCTGGCCAAACCTCTCTTTCTTTGAAAAATTCCAACTATTTTTCTTCCATGAGTACATTGAAGATGTCGGTCAAGGAGTAAGGGAGTTGTATGTAATTCTCTCTTCTAGGATCTCCCCTTCGTGGTGCCTGATTGGGTGGTGGCAGTGGCCTATTGTAGGTAGGTTGATGAGGTTGCTGGGGTTGCGCTATTGGCTGAGGTAGTTGTTATGGTTGTCGTAGTTGTTGTGGCCTAACCTGTTGTTTAGGGGGGTGGTAAGAAAGGTTCTGTGGTGGGTTCCTAAACTAGTTTTGACAGTTCCCTCCCTAGTTCCCTACAATGTTTATAGCTTCATTGTTGGCTACTCCTTCGATTGTAGGCCCAGCTGGTGCAGAGGGTGTCTTCCTGATGTTCCTAGGTTTAGGATCAAATGGATTTATTATCATTGTGGCATTTTTGAAGTGGGCTTGCAAGTATCGGGCACTGTCATAAAGTTCATTCATGGTGGTAGGATGGTGCACGATCAAGACATTCTTTAGGGCAGGTGTAGGGTTTTCGATGAGCATCTTCACTTGTTCCCCTTCAAAAATAACATTTATTAGTTTCTCTGCCATTTCCATACAAAGAATCAAAGAAACTCTATGAAGTCTACTTCGGGTTTCATCTTCTCAGCAATCAAATCTATAATGAAACATAATGGAGTATGATGGCATCATCTTCTCAGCAATCAAATATGTACCTTTGCAAAGATTTGGTCTTGACAATATCAAAATATCCTGCCTCAATGGGGTTGAGCCAATAGAACCATTCCATTGCAAACCCTTCAAGTGATCGGCAGAACAAGAAAGAAAGAACTCTACGATCATTTTTCCAGAATGAGGACTCATAGAGAAAATCTTTTAGGTGGAGAAAAGGATTGCTACTGTCGTTGTAGAGGTGATAAACTGGTAGTTCAGAAGGTGGCAGGTGAAGAACTGACAAAGAAGGAATAGAGATCTCAGGAATTGACTTGGAATCCAAGCGACATCTCAACTCTTCATAATGTTCATTCATCTGGGTGAGCTGATCCATGATTGCCTGGGTGAGAGCAGGTTCTTGGTTTACTGTTGGGGGTATGTGGTTAGATGCGTGATTCTGGAATTGAGGAGAATGATTTGGCAAATTCTTTGAAGATTGTCCCATGACTTGGTAGGCCAAGGGAGCAACATGGTTGAAATAAGGTGGCTGGTCAAATGATGGTTGAACCACAGATGGTTGAACTATAGATGGTGTGCTAGTGATGGTTGAATCACAGATTGTTGAACAATAGGTGGTTGAACAAAGGATGATTGAATGAGTGGTGGTCGAACCATAGGACAAGGAGATGAAACAACTTGGTTGGCTTTAGCCTGATCAGAGGCAATTTTGCCTTTCAACATGGATTGTATACGGGAATAGGTTTCTGGGTTAGTATAAAGAGACAACACCCTAAAGAGTTGTTCAACATCATGGAGAGCAGATGGTTGAGGGACCTCTTGCGCTTTTGACTAATACAAGGGATTAACATGACCGTCTGATGGAAATGGTTAGTGACCCATCTCGTGCTCTCAATGTTCAGCATGTTCCGCCATTCCAACGTGCCTTCCAGACCATAATTGCATTGTCACTCTTCAACTTCAAGGAAAGGGTAAAACAAACAAGTTGGCAAAACAAACAAAGAGCTTTTTTTCTGTTTTTTTAGTATCTTGCAAAAATGTTACAGTTTTCAAAAAATTTTTGACAAACAAGTGATACAAAAACTTGAAAACAAGATTACGCAATCATTTTGATTAAACCTTAGGTTTATGGATTTGTTAAGAATTGTTCTCTTAACAAATGGGTTAGGATCCTCATTCCAATCTCCAATGACCTAGGTTTTACACAATCTCACCACGTGTAGGTAACATAGGATGCTTCGGTTTTGGAGATTTGTACAACCAACCCGATCATGAAGAGGAATACTCCACGTATGAGAAATTATGGAAGCCTTGCTGAAAGCCAACCAAGTCAACTAGGAAGGAATATCCCAAAAGAGAGGTTAGAATCCACCAAGAGAGTGTAAATGGGAGAGTGAGCTCCCATCTCAAAAGGAAAAAAGTGTAAAATAAGGAGGTAGAGAGAAGGAGCAGAGAATGCACTCAAGTAATAAAGCAACTAATAAACAAAACATAAACTTAAATAAACAATCAATCATACAAGGCAAGTAAATAGAAGCTAGACAAGCAACTAGAAACTAGAATCTAGACCTTGTTTCTTATGTGAGCCAAACGGAGATAGTGAAAAGTGATGGAAAGAAGAGGGTTCACACGGGGACTGATGTAAGAATAAGCTGGTTCACGTGGGAACCGGGGTAAAAACTGAAGGTGGTTCATGCGGGAACCACTTTTGGGTTGCAAAGGGGTGGTTCATGCGGGAACTGGTTTGAAAGATCACAGAGGGCAACGTGGGGCTAATTAAAGGGGAATAAGGATCTGATACAAGTGGAGATAGATCTAAAGGAAAGTGGTTTGGTTCACGTGGGAACCTAAGTAAAGAAATAGACTAGTTCACACGGGAACCGGTTTGAAAGGAAAAAGGGTGGTTCACGTGGGAACCGGTTTAAATGGCAACTGAAAATAAAAGAGGGTCACGCGGTGACCAATTTGAGGGTGATAACCTGCAGAAAAGAGGGGAAATTCTGATTTGAATGACTGAAAGTAAATGTTCGTTCACGTGGGAACCGGTTTGTAAAAGAGAGTTGGTTCGCGCTGGAACCGATTTTAAAGCAAAGGTGGGTTCATGTGGGAACCAACTAAAATAAAATGAAAGAAATTAAATGAGGTACTTGGCACTTCAGATCTGATGAAACATGGGTGAAATCAGAAATTTTGAGATGGCATGAAATTAAGAAAGGAGGAAAGAAGGAAACGCTCACGTGGGAACCGATCTAGAGCTAGAACTAGTTGTAAGAAAACACTAAGCACTCACGGTTAAAGACATTGCTTGTCCCACCGTGGTTGCCACAAATCTGTCTATAGACACGCCAAATTTGCATAATTCAGAGCATAAAACTCATGAATTATAGGGTAACATGTGTGATTAATCTTATAATGATGCCGGGTCTTTTAAAGTTGATTTGGAGCTTCGCTGAATGAAATCGGATGTTTTCCGAAGTTTTCCGCACAAAGCCATAATTTTTGAGCAAAAGCCACACATAAATCATGTAAACACAAAAATTGGCTGAATGACCAATGCCTAATGATCATGAATTGAAGGTTATGGTCAGATTCACACTCCGAACAAGTTTTGATTCATGCCGTGTCTTTCCGTTGGAGTCATTCCGACTAGTATCGCATCTTCTGTTCACTATCCTAACTTCCAGATAAAATTCTGAAGTTTTGGAGAGTGTTATGGCTGATCCAATTCTATATAATGCTTCTTCAGCCTGTCATCTTTTCAACACAACAAATGGCATCGAATTCCAAGTTCGGGAGTGTTCACAATGGCCTTCAGAAGAAGAACGTGTAGAAATAGTCCCATGCGCCCAGGTCCCTGGGCACATGCGCCCAGGACCCAGGGCCTGTGGCCATGTGCCCTTCCCCTGAGGCACATGACCTAGTGACCTAGATCGAGGGCGCAAGGGAACCAGTTTTTCACCGAGACTCTACCACTGACCGGTTTGGATCGAATTTTTCGACCAGATAAGACCTTTTTATAGGAAGGATGCCATGCGCCCTCAGGTGGGGGTACATGTGCCCAGAACTAGGGCACAAGGCCCCTGTTTCTTTAGCGTGGATCGCGACGGTCGTTCTCTTAATAATTGAGGCCGATTCCGGTCATTCCAGAGGCATGTTCTCTACCCCCCAGGCATCTCAATATGTCCAAGTTCCCTCCTGCATTGATTTTGTGATTTTTAGAGAGAGAATTTCGAGTTTTTAGAGAGAGAAAATTCAATTCAGGAGAGAGGAAGGCTAGTCTGCAGGTGATCTGCCAGGTCTCTCTACTTTGGCTTCTACAGCAGCGTGTAGACGTCTGATGCCAAAGTTCTTAACATCAAAGTTCTTCCTATCCAAGTCTTCTTCAGTTTACAATCAACGGAATATGAATCCGAGGTCAGGGTTGGTCGTGACGAGTGCAGAAGCAAAGTTACGCTTGGTAGATTCTGGACTCCTGCTCGATTTTTTCAACAACCCAGATTTGGACATATCTCTCTCTATATTCCTATCAGAATCTTTTTGTTCTTCTTCCTATCTCTTTTTTTCATTATTCTCCATCCTCTTATCATTTGTTTACATTTTTTGAATTATTTTTAGTCTGTTAATCCGAAAATAAAAAAGACGGGTTAGAGATAACCCGAATCCGGTCAGTTTCTAGTCAGTTGTGTGTTTCATGTCATTTTATTTACATATACTCCACTTTGTTTAGTTATAATTGTCCTTTTCACTTGTTTGTTTGTCTAGTTGCATAGAAAATCAAGCACCCACACGTTGAGGACTGTTCTTCATCAGCCGGCTGAAGAAGGAAAAGCTTTGATCCGCATTCTTCATGCTAAGGTACACACAGTCAATTTTAATTTTATAAATCGGAACCTGTGGTTCCTGGCGACCACATGCCTTAATTTTCTACTTCTCATCCTCCTCCCACATGACCCGAACCATCTCGTTGGTGATCGATGGACGCCAAGGGATGAAAGTTCGGGGATCAATGTGAGTGTGGGACCGAGGTGAGAGTTGCTTTCCGTGTTTTCTCCTTTTTTTCTCATCCCCTCTTGAGGTGATGATCCGGATTCATGGACTTTCCTAAAAAAGAGAGTGCCCGTCAAATTTTTGGAGTCAATAGCTTTGTGGCGACCACGGTGGGACAAGCAATGTCTTTAACCGTGGGTGCTTAATGTTTTGTTGCAACTAGTCTAGTTCTAGACCAGTTCCCGCGTGAGCCTTTCCTTCTTTCCACCTTTCTTATTTTCATGCCATCTCAAAATTTCTCATTTCACCCATATTTCATCAGATCTGAAGTGCCAAGTACCTCATTTAATTTCCGTCATTTTATTTCAATCGGTTCCCGCGTGAAACCACCTTTGCTTTAAAATCGGTTCCCGCGCGAACCAACTCTCTTCTACAAATCGGTTCACACGTGAACAAACATTTATTTTCAGTCATTCAAATCATATTTTTTTTATCTCTTTTTCTGCAAGTTATCACCTTCAAATTGGTCACCGCATGACTACTTTTATTTTTAGGTGTCACTTAAACCGTTTCCCGCGTGAACCATCCTTTTACCTTTTAAACTGGTTCCCGCATGAACCAATCTCTTTCTTTACTTTGGTTCCCACGTGAACCAAAACACTTTACTTTAGATTTATCCCCACTTGGATCAAATCCTTATTCACGTTTAATTGGCCCCACATGGCCTTCTATCAATCATTCAAACTGGTTCCCGCGTGAACCACCCTTTTACCCAAAACGGTTACCGCGTGAACCACCTTTACTTTTTACCCTGGTTCCCACATGAACTAGCTTATTCTTACGTCGCTCCCCACGTGGACCACCCTTTTTCTTGGCTATCAGATCTGAACCCGCTTCTTTTCATCACTTTTCACTATCTCCATTTGGCTCACATAAGAAACAAGGTCTAGATTCTAGTTTCTAGTTGCTTGTCTAGTTTCTTGTTACTTTCCTTGTGTCATTACTTGTTTATTTAATATTTAAGTTTATGTTTTGCTTATTACTTGCTTTATTACTTAATTACATTCTCTTCTCCTTCTCTCTACCTCTTTCTTTTACACTTTTTTCTTTTGAGGCGGGAGCTCACTCTCCCATTTACCCCTCCCATCCAAAACACCCTCTTGGTGGATTCTAACCTCTCTTATGGGATATTCCATCCTAGTTGACTTGGTTGGTTTTCATCAAGGCCTTTGTAATTCCTCATACGTGGAGTATTCCTCTTCATGATCGGGTTGATTGTACCACTCCCCAAAACCCGAAGCATCCTATGTTACCTACACGTGGTGAGATTGTGTGAAACCTAGGTCATTGGAGATTGGAGTTAGGATCCTAACACATTTGTTGAGATAACAACTCTTAAAAAATCCATAAACCTAAGGTTTAATAAAAAAACATTGCATAATCTTTTTTCATGTCTTTGCATCACTTGTTTGTCAAACAAAAATTCAAACCCCTAACATTTTTGCAAGATATTAAAAACTAGAAGAAAGTTCTTTGTTTGTTTTGCCAACTTGTTTGTTTTACCTTCTCTTTGATGTTGAAAAGTGACAATGCAATTAAGGTCTGGAAGGCACGTTGGAATGGCGTAACACGCTGAACATCGAAAGCACGAGATGGGTCACCAACCAATTCCGTCAAATGGCCATATTTATCCATTGTTTGACTCAGAAGCGCAAGAAGTCCCTCAACCATCTGCTCCTCATGATGTTGAACAACTCTTCACGGAGTTGTCTCTATATACTGACCCAGAAACCTACTCCCGTATACAATCTATGGTGAAGGGAAAAATTGCCTCTGATCAGGCTGAAGCCAACCAAGTTGCCTCATCTCCTTGTCCTATGGTTCGACCACTACTCATTCAATCACCCTTTTTTCAACCACCAATTATTTATCATTCTGTGATTCAATCATCACTAGTATAACTATCTATAGTTCAACCATATGTGGTTCAACCATCATTTGTTAAGCCACCCTATTTCAACCATGTTGTTCCCTTGGCCCAAGAAGTCATGGGATAATCTTCAGAGAATTTGTCAAGTCTTGCTTCTCAATTCCAGAATCATGCCTCTAACCACATACCACCACCAGTAAACCAAGAACCTGCTCTCACCTAGGCAATCATGGATCAGCTCATCCAGATGAATGAACATTATGAACAGCTGAGATATCGCCTTGACTCCAAGTCAATTCTTGAGGTCTCTATTCCTTCTTTGCCAATTCTTCACCTGCCACCTTCTTAACTACCAGTTTATCACCGCTACAATGGTACTGGCAATCCTTTTCTTCACCTAAGGAATTTTCTCTATGAGTCTTCATTCTGGAAAAACGATCATAGGGTTTTTGCTTTCTTGTTCTGCCGATCACTAGAAGGGTCTGCATTGGAATGGTTCTACTCACTCGACCCCTTTGAGGCAGGAGACTTTGATAATGTCAAGACTAAATTTTTGCAAAGATACAGAGACTAGGTGGCACCATCATGCTCTATTACAGATTTGATTTCTGAGAAGATGAAGCCCGAGGAGGACTTCATAAAGTTTGCTGATCGCTAGAGGGGAATGGCAGAGAAACTGACAGATGTTATTTCTGTAGGGGAACAAGTGAAGATGCTTATTAGGAACACCACACCAGCTCTAAGGAATGTATTGATCATGCACCGTCCTACCACCATGAATGAACTTTATGACAGTGCCCAATACTTGCAAGCCCACTTCAAAGATGCCACCATGATAAATCCATTTGATCCCAAACCTAGAAACATTAGGAAGACCCCCTCTGCACCAGCTGCGCCTACAACCAAGGGAGTGGTCAACAACGAAGCTATAAACATTGTGAGGAACCAGGGAGGGAACCATCAAAACCAGTTCAGAAACCCACCATAGAACTTTTCCTGCCACCCCCCTAAACAACAGGTTAGGCCACAATAACCACGACAACCACAACAACCCCCTCAACATGTAGTGCAACCCCAGTAACCTCGTCAACCTGCCTACAATAGGGCACTGCCATCACCCAATTAGGCACCCCGAAGGGGAGGTCCTAGGAGAGAAAATTACCAACAACTCCTTTACTCCTTGACCGACATCTTCAATGTCCTCATGACAGAAAAATAGTTGGAATTGCCCAAGGAAAGAGAGGTTTGGCCAACAAATGAAGATATGTCCCGATACTGTGCTTACCACCGGTACCCTGGTCACACCATAGAAGTGTGTTTTCAATTCAAAGATTACATCCACAATCTGAATGACCAAGGCAGTATTGATTGGGCTCAAATGAGGGAATGCATACAGGCAATGAAGGCTAGACAGCAACAGCGGCAGTGTCCACCGGCTCAACCTCAACAACAACACGTCTTGGAGATTGTTCAGAATTCGCTCCCATTACATACTCCTGTTCCAGCACCGTCACCAGCACATCAAAACCCAGGAATTGGTCTAGTACACTCCTTGTCCAGAAAATTTCCAGCCGTGCTCAAGGTTGGCGGCTAGAAAACCTCAACACAACCATGTAAGTCAACCTAGCTAGGCCTCCTGCTAGGAACCCTCCTAGACAAATAATCCGTGCACCTTCTACTCCATAACCACCACCAAGCTTAATAACCCAACCATTGGTCGCCACTTCTTCTCGCCGTTGCTACACACCGACCTTTGCTCATCCGGCCACCACAATCACCACTAAAACCTCAACCTATCATACCACCAACCCTACACAACTACCACATTACCAACACCTTCATTAAACCCATCAACCACTCCTGCACCCCGGCCTCTTCTTATCAGGCCACCAGTATCACCATCACTACCACCTCCAAATCCTACCCCTCTACCCACTAACCCAATCATCCCTGAATCACCAATCCCATTGCCTACCATACCTACACTTACACCACCTATTCCCACCCCAGTTAACCCATCACCTCTACCCGACCACCAAATAGCCCCGGTGCATCAGAGTGGGAGGATGTTCCAGCGGCTCTTTCCCCAAGCTGGGACTCAACTGCAGGATCTAGTGGAGGAAGAACAAGTGGAAGAACCATTGCCGGGCACGGTGTATGATTTGTTGAAACATTTGGATAAGACACCAGCCTGTATTTCCATACTTGAGTTGATCAAAAGATCAAAGGTGCACCAGAAGATTTTTCAACAATATTTGCAAAGGGTCATGGTGAATGAAGATCTCCCACCTGAGAAGATCACTACAGTGTTAGCCCCTAGAAGTGAGCACCCAACACTCACTTTCTCTCAGGAGGAATTAGCAGATCCAGAGGTCCGGAGATATGCTTTGCATGTGGTTGTGGTTATTTGTAATATTGAACTAAAATCATGTTTGGTTGACACTGGAGGTTCTATCAACGTTATGCCGCCAGAAACTTTGCAGTTGTGTGGCATTTCTGAACAAGAAATCAAGCCATCTTGTGCCATGGTGACGGCCTACGACAACTCCAAGAAGTCTGCACGTGGGGTGGTCACTCTAGAAGTTAAACTTGGACCATGTATGGTCACAACGGATTTTTATGTTCTAGAATGGGATCCAACTTTTCGGGCTATACTTGGGAGGCCTTATCTGTAAGCAATAGGGGCTGTGGCTTCAACAAATCACCAATGCATAAAGTTTCCCTTTAAAGGACAAGTGGTCAAGGTGACTAGCATGCCTGTAAGGGACGAGCTGAACGATGCTTATTTGCCCTTAGGACTATCAATACAACCCTAGATCTCAGTGGGAGAATTACCAAAAGTCAGATGCATGACCACCTCTCTACCAAACATAGTGGGATGGTGGATGATGATGAAATTGGGCTATCAGCGTGGAAAAGGTTCGGGCAAGGATCTTCAAAGGATCACTTAGCCGATTCAATCTATGAAAAGGACACATAGGCAGGGGTTGGGATACGAAGAAGATTCCATCCCAAAGAGGATCTTCCAGCTAGGATATGCCACGGGACTCCATACATTCTTTATCAAAGGGGAGACCATGATAATAGCTGAAGATGACAAGAGTTCCATGATGGCTGTCAAGAGAAGAAAAGCTACTGATGAAGAAGAAGACTTGGAAGATCTATGCTTATCCTTGACTTGTTTGTTCTCAAGTGGGGAAGAGCACCAGGAACCACTCAAGGGTAGACCAATCTTGGATCATCCTTTTGAGCAGGCTACCAACCAAGTCCAAACCATGCCACGAGGCCCAAATACAACTATCCCAGGTTTAAACCTCGTGCCATTGTTTCAAGATCTTTTGGATGGGCTTCCAGACCCACTTACCCACTTTGGGCCCATGTGCCCTTTTAAACCTTCTATTCTCACCGGGCCTGCTTGCCTATTTACTTCCCTCATCAACTTTAGAACTGAGGGTTCTTTCCAGCATGGTCTCACATGGCCATCCGTTTCTAAAATCAGGTCCACATACCCGTTCACGTTTTTCATCAGTTTTGGGCCCATGTGCCCATTTTCTGTTACCATTGGGCCCACGAGCCCCTTTTTCTCCTTTATTCTTAAGTTTTTCTCTCTGATAATTCAGTCAGCTTCTAGCAAACCTCGAGTCATTCCGACTCATTCTATCTTTTTACTTTAAAATTCCAAAAAAAAAAAAACATCTTCTCTAAAACTCACATTTCCATCGAGGAGACATCTCTACTCATCCAAGAGGGTGCTGCCAATCATGTATCACTCTCTTCTGAATCATTGATCGATTTACTCAATCCTCCCTCCACTATAAGTACCACATTTCCAGTAGGTCAGGTTAGGTTAGGAAATAGGAAAGTCAGGGGTAAACGAGTTCCAAGTAGGTATTTGCAACAATTGACACAGAAATGCGCAGAGTGTGCAAGGCTGCCAAACTTCTTAGAGAATACCATCCAGCTAGATGAAATCCGATATGAGGATGAGCATAACATAAATCATACTTTGGGAGTATATAAGGTGGTATCAGAGAAGGATCCTGAATCCGAGGATGAAATCGAGAATTTGGTTGATGCATATGCATCTGGACTTAGAAGATTTGAAGAACCATCAGCCACAGGGAATGAACCAAACAAAGAACTAAATTTAGGAACCCTAGAAGATCCTAAGACTATCCTCATCAGTGCAAACCTCACTTCCTCAGAAAAACAACGTTTGATCAATGTTTCGGAAGAATATAAGGACATGATCGCATGGACATATGAAGAAATGATGGGATTAGATAATTCATTCGTTGAACATAGATTAACCTTGAAACCTAGAACTACCCCAGTTAAACAAAAGCTCAAGAGGTTCCACCCTGATATTGCACTCAAAATAAAAGAAGAGGTCGACAAACTACACCAAGCAAAATTCATTAAAGTCATCCTATATCTGCAATGGGTGGCTAACATAGTCCCTGTTATGAAGATGGACGGGTTCATATTTGCATAGATTTCAGGAACTTGAACCGAGCGTGTCATAAGGATGATTTCCCTTTACCTCATATCAATGTTTTGGTTGATAACACTGCTGGATTTGAAATGCTCTCTTTCATGGATGGCTATTCTGGATACAATCAGATCCGGTTAGCTGAGGAGGACCAAGAGATGACCTCGTTCACTACACCTTGCGAAACATATTGCTATGTTGTCATGCCCTTTGCTGGTGCTACATATTAGAGGGCTATGATGGCTTTCTTTCATGACATGATGCACACCCTTGTAGAGATGTGTGTGCATGATTTGGTTATCAAGTCCAAGAGTCGAGAGGATCATTCTGAAGTGCTAAGGAAAGTCTTGCAACAAGCTAGAGAATATAAGCTGAAAATGAACCCTAAGAAGTGTAAATTTGGAGTTTCATCAGGAAAACTACTAGGGTTCATAGTAAGCAAAAGAGGCATAGAGATCAACCCAAACAAGGCCAAAGCAATTATTGGTATGCCTCCCCCGAAGAATATGAAAGAGCTTCGAGGATTGATTGGAAGGCTACAATTTCTCCACCTGTTTATCTTACAACATTCTCAATGGTGTAAACCTTTCTATGAGTTAACCAAAGCGGGGGCCGAGTTTAAATGGGATTCAAAGTGCCAGGAGGCATTCGATGGGTTGAAAACATACTTGGCAAGTCCCCTTGTACTTAGACCAACAATTCCTGACAAGCCCTTGGTCCTCTACATTTCGGTTCTTGAGAACTCTCTTGGGGCAGTCCTTGCACAAGTTGATGAAGAAGGGAAAGAGCGAACTAGTTACTACTTATCCAAGATGTTTGATGGTTGTGAGCTGAAGTACACTGTGGTAGAAAAGACCTGTGCTACTCTGTTTGGGTGGTTCAAAAACTTAAGCACTATTTTCTTGCTCACCAAGTCAAGCTCATTACTCGTATCAATCCCATTAAGTTTCTGTTAGAGAAGACAGTTTTGACTGATGGGTAAGGGCGATGGCAGAGGTTCTTGTCACAATTTGATATCATTTATGTTCCACAGAAGGCAATCAAGGGCTATGTTATTGCTGAACACCTTGCCCATCATCCCATACCCATCTTTGACCCAGTCTAGTCGGAGTTCCTGGATGACGAACTAATGTCAGTCCGATCTTCCAATCTTTGGACATTATATTTTGACGGGGCTTTAAACTCTCATGGTAGAGGGATAGGTATTGTCCTTCTATCACCTGAAGGGGTCACCATTCCACAGGCTTTTCAGCTTGACTTTCCAGCAACCAACAACATAGCTAAGTATGAAGCCTTGCTGGCCTGGCTGGAGGCCGCTCACTTCCATGGTGCCACCGAACTGAGGGTGATAGGTGATAGTCAATTGATCCTACACCAAGTCCTATCCAAATACCAAACTTCCCATCCAAACCTGAAACCCTACTAGGAGCTCACCACCTGCTACATCAAGCTATTCTTTAAACTTACCTTTGTCCATGTCCCCCATTCTCAGAATATCCTCGCCGATGCCTTAGCTTCACTAGCTTCATCTCTATCTGTCCCGCTAGGCAGGCAAGTTCGAACTATCCACATCTGTAAGAGGTCAATTCCAGCAATTGAGGATGAACATTTTCTGAAGGTTAAGGAGAGGTTCAACAGAAAGGAATACTTAGAACATAAAAAAGAAATCTTCTTAATTGAGTTGGAAGAATTAGAAGAAGGTGAGAAACCCTGGTATGATGAGATTGCGAGGTGTTGCCAAGATCAGTCATATCCGCCTAGATCAACCACCAAGGAATAGAAGGCAAATAGAAGAGTATCCCAGAGGTATACAATCTTAGGAGGAGTGCTCTATAAGAGGACCTTAAGTGGAATGTTACTCAGGTGTCTTGATGAAGAAGAAGTCGAGTTGGTTCTAAAGGAAGCACATCTGGAGTTTGTGGTTGCCATGTGAATGCCCAAGCCCTTGCTAAGAAAATCGTCTAACATGGGTATTATTGGCCAACGCTAGAAGAAGACTGCTCCATATTTTTCTGGCACTGTCATTCATGTCAACTCCATGCCAACAAGATTCACTCTCCCGCATCTTCCCTTCATCCAATTCATGCCCCATGGCCTTTCGACATGTGGGCTTTTGATATCATTGGCCCCTTGACTGACCTCAACTCCGAAATGCGCTCAAAATCATTCATTCTAATGGCAACGGAGTACTTCACAAAGTGGGTTGAAGCAGAAGCATTCGTGGAGATTAAAGCATCAACAGTCTTCTCCTTCATCAAGCACAACATCATTGCAAGGTTCGGGATCCCTAGCGACATCATCACTGATAATGGGCCACAATTTCTCTCTCAAGATCTGTGTGATCTTTGCAACATGTATCGTATTTCATTGCATCATTCATCACCATACTATCTGTAAGCACCCGGAACGGGACATCCGCGGATCTCCCCCTCCCGGCCCCCACGCTTGCTTTGGTGACTTGGTGGATGGGATGTTAGTGGGTGTGGTCGCCAGGAGCCAAAGGCTCCAAAATATGGTAGAACGAAATGAAATGAAATAGAGAAATGAAAATGACCGTCGTACCTTTGAAAGTGGGGAGATTGTTGGGTTCCAACTTCTCCTCTCTCGGCCGGCCGAAAGAAGAGAGCTTAGTGAGTCCTTCGTCTTCGATCCGGTTGAAGCTCCGCCTCAATCAGATTTACCTAAGAATGTCCATAAGAAAACATAGAAACAAGTGAAAAGATCATTAGTTCTCGTGACAGTGTAGAATCATGCTCAAATTCAAATGTAAACATGAAAGAGGGAAGGAATTGACCGGATTGGGACTAAATCCCAACCCCTATTTGGAAGGTTTTGAATATATATATGTAATGCAAAATGATCTAAGACATGCTAAATAACTTGATGAACAAGCTAAGATAAAAAAGGAGGACAAAAACTCGATTAAATGGGCGATCGGGATTCAAAAATAACAAAACAAGCTTCTGTCCTTCCTGGTGCCCTGTATATAGGGCGCCAGGAGCAGGTGCCCCCTTTATGGGGCGCGTTGACCAAGTCAAAGCACCCTGTATACGGGGCACTAAGTCTGGCCCGAACAGATTTTCTTCTCCTCTTCGCGGCGCCGCTCCGGAGTGCTGGGAGGCTTCCGGGACGAAGTAGGGGCTTCTCCTTGTAGACAATATGCAAATGAAGCTAATGAAAGGTGGTTTGGATGCTGGATGTAAGAGGAGAGACGGATAGAGGCTCTCAAAGTTGGATAAAAATCATGTTTCTGGGTGACAGAAACAGAAGGTTTTTAGGGTTTTTGGTGGATGGTTATGGATCGATTTGAAGGCTTGTGGGGGATGATAATGGCTTAGAAACGTGGTGTTGGATGAGCTATAGGGTGGCACGGAGTTGGAACCTCTTCCAAGCTCCAAATGGGGGTCTATTTATAGCCCAAAAGAGGGCACTTTGGCCATTTCCGAAAAGCAGTGCCATGTGGCATAGCGCCCTATATACGGGGTGCCAGCATCATGAGATATGTCAAATTGACAAGACAAGTCACTGCGGGGGGTCAAATCAACCTGTCAAATCAATTTAATTTGGATCCAGGCGCCCTGTATATAGGGCGCCTGGTGCCCTGTATACAGGGCGCCAGGTGCCCTATTTATAGGGCGCCAGGTGCCCTATAAACAGGGCGCCTGGTGCCCTATTTATAGGGCGCCTGGTGCCCTATTTATAGGGCGCCTGGTGCCCTATAAGTAGGGCGCCAGGTGCCCTTATACACAGGGTATTGCCCTCTTTGAAATGTGCCAAAGACCTTAATTTTTCCGGAAAACTCGGTTCCCTTGAAAGGTTACTCAAATATTCTTCATGAAAACAAGAATTTAAGTTCTCCAACTAGGCCAAAATTGCGTGTCTACACTATCCTCAAGGCAATGGTCAAGCAGAAGCCACCAACAAAACCTTAATCAAGATCATTAAGAAATCTTGTTAGTCTAGCAAGTTTTCCGACTGGCCTGATAAGCTTGTAGATGCTCTCTGGGCTTATTGTACTTCTGTGAGGACTCCCACTGGACAAACCCCATATGCTTTGGCATATGGGATGGAAGCAGTCATCCCCTATGAAGTATTACTTCCATCTCTTCGAGTTTGACTCGACAGGGACATTCCTTTTGATGAGAGATGACAATCTCTCCTTGCACAGCTTGAACTCTTGGATGAAAGAAGGCTAGCTGCCGCCGAGCATGCCCAGACTTATCAAAACAAACTTAAAAGGTTTTATTAAAAGAGGGTGGTTGAGAGAAAATTCGAGAACGGTGAGATGGTAGTCAAACACATATTCATTAAGCCGGGGCATCCCCGCTCCAAATTGCAACCTAACTGGGAAGGGCATTTTGTAATCACTGAAAAGTATCCGGGCAATGCATATGAATTGACTAATGCAGATGGAGAAGAATTGAATCATCCTTGGAATGGAGTTTACCTTAAAAAGTACCCATTGGTATAATCTCAAGTCATCGATCCTAGGCTATTCGTGAGAAGTCAAGGGTAGGTATCATCCTACACACACAACACCTCCCAATCCTAGAATCTGGACAACCCGACATTGGCGAAAGGCAAGGTAAAAATCTAGAAATGGAAGGAGTACCCTTACCCTATTCTCTTCTACTCGGTCCAAGATAGGAAGAGAAGATTAGAGAGGGGTAGTACCGAAAACACTCGCCACCCTAGTAGGAGGCCATCTCAGAGGGTGCAAAAGGGTGCCAAAAGATGGGCAATGAACCCCTCATGTTAGAAAAAGAAAAACATGATCAACCTGTCTGAATGAGTACCCAGAATGATAGCCAAGGCAAAAGGCACTAAAAGATGGGCAGTGTCCCCACGGGTCAAAAACCTATCTAAATATGTGCCACATAGAAAAGAGTAAAAAAAATAGGAAAGACCCAAAGAGGCCGAACCCCAATGGGCAATTTGAGTGAGAGTAGAGAAATCCCTCTCAACATCTTTAAACCCTGTCAAGGAATTCCTCTATACTCTTCCTCCTTAAACCCCTTGGGTAGGGTAAACCGACTGAATCTTGGTGGAATCCAAGCCAATCAAAGGAAGAAGGTTAGAAGGATTCTAGGTACGAAACTTTATTTTGCACATGATATGTACCACTTGAGTCTTAACAAACTTCAAAGACCGATGAACTGTCTCAAATACTAGCATTTTCTCCACAAAAAAGTGAATATTTCAAAATTCCAAAAAAATGAATATTTCAAAAATCCAAATTTTTTTTTGCATATTTCAAAAATACAAAAAATAAGTATTTTAAAAATAAAAAATAAAGTTTATTTTCAAGAAAATTCAAAAATTGCTCAGTCGTGATCATTGCCTTAGTTGCATCCATGTTTATTTTTCTGTTATGCATATTTCCATTCCTGCATTGCATATCCATTTTTGCTTGTTAAGAAGGCTCTTCCCTTTGACCTAAGTTAAAGTTGACCATAATATGTAAAGGGATGAGTCATGATGAAGATCTAATCCTCTTTCTATCAAGTGTTTTAGGCACTTCAATGTAGGAGGAAAAGATTCTCACCACGGCAGGTAAGTTTTCTCAACACTTACCTTCATTGTTGTTTAAGTCATTTATTTTATTCCACCTTGTTAAGAAGGCCCTTCCCTTTGAGCTAAGTCAAAGTTGACCATAATAGGCAAAGGGATGAGTCATAGTGAAGATCTAATCCCCTTTCTATCAAGCGTTTTAGGCACTTCAATGTAGGAGGAAAAGATTCTCACCACGGCAGGTAAGTTTTCTCAACACTTACCATAATTGTTGTTTAAGTCATTTATTTTATTCCACCTTGTTAAGAAGGCTCTTCCCTTTGACCATGGATCTATCGTAGTGAAGATCTAATCCCCTTTCTATCAAGTGTTTCAGGCATTTCAATGTTGGAGAGGAAAGGATTCTCACTATGGCAGGTAAGTTCTCTCAACCCTTACCTCCATTTCATTTAAGTCATTTATTTTATTCCATCTTGTTAAGAAGGCTCCTCCCTTTGACTCAAAATCAAGGCAAACAATAAACAGGCAATGGGATGAGTTATGATGAAAATTTAATCATCTTTGTTAAGTGTTTTCATGAGCTGAAGAAGCAAAAGAGAAAGGGTCATCAGGTATATTTATTTTTGCAAAAATAAAAAAAAAATGCCTCAGGGTGCATGTGCCCTCATCTGGGGGCACATGACCAGGTGCCCCACCCCAGGGCGCATAGCCAGGTGCCCTACCCTAGGGCTCATGGACAAAAAATTTCATAAAATTTAGAAAAATCTCAAAAAAATTAGAAAATGTATAGAATGTTAAAAATGACATTTTTTTCTAAAGGAATCATCATCAAAAACATTGTTTGATCTCCAAATGATGGTTCTAATAGTGAAAACTTCAGTTATTTATTTTAGAAAAATATGCTTCATATGACAATTTCGTATGTTGGGTACTAACCAGAAATGTGCAGGCATCCTTTTAAGTCCAACAGGTGAAGTGGTGAGATCGGTGTTCTGGAAGGAACGTCATGCCAGTCCTGCGACAAAAAGAAAGGGAGCACCACCCAGTCAAGTATTATCATGGTGCTGATGAATCAGGCGGTCGATGCAAGTTGATAAACCATGCCTGAAGACTTCACTTAATTTCACATCAATCTCACATCATCACCAGCACTCCATTTTGCACTTCACATCACTCCTACCATTTGTCACTTAGTTATGATAGGTTCATTTGATATGTATTATATGCATTGATGTTGAAGACCTTGAGGGTGAAGATGATTGGGCCTGAGATCCCCTTCAAACAAATCTACGACCGCTTGGTCATTTCTTCACACTCATGGACAAGACAAAATTGAACATTGGAGGGACGATGGTTCCTAATTAGGTGTCTTGACCTCCAATAAGTAATCTATATCTTCAACTATTTTCTGCATAATTTTATATGTTTCCATATTCATCCTCTTTTCATTCTTCATCATTACCAATGTTTTATTATTTCTTTTATTTTATCCCACCATGTTTTATTCTTTCCTTTCTTTTATCCCACCATGTCTTTTATTTTGTCCCACCGTGTCATGTTTGTCATGCCATTGTTTCTTCTTTCTCATCATTCTATGTTAGTCCCACCATTATCTTTCAATCCCACTATGGCTTAAGTCTGTTTTGTCATTTTCCGAATACTCGCTTTTCTGCTTGAGCATGATTCATGGTTTTCACGATACCCGAGCAATTTTGTTATGCTCAAACAAACCCTTTTAGAACTTGAGGTTATTCCACTCAGAATTATGTAGACACGCCAAATTCGCCTAATTCAGAGCATAAAACTCATGTTTTATAGGGTAACATGCATGATTTATCATATGATGATGCCGGGTCCTTTTAAGTTGATTTGGTACTTTGCCGAACGAAATCGGATGCTTTCCGAAGTTTTCCGCGAAAAGCCGTAATTTCCGAGCGAAAGCTGCACGTAAATCGTGTGAACATGGAAATTGGCTGAATGACCAATGCCTAATGATCATGCATTGAAGGTTATGGTCATATTCACACTCCGGACAAGTTTTGTTGCATTCCGTGCCTTTCCGGTTTGCTGTCGAAGTCATTTTGACCTATATCGGACCTTCTGTTCACTGCCCTAACTTCCGGGTAAAATTCTGAAGTTTTGGAGGGTGTGATGGTTGATCCGATGCTATAGAAAGCTTCTTCGGCCTGTTATCTTTCCAACGCAACAAACGGCGTCGAATTCCGAGTTCGGGAGTGTTCGCAATGGCTTCCGGAAGAAGGACGCGCAGAACCAGTCCCATGCGCCCGGGTTCCGTGGCACATGCGCCCGGGACCCAGGCACGTGCCCATGCGCCCTACCGGTGAGGCACGTGACCATGTGCCCTCACTTGAGGGCACATGCGCCCCACCCTTGAGTCGGTCTTTCACCCGGACTCGCCGCCGAACGTACGGAAGAGATAAGATCGAATTTTTCGGAGATGATAAGATATGCCCCCCCTGGGGGGCGCATGCGCCCTTCAGTGGGGCGCATTCATCCCTATTTTCTAGCTCCGATGACGCCCTCTGTTCTCCTATAAATGGACTCTGATTCCGGTCGTTCCAGGTAGGAGAACGACTCCCCAGGCATCTCAAGACGTCCTATCACCCTCCTGCATCTATTTTATGATTTTTAGAGAGAGAATTTCGAGTTTTTAGAGAGAGAAAAGTCGGTTCAAGAGAGAGGAAGGCTGTTCTGCAGGTGATCTGCCAAGTCTCTCTTCTTCGACCTCTACAGAAGTGTGTGGACGTCTTATGCCTGAGCTCTCTTCATAAAAGTTCTTTCTCTCCAAGTCTTCTTCAGTTTACAATCGACGGCACTTGATTCCAAGGTCGGGGCTGGTCGTGACGAGCGCAGAAGCAAAGTCGCGCCTGGCAGATCCTGGAGTGCTGCTCGGCTTTTTCGACAACACAGATTTGGCTATATCTTCCTCTATACAACTCAGAATCTTTCAATTCTTTTTCCCATCTCTTTATTTAGTGATTCTCCATCATCCTATTATTTTTTTACATTTTTTTGCATTACTTTTACTCTGTTAATCCGAAAAATAAAAAAAGGGGGTTAGAGATAACCCTGATCCGGTCAGTTTCTAGTCAATTGTGTGTTTTATGTCATTCTCTTTACATATACTCCACTTTGTCTAGTTCTAATTATATATTTCACTTGTTTATTTGTCTATTTGCACAGAACATCAAGCACCCACCGCGTTGAGGACTCTTCTTCATCGGCCGGCCGAAGAAGGAGAAGCTTAAACTCACACTCTTCACACTAAGGTACACACGGTCATCTTTCATTTTAATTCTATAAATCGGAACCCACGGTTCCTGGCGACCACGTTTATTTCTTCTCACCCTCCTCCCACATGACCCGAACCATCTCTTTGGTGATCAAGCGATGCCAAGGGATGAAAGTTCGGGGATCAATGTGAGTGTGGGACCGAGGTGAGATTTGCTTTCCGAGCTTCATTCCTTTCTTTCCTCATCCCCTCTTGAGGTGACGATCTGGGTTCACGGACTTCCCTGAAAGGGAGAGGACCCCATCGAATTTTCAGAGTCGACAGCTTTGTGGCGACCACGGTGGGACAAACAATGTCTTCAACCGTGGGTGCTAAGTGTTTTGTTTGCAACTAGTTCTAGTTCTAGACCGGTTCCCACGTGAGCCTTTCCTTCTTTCCACCTCTCTTAACTCCATGCCATCTCATAATTTCTGATTTCACCCATATTTCATCAGATCTGAAGTGCCAAGTATGCCATTTAATTTCTGCATTTTATTTAAACCGGTTCCCACGTGAACCACCCTTTTCTTCTTAAACCGGTTCCCACGTGAACCAATCTCTTTCTTTACTTCGGTTCCCACGTGAACCAAACCCCTTTTTTCCAGATCTATCCCAACTTGGATCAGATCTTTATTCACCTTAATTGGCCCCACGTGGCCCTCTTTTAACCAATTAAACCGGTTCCCACGCGAACCACCCTTTTTTTTTACCCAAAACCGGTTCCCACGTGAACCACCTTTGCTTCTTACCCCAATTCCCACATCGGTCCCCACGTGGACCACCCTTTTGCTTGGCTATCAGATCTGAACCCTCTTCTTTCCATCACCTTTTCACTATCTCCATTTGGCTCACATAAGAAACAAGTCTAGATTCTAGTTTCTAGTTGCTTGCCTAGTTTCTAATTGCTTGTCTGGTGTTGATTGCTTGTTTAAGTTTATGCTTTGCTCATTACTTGCTTTATTACTTGATTGCATTCTATGCTCCTTCTCTCTACCTCCTTCTTTTACACTCTTTTGAGGCAGGAGCTCACTCTCCCATCTACCCCTCCCATCCAAAACACCCTCTTGGTGGATTCTGACCTCTCTTCTGGGATATTCCTTCCTAGTTGACTTGGTTGGCTTTCATCAAGGCCTCCGTAATTCCTCATACGTGGAGTATTCCTCTTCACGATCGGGTTGGTTGTACCAATCCCCAAAACCCGAAGCATCCTACGTTACCTACACGTGGTGAGTTTGTGTGAAACCTAGGTCATTGGAGATTGGAGTTAGGATCCTAACCCATTTGTTGAGAGAACAATTCTTAACAAAATTCATAAACCTAAGGTTTAATCAAAATCATTGCATAATTTTGCTTTCAAGTCTTTGCATCACTTGCTTGTCAAACAAAAATTCAAACCTCTAACTTTTTGCAAGACACTAAAACGGAAAAAAGTTCTTTGTTTACTTTGTCAACTTGTATATTTTACTTTCTCCTTTAAGTTCAATGCAACTAAGATCTGGAAGGCACGTTGGAATGGCGGAACAAGCTGAACATCGAGAGCATGAGATGGGTCATCAACCAAATCCGTCAGATGGCCGTGTTAATCCATTGTTTGAGTCACAAGCACAAGAGGTCCCTCAACCATCTGCTCCTCGTGATGTTGAACAACTCTTTAGGGAGTTGTCTCTCTATACCGACCCAGAAACCTATGCCCGTATACAATCCATGGTGAAGGGCAAAATTGCTTCGTATCAGCCGAAACCAATCAAGTTGCCCTATCTCCTCATCCTCTCGGTTCGACCACCACTTATTCAATCACCCTTGGTTCAACCTCCCGTTGTTCAACAATCTATGATTCAACCTCCTGTTGTTCAACAACCTATGATTCAACCATCTGCAGTTCAACCATCTGTGGTCCAACCCTCATTTGTCCAACCATCTTATTTCAACCATGTTGTTCCCCCAATCCACCAAGCCATGGGACAATCTTCAAATCATGTTCCTCAATTTCAGAACCATGTCTCCAACCACATACCCCCACCAGTAAACCAAGAACCTGCTCTCACCAGGGCAATCATGGATCAGCTCACCCAGATGAATGAACGTTATGAAGAGCTGAGATGTCGCCTGGACTCCAAGTCAGTTCCTGAGATCTCCATCCCTTCTCTGCCAGTCTTACACCTGCCACCTTCTGAGCTACCAGTTTATCGCCGCTACAATGGTACTGGCAACCCCTTTCTTCATCTTAAAGATTTTCTTTATGAATCCTCATTCTGGAAAGATGATCGTAGGGTTCTTGCTTTCTTATTCCACCGATCACTAGAAGGGTCTGCATTGGAATGGTTCTACTCACTCGACTCCTTTGAGGCAGGAGACTTCGACATTGTCAAGACCAAATTCTTGCAGAGATACAGAGACCGGGTGGCACCAGCGTGCTCCATTACAGACTTGATTGCTGAGAAGATGAAGCCCGAAGAGGACTTCATAAAGTTTGCTGATCGCTGGAGGGGAATGGCAGAAAAACTGACAGATGTGATTTCTGAAGGGGAACAAGTAAAAATGCTTATTGGCAACACTACACCTGCCTTGAGGAATGTCTTGATCATGCACCGTCCTACAACCATGAATGAACTCTATGACAGTGCCCGATACTTGCAAGCCCACTTCAAGGATGCCACCATGATAAACCCTTTTGATCCTAAACCTAGAAACCTTAGGAAAACCCCCTTTGCACCAGTTGGGCCTACAACTGAGGGAGTGGTCAACAACGAAGTTATAAACATTGTAGGGAACCAGGGAGGGAACCGTCAAAACCAGTTCAGAAACCCACCACAGAACCCTTCCTATTACCCCCCTCAGCAACAAGTTAGGCCACCACAACCACGACAACCACAACAACCCCCGCAACCAGTAGCACAACCCCAGCAACCTCGGCAACCTACCTACAATAGGGCGCCGCCAGCACCCAATCAGGCGGCACGAAGGGGAGGTCCTAGGAGAGAGAACTACCAGCAACTCCCTTACTCCTTGACCGACATCTTCAATGTACTCATGGCGGAGAAACAGCTTGGAATTGCCCAAGGAAAGAGAGGTTTGGCCAAGAACGCAGATATGTCCCGATCGTGCTTACCACCGGTGTCCGGGTCACACCGTAGAGGTGTGCTTTCAATTCAAGGATTACATCCACGATCCGAATGACCAAGGCAGCATTGATTGGGTCCAAATGGGGGAATGCATACGGGTAATGAAGGCTAGGCGGCCGGCGGCGGCGTCCACCGGCTCAACCTCAACAACAACCGGGCTTGGGGATTGTTCGTAATCCGCTCCCATTCCATGCTCCCGCTCCAGCACCGGCACCAGCACATCCAAACCCAGGAATTGGTCTAGTACACTCCATTGTCCAGGGAGATGCCGATCGTGCTCAAGGTTGGAAACTAGAAAACCAAAATGCAACCATGCCTGTCAACCCAGCTAGGTCTCCTGCTAGGCCTCCTCCTAGACAAATAATCCGTGCACCTGCCACTCCACAACCACTACCAAGCTCAATAACCCAACCACTGGCCGCTACTTCTTCTCGCCGACCCATCATTAGGCCAGCCCCTCCTTAACTACACCTCCTTCAACCATTGCTACACACCGGCCCTTGCTCATCCAACCACCACAATCTCCACCAAACCCGAACCCCCAACCTACGAGCTCTACTACTCCAAAACCCCTCATACAATCACCACCTTCATTAAACTCATCAACCACTTCGCACCCTGGCCTCTTCTTATCGTGCCACCGGTATCACCATCACTACCACCTCCAAATCCTACCCCTCTACCAACTAACCCCATCATCCCAGCACCATCAATCCCATTACCTATCATACCTGCACCTACACCACAACCCACCCCAGTTAACCCGTCACCTCTACCCGACCGCCAAATAGCCCCGGTGCTTCGGAGTGGGAGGATGTTCCAGCGGCTCTTTCCCCAAGCCGGAACTCAACCGCAGGAGCCAGTGGAGGAGGAACAAGTGGAAGAACCATTGCCAGGTACGGCGTATGATCTGTTAAAACATTTGGATAAGACACCAGCCCGTATTTCCATACTTGAGTTGATCAAAAGATCAAAGGTGCACCAAGAGATTCTACAGCAGTACTTGCAAAGGGTCATGGTGAATGAAGATCTCCCACCTGAGAAGATCACTACAGTGTTAGCCCCTAGAAGTGAGCACCCAACACTCACTTTCTCTCAGGAAGAATTAGCAGATCCGGACTTTAGGAGATATGCTTTGCATGTGGCTGTTATCATCTGCAATGTCGAAGTAAAATCATGTTTGGTTGACACTGGAGCTTCCATCAACGTTATGCCGCCAGAAACATTGCAGTTGTGCGGTATTTCTGAACAAGAAATCAAGCCATCATGTGCCATGGTTACAGCCTATGATAACTCCAAGAAGTCTGCACGTGGGGTGGTCACTCTAGAAGTCAAACTTGGACCATGTACGGTCACAACAGAATTTCATGTTCTAGAATTAGATCCAACTTTTCGGGCTATACTTGGGAGGCCATACTTGGAGGCAATAGGAGCTGTGGCTTCAACAAACCACCAGTGCATAAAATTTCCCTTTAAAGGACAGGTGGGCAAGGTGACTAGCATGCCTATGAGGGATGAGATGAATGATGTTTTTACATCACCCCTAGGTCTGTCAATACAACCCCAGATCTCAGTGGGAGAATTGCCAGAAGTTAGATGCATGACCGCCTCTCTACCAGACACACTGGGATGGCGGATGATGATGAAATTGGGCTATCAGCCTGGAAGAGGTTTAGGCAAGGATCTTCAAGGGATCACTCAGCCAATTGAAACTGTGAAAAGGCCACGCAGCGGGGGTTGGGATATGAAGAGGGTTCCATCCCAAGGAGGATCTTCCAGCCAGGATATGCCATGGGACTCCATACATTCTTTATCAAAGGGGAGACCATGATGATAGCTGAAGATGGCAAAAGTTCCATGATAGCTGTCAAGAGAAGAAAAGCTTCAGAAGAAGAAGAAGAAGACTTTGAAGACTTATGCTTATCTTTGACTCGTCTGTTCTCAAGTGGGGAAGAGTATCAAGAACCACCCAAGGGCAGACCAATCTTGGATCATCTAGTTAAGCATACTACACAAGTCAAAACCATTCCACGAGGCCCAAATACAACAATGCCATGTTTAAACCTCGTGCCGTTGTTTCTAGATCTTTTGGATGGGCTTCAGGGCCCACTTACCCACATTGGGCCCATGAGCCCTCTTCAACCTTCCACTCTTATTGGGCCAGCTTGCCCATTTGCTTCCCTCATCAACTTCGAGACTGGGGGCTTTTCTCAACATGGGCTCACATGCCCATTTATTTTTGAAATCGGGTCCACGTACCCGTTTATTTTTTTCATCAGTTTTGGACCCATGTGTCCACTTTCTGTTACCATTGGGCCCACGAGCCCCTTTTTTCCCTTTATTCTTAAGTTTTTCTCTCTATTAATTCAGTCATCTTCTAGCAAGCCTCGAGTCACTCAGACTCATTCTATCTTTTTACTTGAAATTTCAAAAACGTCTTCTCTGAAACTCATATTTCCATCGAGGAGACGTCTCTACTCATCCCAGAGGGTACTCCCAATCAGGGATCCCCCTTTTCTGAATCATTAATCGATTTACTCGATCCTCCCTCCACTGTAAATACCACCTTTCCAGCTTTATCTTCAGTAGGTCAAGTTAGGTTAGGAAACAGGAAAGTCAGAGGTAAAGGAGTTCCGAATAGATATCTGCAACAATTGGCACGAAATGTGTACGGTCTTGACCGATCGGTTAGGGCGATGGCGTAGTTTCTTATCCCAATTTGATATCACTTATGTCCCACGTAAGGCAATCAAGGGTTATGCTATTGCTGAACACCTTGCCCATCATCCCATACCCATCTTTGACCCAGTCCGGTCGGAGTTCCCGGATGACGAACTAATGTCAGTCCGATCTTTCAATCTTTGGACATTATATTTTGACGGGGCTCTGAACTCTCATGGTAGAGGGATAGGTATTGTCCTTCTGTCACCTGAAGGTGTCACCATTCCACAGGCTTTTCAGCTTAACTTTCCAGCAACCAACAACATAGCTGAGTATGAAGCCTTGCTGGCCGGGCTGGAGGCCGCTCATTTCCACGGTGCCAACGAACTGAGGGTGATAGGTGATAGTCAATTGATCCTACGCCAGGTCCTATCCAAGTACCGAACTTCCCATCCAAACCTCAAACCCTACCAAGAGCTTACCACTTGCTACATCAAGCTATTCTTCAAACTCACCTTTGTCCATGTCCCTCGCTCTCAGAATATCCTCGCCGATGCCTTAGCTTCACTAGCTTCATCTCTATCTGTCCCGCTAGGCAGGCAAGTGCGAACTATCCATATTTATAAGAGGACAATTCCAGCAATTGAGGATGGACGTTTTCTAAAGGTTAAGGAAAGATTCAACAGAAAAGAATACTTGGAACATAAAGAAGAAATCTCCTTGATTGAGTTCGAAGAATTAGAAGAAGGTGAGAGACCTTGGTATGACGAGATTGCGAGGTATTACCGAGATCAGTCATATCCGCCTGGATCAACCACCAAGGAAAAGAAGGCAATCAGAAGAGTATCCCAGAGGTATACAATCCTAGGAGGAGTGCTCTATAAGAGAAGCCTAAGTGGAATCTTACTCAGATGTCTTGGTGAAGAAGAAGCTGAGTTGGTGCTGAAGGAAGCACATTCTGGAGTTTGTGGTGGTCACGTGAATGCCCAAGCCCTTGCTAAGAAAATCATCCGACAAGGGTATTATTGGCCAACTCTAGAAGAAGATCGCTCCATCTTTGTCCGGCATTGTCATTCATGTCAACTCCATGCCGACAAGATTCACTCTCCCTCATCTTCCCTTCATCCAATTCATGCCCCATGGCCTTTCGCCATGTGGGCCTTTGATATCATTGGCCCCTTGAGTGACCTCAACTCCGAAGTGTGCTCAAAATCATTCATTCTGACGGCAACGGAGTACTTCACAAAGTGGGCTGAAGCGGAAGCATTCGTGGAGATTAAAGCGTCAACAGTCTGCTCCTTCATCAAGCGCAACATCCTGGCAAGGTTCGGGATCCCCAGCGACATCATCACCGATAATGGGCCACAATTTATTTCTCAAGATCTGCGTGATCTTTGCAACAGGTATTACATTTCATTGCATCATTCATCACCATACTATCCTCAAGGCAATGGTCAAGCAGAAGCCACCAACAAAACCTTAATCAAAATCATCAAGAAATCTTGTAAGTCTAGCAAGTTTGCCGGCGGCCCGATAAGCTTGTAGATGCTCTATGGGCTTATCGTACTTCGTAAGGACTCCCCCGGACAAACCCCGTATGCTTTGGCATATGGGATGGAAGCAGTGGTCCCTTACGAAGTATTACTTCCATCTCTCCGAGTTCAGCTCGACAGGGATATTCCTGTTGATGAGAGACGAGAATCTCTCCTTGCACAGCTTGAACTCTTGGATGAAAGAAGGCTAGCCGCCGCCGAGCATGCCCGGAGTTATCAGAATAGACTCAAAAGGTTTTATCAAAAGAGGGTGGTCGAGAGAAAGTTCGAAATCGGTGAGATGGTAGTCAAACGCATATTCGTTAAGCCGGGGGGTCCCCGCTCCAAGTTGCAACCTAACTGGGAAGGGCCTTTTGTAATCACTGAAAAGTATCCAGGTAATGCATATGAATTGACTAATGCAGATGGAGAAAAATTGAATCATCCTTGGAATGGAGTTTACCTCAAAAAGTACTTTCCATAAAAATGGAGAAACCACTGGTATAATCTCAAGTCATCGATCCTAGGTTGTTCGTGAGAAGTCAAGGGTAGGTACCATCCTACACACACAACACTTCCCGATCCTAGAATCCGGACAACCCGACACTTGCGAAAGGCAAGGCAGAAATCTAGAAATGGAAGGAATACCCTTACCCTATTCTCTTCTACTCGGTCCAAGATAGGGAGAGAATATTAGAGAGGGGTAGTTTCGAAAACACTCGCCACCCTAGTAGGAGGCCGTCTCACAGGGTACAAAAGGGTGCCAAAAGATGGGCAATGAACCCCTCAAAGTTAGAAAAAGAAAAATGATCAACCTCGTCCGAATGAGTACCCGTAATGATAGTCAAGGCAAAAGGCACTAAAAGATGGGCAATGTCCCCACGGGTCAAAAACCTGTCCAAATATGTGCCGCATAGAAAAGAACAAAAAAAAAAAAAGAAAAAGAAAGAAAAACCCAAAGAGGCCGAACCCCAATGGGTAATTTGAGTGAGAGTAGAGAAATTCCTCTCAACATCTTCAAACCCTATCAAGGACTTCCTCTATACTCTTCCTCCTTAAACCCCTTGGGTAGGGTAAACCGACCAAATCCGGTGGAATCCAAGCCGATCAAAGGAAGAAGGTTAGAAGGATTCTAGGTAGGGAACTTTTGCACGTGGCATCTACCACTTGAGTCTTGACAAACTCCAAAGACCGATGAACTGTCTCAAATACCAGCATTTTCTCCATAAAAAAAAATTGCATATTTCAAAATCCACAGAAAAATACATATTTCAAAACCCAAAAAAAATGCATATTTCAAAAACCTAAAAAAATTGAATATTTCGAAAACCCAAAAAAAAATGAATATTTCAAAAACTCAAAAAAAAAACACACATATTTCAAAAATCTAAACAAAAAAAAATTTGAATACTTTTGAAAATCCAAATGATTGTTTTCAAGAAAATCCAAAAAAAAAAAAAAAAATTTTAGTCATGATCATTGCCTTAGTTGCATCCATGTTTATTTTACTGCCATGCATATTTCCATTCCTGCATTGCATATCCATTTTTTACTTTAATTACCTTGTTAAGAAGGCTCTTCCCCTTGACCTAAGTCAAAGTTGACCATAATGGGCAAAGGGATGAGTCCGGATGAAGATCTAATCTCCTTCTGTTAAGTGTTTCAGGCATTTCAATACAGGAGAGGAGAGGATTCACACCATGACAGGTAAGTTCTCTCAACCCCCCATTTCATTTTAAGTCATTTTTTTTATTCCACCTTGTTAAGAAGGCTCCTCCCTTTGACTCAAAATCAAGTCATACGACATACAGGCAAAGGGATGAGTAATGATAAAGATTTAATCATTTTCATTGAGTATTTGCAGGAGTTGAAGAAGCAAAAAGAGAAGGGCAATCAGGTATATTTTTTATGAAAAAAAAAAAGGCCTCAGGGCGCATGTGCCCTCATGCAGGGGCACATGGCCAGGTGCCCCACCCCCTGGGCGCATGGCCAGGTGCCCCCGATCGGGGGCACATGGACAAAAAAATTCGAAAAATTCAGAAAAATCTCAAAAATTCATAAATTGTCTATAATGTTAAAAATGACATTTTTGATAAAGGAACCATCATTAAAAACTTTGTTTTGACATCCAAATGATGGTTCTAATAGTAAAATCTTCCATTAATCATTTCATGAACAATCTGATTCATATGACAATTAAATACATTGGGTACTAACTAAAAATGTGCAGGCAACCTTTTTAGTCCTAACAGGTGAATTGGCGAGATCAATGTTACCCAAGGAATGCCATGCCAACCTTGTGGCCAAAGAGAGGAAGCGCTACCTATCGTGGTGCTGTATTCCGTCAAAAGGACAAGACAAGGATGGACCAGAGATGCTGATGAACCAGGCGGTCGATGCAGCTTACCTGAAGATTTCATCCTCAGCTTCTCGTCAATCTCACATCACATCACCATCATCACTTCATTTTTGCACTTCACATCACTCTTACTATCTGTCACCTAGTTATGTTAGGTCCATTTGATACGTATTATGTGCATTAATGTTGAAGACCTTGAGAGTGAAGATGACTGGCCCGAGGTCCCCTTCAACAAAATCTACGACGGCTTGGTCATTTCTTCACACTCACGGATAAGCCAAAATTGAACATTGGAGGGACGATGGTTCCTAATCGGGTGTCTTGACCTCCAATAGACAATCTATATCTTCAACTATTTTCTACATGATTTTCTATGTGTTCACAGCCGTCTCCTTTTCTTTCTTCATCATTACCAATTCTATTTCATTATGTTTTATCTTTCTTTTATTTCATCCTGTTTTATTATTTGTTTTATCCCTTTATGTTTCATTCCTTTCTTTTTTGTTCCACCATGTTTTATTCTATCATTTCTTTTTATCCCACCGTGTTTTTTATTCTATCCCACCGTGGCAATTGTCATGCCATTGTTTCTTCTTTACCATCATACTATGTTAGTCCCACCATTATCTTTCAATCTCACTATGGCTTAAATCTGTCTTGTCGTTTTCTGAATACTTGATTATCCGCTAGAGCGTGATTCATGGTTTTCACGATACCCGAGCATTTTGTTTTGCTTAAAACGAACCCTTTTAGAACTTGAGGTTCTTTCACTCAGAATTAAACTGAGTATTTCGGTGAAACTTGAATGAACTTGAGATTCCAAAATGATGGATTGGTATTCTTTTCATTTTAAGATCAACTTCTCTTTTACAAAACTTTAGCCCATCACAGTACAAGAACACCGCAAAGTTCGGGTTGCTGGCTGATGATGAACCTACGAATTCGAGGACTCCTCACCACGCTGAGGGTTGGCTACATCCTTTTATCCTTTATCACTTACTTTTTCATCTCTCGTGCCAAGGGCATGTCTGTTACCAGTCAATTATATGAGGTATTGATAGAACATGTAAGCGATCTAGAATCCTCAGAGAGATTCTTTTTCCTGGCTCGGGTAGATAAGCGTGTCTATATCTACACCTTGATGCCACCTTTTCAGTCCATCATCATTCCATTTCGCTACATTCATCTATGTTCACTTGCATTCCATTACAGTTCACTACGAATCACTTCGCTTCATTACATGCCACTCCCTTGCAAAGCCGACATCAAGGCGAGGCAAGCTGTAGACACGCCAAATTCGCCTAATTCAGAGCATAAAACTCATGTTTTATAGGGTAACACGCATGATTTATCATATGATGATGCCGGGTCCTTTTAAGTTGATTTGGTACTTTGCCGAACGAAATCGGATGCTTTCCGAAGTTTTCCGCGAAAAGCCGTAATTTCCGAGCGAAAGCTGCACGTAAATCGTGTGAACACGGAAATTGGCTGAATGACCAATGCCTAATGATCATGCATTGAAGGTTATGGTCATATTCACACTCCGGACAAGTTTTGTTGCATTCCGTGCCTTTCCGGTTTGCTGTCGAAGTCATTTTGACCTATATCGGACCTTCTGTTCACTGCCCTAACTTCCGGGTAAAATTCTGAAGTTTTGGAGGGTGTGATGGTTGATCCGATGCTATAGAAATCTTCTTCGGCCTGTTATCTTTCCAACGCAACAAACGGCGTCGAATTCCGAGTTCGGGAGTGTTCGCAATGGCTTCCGGAAGAAGGACGCGCAGAACCAGTCCCATGCGCCCGGGTTCCAGGGCACATGCGCCCGGGACCCAGGGCACGTGCCCATGCGCCCTACCAGTGAGGCACGTGACCATGTGCCCTCACTTGAGGGCACATGCGCCCCACCCTTGAGTCAGTCTTTCACCCGGACTCTGCTGCTGAACAGACGGAAGAGATAAGATCGAATTTTTCGGAGATGATAAGATATGCCCCCCCTGGGGGGCGCATGCGCCCTTCAGTGGGGCGCATGCGCCCTGCACCAGGGCGCATGCGCCCAGGGGTGGGGCGCATTCATCCCTATTTTCTAGCTCCGATGACGCCCTCTGTTCTCCTATAAATGGACTCTGATTCCGGTCGTTCCAGGTAGGAGAACGACTCCCCAGGCATCTCAAGACGTCCTATCACCCTCCTGCATCGATTTTATGATTTTTAGAGAGAGAATTTCGAGTTTTTAGAGAGAGAAAA
Source organism: Cryptocoryne crispatula var. balansae (assembly GCA_036172225.1). Lineage (NCBI taxonomy): Eukaryota > Viridiplantae > Streptophyta > Magnoliopsida > Alismatales > Araceae > Cryptocoryne > Cryptocoryne crispatula. The sequence continues at coordinate 12,169,381 of CM069933.1, forward strand.
GTCGGTTCAAGAGAGAGGAAGGCTGTTCTGCAGGTGATCTGCCAAGTCTCTCTTCTTCGACCTCTACAGAAGTGTGTGGACGTCTTCCACCTGAGCTCTCTTCATAAAAGTTCTTTCTCTCCAAGTCTTCTTCAGTTTGCAATCGACGGCACTTGATTCCAAGGTCGGGGCTGGTCGTGACGAGCGCAGAAGCAAAGTCGCGCCTGGCAGATCCTGGAGTGCTGCTCGGCTTTTTCGACAACACAGATTTGGCTATATCTTCCTCTATACAACTCAGAATCTTTCAATTCTTTTTCCCATCTCTTTATTTAGTGATTCTCCATCATCCTATTATTTTTTTACATTTTTTTCATTACTTTTACTCTGTTAATCCGAAAAATAAAAAAAGGGGGTTAGAGATAACCCTGATCCGGTCAGTTTCTAGTCAATTGTGTGTTTTATGTCATTCTCTTTACATATACTCAACTTTGTCTAGTTCTAATTATATATTTCACTTGTTTATTTGTCTAGTTGCACAGAACATCAAGCACCCACCGCGTTGAGGACTCTTCTTCATCGGCCAGCCGAAGAAGGAGAAGCTTAAACTCACACTCTTCACGCTAAGGTACACACGGTCATCTTTCATTTTAATTCTATAAATCGGAACCCACGGTTCCTGGCGACCACGTTTATTTCTTCTCACCCTCCTCCCACATGACCCGAACCATCTCTTTGGTGATCAAGCGATGCCAAGGGATGAAAGTTCGGGGATCAATGTGAGTGTGGGACCGAGGTGAGATTTGCTTTCCGAGCTTCATTCCTTTCTTTCCTCATCCCCTCTTGAGGTGACGATCTGGGTTCACGGACTTCCCTGAAAGGGAGAGGACCCCGTCGAATTTTCAGAGTCGACAAATTAAACTTAGTATTTTGATGAAACTTAAATGAACTTGATATTCCAAATATGATGGATTGGTATTCTTTTCATTTTAAAATCAAACTTCTCTTTCGAACTTTAGCCCATCACAGTACAAGAACACTGCAAAAAGTTCGGGTTGCTAGCTGATGATGAACCAACGAATTCGAGGATTCCTCACCATGCTGAGGGTTAGCTACATCCTTTATCTTTTTATTTTTCATCTCTCATGCCAATGGCATGCCTTTTACCAATCAGTTATATGAGGTTTTGAAGGAACATGAAAGTGATCTAGAATACTCAGTAAGATTCATTTTGTTGGATAGGGTAGATAAGCGTGTCTATATCTACACCTTGATGTCACCTTTTCAGTCCATCACTATTCCATTCTGCTACATTCATCTACACTCACTTGCATTCCATTATAGTTCACTCCGAATCACTCCGCTTCATTACATGCCATTCCCTTACAAAGCAGACATCAAGGCGAGGCAAGCTGTAGACACGTCAAATTTGCCTAATTCAGAGCATAAAACTCATGATTTATAGGGTAACATGTGTGATGAATCTTATAATGATGCTGGTTCTTTTAAAGTTGATTTGGAGCTTCGCCAAACAAATTCGGATGTTTTCTGAAGTTTTCCGCACAAAGCCGTAATTTTCGAGCAAAAGCCACACGTAAATTGTCTGAATGACCAATGTCTAATGATCATGCATTGAAGGTTATGGTTAGATTCACACTCCAAACAAGTTTTGATTCATGCCGTGTCTTTTCGGTTGGCCATCGGAGTCATTCCAACCAGTATTGGATCTTCTGTTCACTATCCTAACTTCTTGATAAAATTATAAAGTTTTGGAGAGTGTTATGGCCGATCCAATGCTATATAAAGCTTCTTCGGCCTGTCATCTTTCCAACACAACAAATGGCGTCGAATTTCAAGTTCTGGAGTGTTCGCAATGGCCTCCGGAAGAAAAACGCGCAAAAATAGTCCCATGCGCCTAGGACCCAGGGCACGTGGCCATGCACCCTGCTCCTGAGGCATGTGGCCTTTTGCACCTGATTGAGGGCATGAGTGAACCAGTTTTTCACCACGACTCTACCACTGACCGGATCGGATCGAATTTTTCGACCAGATAAGACCTTTTTTATAGGAAGGATGTCATGTGCCCTCAGATGGGGGCACATGCGCCCAGCACCAGGGCACATGTGCCTAGAACCAGGGCACAAGGCCCCTGCTTTTTAGTGCAAATCGCGATGGTCGTTCTCTTATAAATTGAGGCCGATTCCGGTCGTTCCAGAGGCATGTTCACGACCCCCCAGGCATCTCAAGATGTCCAAGCTCCCTGCTACATCGATTTTGTGATTTTTAGAGAGATAATTTTGACTCTTTAGAGAGACAAAAGTCAGTTCTGGAGAGAGGAAAGCTGGTATGCAGATGATCTGCCAGGTCGCTCTTTTTTGGCTTCTACAGCAGCGTGTGGATGTTTGCTGCCCAAGCTCTCAACATCAAAGTTCTTCCTCTACAAGTCTTATTCAGTTTACAATAAATGGTACATGATTCCGAGGTTGGGAAAGGTTGTGACAAGCGCAGAAGCAAAGTCGTGCCTGGCAGATCCTGGACTACTGCTCGACTTTTTCGACAACCTAGATTTGGCCATATCTCTTTATATTCCTATCAAAATCTTTTTTTTCTTCTTCCTATCTCTTTGTTTTATGATTCTTCATCCTTCTATCATTTTTTTTACATTTTTTGCATTAGTTTTAGTCTGTTAATCCAAAAATAAAAAAGAGGGGTTAGAGATAACCCGAATCCAGTCAGTTGTGTGTTTCATGTCATTTTATTTACATATACTTCACTTTGTTTAGTTCTAATTGTCCTTTTCACTTGTTTGTTTGTCTACTTGCATAGAAAATCAAGCACCCACGCGTTGAGGACTGTTCTTCATCAGCCGGCCGAAGAAGGATAAGCTTTGACCTGCTTTTCACGCTAAGGTACACACAGTCAATTTTAATTTTATAAATCGGAACCTGTAGTTCCTGGCGACCACATGCCTTAATTTTCTACTTCTCATCCTCCTCCCACATGACCCGAACCATCTCGTTGGTGATCGATTGATGCCAAGGGATGAAAGTTCGGGGATCAATGTGAGTGTGGGACCGAGGTGAGAGTTGATTTCCGTGTTTTCTCCTTTCTTTCTCATCCCCTCTTGAGGTGATGATCCGGATTCATGGACTCCCCTGAAAAGGAGAGGCCCCCATAAAATTTTCAGAGTCTACACAGTTGACTCCGAAAGACACAATGGGGCACTCCTTTTTAGGGAAGTCTGTGAATCTGGATCGTCACCTCAAGAGGGGACTGTCGACTCCGAAAATGGGTTTTGGATCGGCACCTCAAGAGAAGGTGTGATGATAGATGGAATAGGGGAAAAAGGGGAGTGAATTGGAAAACACTCGAAAAGTGGTAAAAAGTCCTCACCTCGGTCCCACACTCACATTGATCCCAAAACTTTCATCTCATGGCGTCGCTCGAGCACCAGAGATGGTTCAGGTCATATGGGACGAGAGTGAGAATAATAATTAACTTAGAACATGATAAGAGGTGGTCGCCAAGAGCTGCGGGCTTCGCTTTGTGGAATGTAAATCAAGAGATGAGTTGACCATGTGTACCTTAGCGTGGTAGATTATATGTGGGTTAAACCTTCTTCCTCGTCGGCTGGCCGATGAGGTCTAGAGTCCAACCGATGCTAGCTTGATCAACCTGTGCAACGGATTGGGGCGATCCCTAACCTCTTTTTATGTTATTTTAATTATGTAAAAATGATGAAAATGAAGTAAAATATGTTCTAAGATAGTAAATAAACTGAATGAAATGATTTAAGAAGGACTTGTGAAGTGTGTGGCTTAAGTTGAAGCCAAGTTGGTTGAAGAAGGCCAGTTCGGGTAGCTTTGCACCCTTCTGGCGCGACTTTGGTGCATTAAATGTTACGGACGACCCTGATATCATAATAGAGTGTTGTTTGCTTCTATGGATGGAGAACTCGGAGAAGAAGATATCTTCTGTTGATGACTTCTCCGGAATCTATCTGTAGAAAACTACATGCGCGCCCTCAGTGAAGCAATCGCCACGAACAAACAGCAAGTCAGAATCAAGTGCCGTCAGTTTTATATAAAAGAGGAAAAAGAGAGGAACAACTCTTATGTTAAATACTTTTGCAGAAGGAGTCCCATATTTTATTCAAAAGTCGATGAATTTGATTGATGCAGAACGCACGGATCGGGCTTCTCCTTCACCTTGGGATCGATCTCTCAACGTCGGATCGGCTTTGGACGTCAGGACGGCCTTGGGAGAGAGCTTGGACGACCTCAGGATGACCTAGGCACAGGGGATTAACCTTGGGTCATTGAGAATGGCCCTCAATTTATACAGAAGAGAAATCAGTGCAAAATATGAAACTGGACCGACCACGCCCCCACCTTTCAAAGGAGATGAGGGTGCACAGGGCGCGCTCTCAAACCAGGGGCGCGCAGGGCACGCCCCCAACCCGGCGGTGCGGTCTGCATGCCCCCCTGTTTCAAAGGAAACGGGGGCGTGTTACGTGTCTCACTGCTAAAAATCGACAGAATCTTCTGGAAATTGCTAAAAAATCGACTTGACAAACGTAACGCGCCCCTGAACCAGGGGCACGATACAAATAATCGAAAATTATCGATGGTAACCTTCCAAAAATCTGGTTTAGAAGGTGCTAATGGGGGCAATTTCTGATTTTTAGAAATTAACCGCGCCCCCGCGTTTCAAAGGAAGCGGGGGCACGCCCTGCGCTCCCCCAGTTTGAGGGCACGCAAGGCGTGCCCTCTCCTTTCAAGGGGAGCGGAGGCGCGCTAGACTCTCTCACCTGCACATGTGTTCCGCGAGCCGTAACTTGCAAACGGGATGTCCCATTCGGCTCCCGTTTGTTGCATTGGAAAGAGGGCCTTCAACCGCGCCTCCTCAAGTCAGTAAACCAGCCGGCATGACTCCCGAGACATTTTCACGGGGCTTTCTACAGGTTTACCCTTTCACAAAAAGCCAAAAACCACGGCGAAGATCCGGAAGGGCATGGTTCCGGTCGAGGAATCTCGGGTCAACTTGGGTTGACTTAAGATGATGACCGAACAATTCCGGTACGGTCAGAAAACTTGAAATCATCAAAAAATCTGAAATTAACCCGGTAAATATGAACCGAACATCGGAAAAGTTGGAAACCCTAAAATTCACCGAACCGGACGTATGGCCATGATTGATGAAAATATTCGGCTAGGATCGACCCGGATGACCCGAAAAGACCCGGTGATGACCGGAAATGCCTAACGCATGGTCCGGGATAGTTGTGTCAGTACAGATCGAAAAGCCATAATGAAGAAACCGTTATAGACTAACGCCTAGCAAAATGACTTGTCGGAAACCTCGAATGTCACGGAACACACGCGGGACTCCCGAGATGTTCAAGTATGGATCATTCAAGGTCGGTCATCGAGCAGGCTTCGTATTTTCATGGTTCACGCGTGGTTCTCGCTTGAAAGTTATAGCATTATTCCGGAAATCTTCGGTCCATTCCCAACCTACAAGGGGCTCCACCAACGTCCTTAGCTCATCCCGATGACGTAATCCGAATCAGATAGTCGGTCAAATAAAAGATATCGCCTATGGAATAAGAGTCTAGGGCTCCAAATCAGGCCAATTTGGCGTGTCTACAGGGATGAGAAAGAAAGGAAGAAAACATGGAAAGCAACTCTCACCTCGGTCGCACACTCACATTGATCCCCGAACTTTCATTCCTTGGCATCGCAAAATCACAAAAGAGATGGTTCGGGTTATGTGGGAGGAGGATGAGAAGAAGGAAATTAAGACATATATGGTCGCCAGGAACCATGGGTTTCGATTTATAAAATACAAATGATCGTGTGTACCTTAGCAGGAAGAGTGTGGGTCAAAGTTTCTCCTTCTTCGGCCGTTCGATGAATAAGAGTCCTGAACGTGTGGGTGCTTGAGTTCCTATGCAAATAGACAAACAAATAGATGAGAAAAACAATTAGAACTAAACAAAGTGGAGTATATGTAAAAAAAAATAACATAAAACACACAACTGAAATGAAACTGACCGGATTTGGGTTATTTCTAACCGCTCTTTTTTTAATTTTCGGATTAACAAACTAAAAATAATGAAAAAATGTAAAAAAATATAGTAAGATGGAGAATCATGAACAAAAGAGATAGGAAAATTAATATAAAGATTCTAAAAAAAATAGAGAGAGATATGGCCAAATCTGTGTTGTCGAAAAAGCTAAGCTGTAGTTCAAGATCAGCTAGGCGCGACTTTGCTTCTACACTCTCCACGACCAGCCCCAACCTCGGAATCATGTGACGTCAAATGAAAACAAAAGAAGACTCAAAGTGAAAGAACTTTAATGTTGAGAGATAGGGCAGAAGACATCTACACACTGCTGTAGAAACCAAGAAAAGAGACCTAACATATCACCTGCAGACCAGCCTTCCTCTCTCCTGAACTGACTATTCTCTCTCTAAAAATCACAAAATAAATGCAAGAGGGAGCTTGTATGTCTTAAGTTGCCTGGCGGGTCATGAACCAGCCTCTGGAATGACCGGAATCAGAGTCTATTTATAGGAGAAAAATGTCCAGATCCCTGTTGTAAAGATTGCACAGATCTTGAGAGTTAAATTGTGGCCCATTATCGATGACGATGTCGCTGGGAATACCAAACCTTGCAATGATGTTGCGCTTGTTGAAGGAGCAAAATATTGATCTACACGATTGCTTCCGCTTCAGCCCACTTTGTGAAATACTTCGTTGCCGTCAGAATGAATGTTTTTGAGTACATTTCGGAGTTGAGGTCAGTCAAGGGGCCAATGATATCAAAAGCCCACATGCAAAAAGACCATCGGGTATGAATTTGATGAAGGAAAGATGCAGGAGAATGAATCTTGTCGGCATGGAGTAGACATGAATGATAGTGCTGGACAAATATGGAGCAATCTTGGGAATAATACCTTTGTCGTATGATTTTCTTAGCAAGGGCTTGGGAATTCACATGACCACCATAGACTCCAGAATGTGCCTCCTTCCGCACCAACTCAGCTTCTTCCTCATCAAGACACCGAAGTAAAATTCCACTTAGGCTTCTCTTGTAGAGCACTCCTCTTAGGAATGTATACCTCTGGGATACCCTTCTGATTGTCTTCTTTTCCTTGGTGGTTGATCCAGGCGGATATGACTGATCTTGGTAATACCCTACAATCTCATCAAACCAAGGTCTCTCACCTTATTATAATTCTTCCAACTCAATTAATAAGATTTCTTCTTTGTGTGCCAAGTATTCCTTTCTGTTGAGCCTCTCCTTAACCTTTAGAAAACATCCATCCTCAATTGCTGGAATTGACCTCTCACAGATGTGGATAGTCCACATTTGCCTGCCTCGTGGGACAAATAAAGATGAAGCTAGTGAAGCTAAGGCATCAGCAAGGACATTCTAAGAATGGAGGACATGGACAAAGGTGAGTTTTAAGATGTAAGGAATCAAAACATGACAGCAGAAAATATTTTATTCCATAAAACCATGATCTTTGCCTTTTGGTCGATGTCGAACGAGTAAAACCGGGAACTGAATATGAAGTAGAATGAGAGTACCTCATGGGATTTATAAAATACCTCACCATGGATCAAGAGAGGACATTCCTCGCTGAAAACTATTCAAGTGTCCGGTCTCTAGAGGTATCCACACGATCTGTTTCAATAGACGAGTTCTCCCTTCCTTCAGGCCTCCAGAAACCTTCCAGATCCAAGCTTGACCATGGGAGATCACCTTCTAGAGGAGAGAGGAGGAAGAGAGGATGCTTGGGACGTGCTCTAGCCCTATGGCTTGTTAGGGGTTGGCTTCATAAGCCATTTATATATAGAAGATGGAATTTTTCATAAAAACCCAAAACTTCTATAAAATTACGTCCATGCCCTATTATATTGACCAGATCTAAAGTGTGTGACCCACTAGGCCCAATAGTCAATTTGGTTGAAGCCTTAATTAATTTAAAAGAATAATTCCTTTAAATTAAATTAAAACTATTATTCGATAATAGTTTTTACGGCTTTCTGATCATAAAAGGTACAAGCCACATCATATGATCCCAAATGACTTTCGGGAGTTAAATAACATTCATTGAGCCTTTCCATCATCAATTACCACATGGATTTAAATCCTTGTTCATACAATGCCCCGGTCGATCAGGGGTTCGGCACTGACTATCAACCCCTAAATATTCCAACTCTATGAAATTCTATACTCAGGTTCAGATCAATTGATAAACTCCTTTTCCAATTATCTTGAGTACCTTGGCCAAGGATTTAGAGTACAATCCCATAGGACATTCTCTCTCTCCTACCAAGAATGAACGATCCCTTGTTGTCCACTCAAGTTCCTCCACCGGGTTTCTCTTGCACCCAATACTTCAACTAATACTAGACCATCAAGATGGTGATACATAAGTCAATAATCAAAGTACAAGATATATCCGATAAAACATCTTTGGTGACTCAAGTCAAAGATCCAACCATGCTATTGGGATGTAATAATAACCTGATAGACAATTCGGTAAGATACTGATCAGGTTCTCCTAAATTGGTCAGTTCAGTGAACTCATTCCACTAATGAGCACCTATGTGTGTATCTCAGTGTCCCCACACTGATACCAATGAGATAGGTCATTCTCATCACATGAGAAGACATCACACACATTAGTCTATCAGGATTCTTAATGTCCCGTCTCAAAAATTCAATGAATAGGAACATTTAGATCACATACCTCTAGATGATCGATCTCATCATGATTCAACCATCACTGCATGTGATCAAGGACTTCATTATGATATACGCTTCTAATAAAAGCTAGTAACAAAGTTTTGCTTATTTAATTGAATAAGATATTCCTAAAAATGTTGAATCATATCATATATGATTGGCTTGTAGGGCATACATTTCTATCAGAAGAATAGCTTGATGTAGTAGGTGGTGAGCTCCTGGTAGAGTTTGAGGTTTGGATGGGAAGTTTAGTATTTGGATAGGACTTGGCGTAGGATCAATTGACTATCACCTATCACCCTTAGTTTGGTGGCACCATGGAAGTGAGCAGCCTCCAGCCTGGCCTGCAAGGCTTTATACTCAGCTATGTTGTTTGTTGCTGGAAAATCGAGCTGAAAAGCCTGTGGAATGGTGACACCTTCTGGTGACATAAGGACAATGCCTATCCCTCTACCATGAGAGTTCAAAACCCTGTCAAAATATAATGTCCAAAGATTGGAAGATCGGACTGACATTAGTTCGTCATCCGGGAACTCCGACCAGACTGGGTCAAAGATGGGTATGGGATGATGGGCAAGGTGTTCAGCAACAGCATAGCCCTTGATTGCCTTCTGTGGAACATAAGTGATATCAAATTGGGACAAGAAGCTCTACCATCGCCCTTACCGATCAGTCAAAACTGTCTTCTCTAACAGAAACTTAATGGGATTGATACGAGCAATGAGTTTGACTTGGTGAGCAAGAAAATAGTGCTTGAGTTTCTAAACCACCCAAACAAGAGTAGCACAGGTCTTTTCTACCACAGTGTACTTCAGCTCACAACCATCAAACATCTTGGACAAGTAGCTCGCTCTTTCCCTTCTTCATCAACTTGTGCAAGGACTGCCCCAAGAGAGTTCTCAAGAACCGAAATGTAGAGGACCAAGGGCTTGTCGGGAATTGGTGGTCTAAGTACAGAGGGACTTCCCAGGTATGTTTTCAACCCATCGAACACCTCCTGGCACTTTGAATCCCATTTAAACTCGGCACCCACCTTGGTTAACTCATAGAAAGGTTGACACCCTTGGGAATGTTGTGATATAAACCGGTGGAAAAATTGTAGCCTTCCAATCAATCCTCGAAGCTCTTTCATATTCTTTGGGGGAGGCATACCAATAATTGCTTTGGCCTTGTTTGGGTTGATCTCTATGCCCCTTTTGCTTACTATGAACCCTAGTAGCTTTCCTGATGAAACTTCAAATGAACACTTCTTTGGGTTCATTTTCAGCTTATATTCTCTAGCTCGTTGCAAGACTTTCCTTAGCACTTCAGAATGATCTTCCCGACTCTTGGACTTGATAACCAAATCATCCACATACATCTCTACAAGGGTGTGCATCATGTCATGAAAGAAAGCCATCATAGCCCTCTGATATGTAGCACCAGCATTCTTTAACCCAAAGGGCATGACAACATAGCGATATGTTTCACAAGGTGTAGTGAACGAGGTCTTCTCATGGTCCTCCTTAGCTAACCGGATCTGATTGTATCCAGAATAGCCATCCATGAAAGAGAGCATTTCAAATCCAGCTGTGTTATCAACCAAAACATTGATATGAGGTAAAGGGAAATCATCATTATGACACGCTCGGTTCAAGTCCCTGAAATCTATGCAGATTCGAACCCGTCCATCCGGATATGTTAGCCACCCATTGCGGATATAAGATGACTTTAATGAATTTTGCTTGGTGTAGTTTATCGACCTCTTCTTTCATTTTGAGTGCAATATCAGGGTGGGACCTCCTGAGCTTTTGTTTAACTAGGGTAGTTCTAGGTTTCAAGGTTAATCTATGTTCAACCAATGAATTATCTAATCCCATCATTTCTTCATATGTCCATGCGATCGTGTCCTTATATTCTTCCAAAACATTGATCAAACATTGTTCTTCTGAGGAAGTGAGGTTTGCACTGATGAGTATAGTCTTAGGATCTTCCAGGGTTCCTAAATTTAGTTCCTTGGTTGGTTCATTCCTTGTGGCTGATGGTTCTTCAAATCTTCTAAGTCCAGATGCATACGCATCAGCCAAATTCTCGATTTCATCCTCGGATTTAGGATCCTTCTCTGATACCACCTCATATACTCCCAAAGTATGATCTATATTATGCTCATCCTCATATCGGATTTCATCTAGCAGGATAGTAAGAAGTTTGGCAGCCTTGTACACTCTACGCATTTCTGTGCCAACTGTTGCAAATACCTACTTGGAACTCATTTACCCCTGACTTTCATATTTCCTAACCTAACCTGACCTGCTAGAAATGTGGTATTTACAATAGAGGGAGGATCGAGTAAATCGATCAGTGATTCATAAGAGAGGGATCCATGATTGGGAGCACCCTCTGGGATGAGTAGTGACATCTCCTCGATGGAAATGTGAGTTTTAGAGAAGACATTTCTTTTGGGATTTTCAAGTAAAAAGATAGAATGAGTCGGAATGACTCGAGGTTTGCTAGAAGCTGACTGAATTATCAGAGAGAAAAACTTAATAATAAAGGGGAAAAAGGGGCTCATGGGCCTAATGGTCACAGAAAATGGGCACATGGGCCCAAAACTGATGAAAAACGTGAACGGGTACATGGACCCAATTTTAGAAATGGATGGGCATGTGAGACCATGCTAGAAAGAACCCTCAATTTTGAAGTTGATGAGGGAAGTAAATGGGCAAGCAGGCCCAGTGAGAATAGAAGGTTTAAAAGGGCACATGGGCCCAAAGTGGGTAAGTGGGCCCGGAAGCCCATCCAAAAAATCCTGAAACAATGGCACGAGCTCTAAACATGGAATTGTTGTATTTGGGCCTTGTGAGATGGTTTTGACTTGATTGGTAGCTTGCTCGATAGGATGATTCAAGATTGGTCTACCCTTGAGTGGTTCTTGGTTCTTTTCACCACTTGAGAACAAATGAATCAAAGATAAGCACAAATCTTCTAAGTCTTCTTCTTCATCTAGAGCCTTCCTTCTTTTGACAGCTATAATGGAACCCTTGTCATCTTCTGCCATCATCATGGTCTCCCCTTTGATAAAGAATGTGTGTTGTCCCATGGCATATCCTCACAGGAAGACCCTCGTGATGGAATCCTCTTCGTATCCCAACCCCAGCCAACCTGGCTTTTTCATGGTTTCAATCGGCTAAGTGATCCTTTGAAGATCCCTTCCCAAACCTTTTCCAGGTTGATAGCCTAATTTCATCATCATCTGCCATCCCACTGTGTCTGGTAGAGAGACATTCATGCATCTAACTTCTAGCAACTCTCCCACTGAGATCTGGGGTTACATTGATAGTCCTAAGGGTGGAAAAACATCGTTTAGCTCATCCCTTACGGGCATGCTGGTTACCTTGACCATGTGTCCTTTAAGGAAAAATTTTATACACTGATGGTTTGTTGAAGCCACAGCTCCTAATGCTTCCATGGATGGCCTCTGAAGTATAGCCCGAAAAGTTGGATCCAGTTCCAGAACATGAAAATCAGTTGTGACCGTACATGGTCCAAGTTTAACTTCTAGAGTGACCACCCCACGTGCAGACTTCTTGGAGTTGTCCTAGGCTGTCACCATGGCACAGGATGACTTGACTTTTTGTTCAGAAATGCCGTACAACTGCAAAGTTTCTAGTGGCATAACATTGATAGAAGCTCCAGTGTCAACCAAACATGATTTCATTTCAATATTATAGATGATAACAGCCACATGTAAGGCATATCTCCTGACCTCTAGATCTGCTAATTCCTCCTTAGAGAAAGTGAGTGTTGGGTGCTCACTTCTAGGGGCTAACACTATAGTGATCTTCTTAAGTGGGAGATCTTCATTCACTATGACCCTTTGCAAATACTACAGTAAAATTTCCTAGTGCACTTTTGATCTTTTAATCAACTCAAGTATGGAGATACGAGCTGGTGTCTTATCCAAATGTTTCAACAAATCATAGGTCATGCCCGGCAAGGGTTCTACCACTTGATCTTCCTCTACTGGATCCTACGGTTGAGTCTCGGCTTGGGGAAAGATCCACTGGAACATCCTCCCACTCTAAAGCATCGGGGCTATTTGGCGGTTGGTAAGAGGTGATTGGTTAACTGGGGTGGGATGTGGTGGAACAGGTGGTGTTGGTGCAGGTATGGTGGGTAATGGGATTGGTGGATCTAAGGTGATTGGGTTTGTGGGTAGAGGGTAGGATTTGGAGGTGGTAGTGATGGTGATGGTGGCAGCCTGATAAGATGACGGCGGGGTGTAGGAGTGGTGGTAGCTTGTGGGGTTGATGGTGTGATAGGTTCGGGTTTTGGAGTGACATAGTTCGTAGGCTGGGGGCTCATGTTTGGTGGTGATTGTGGTGGTTGGGTGAGCAAGGGCCGATGTGTAGTAATGGTTGAGAGAGGTGTAGTCAAGATGGGAGCTGGCCTAATGATGAGTCAGTAAGAAGAAATAGAAGCCAATGGTTGGGATATTGAGCTTGGTGGTGGTTGTGGAGTAGACGATGCACGAATTATCTGTCTAGGACGGTTCCTGGAAGGAGGCCTAGCTGGGTTGATTGGTATGGTTGCATAGTGGTTTTCTAGCTGCCAACCTTGAGCATGGCTGGCAACTTTCTGGACAATGGACTGTACTAGACCAATTCCTATGTTTGGATGTTCTAGTGCCGGTGCCGGAGCGGGAGCATGTAATGGGAGTGGTTTCTGAACATTCTCCAAGCTAGGTTGTTGTTGAGGTTGAGCCGGTGGACGTTGTCGCTACTGGTGCCTGTCGACTCTGAAAATTTGATGGGCTCTTCTTTTTACGGTAGTCATGAAACCAAATCGTCACCTCAAGAGGGGATGACAAAGAAAGGAAGAAAACACGGAAAGCAACTCTCACCTCGGTCCCACGCTCCCATTGATCTCCCGAACTTTCATCCCTTGGTGTCGCTTGATCACCAAAGAGACGGTTTGGGTAATGTGGAAGGAGGTTGAGAAGAAAAAAATTAAGACATGTGGTCATCAGGAACCGCGGGTTCCGATTTATGAAATAAAGATGACGAGTGCGGGTTAAAGCTTCTTCTTCTTCGGCTGGCCGATGAAGAACAGTCCTCAACGTGGGAGCGCTTGATTTCCTATGCAACTAGACAAACAAACAAATGAAAAAGACAATTGGAACTAAACAAAGTGGAGTATATGTAAGGAAAATAACATGAAACACACAATTGAAAAGAAACTGACCGGATTCGGGTTATCTCTAACCTCTCTTTCTTTATTTTTTGGATTAACAGAATAAATGATTCAAAAAATTGTAAAAAAGGATAGGAAGATGGATAATCACAAACAAAAGATATAGAAAAAAAGAATAGAAATATTCTGATAAGAATAGAGATATGACCAAATATGGGTTGTCGAAAAAGCCGAGCAGCAGTCCAGGATCTGTCAGGCGCGACTTTGCTTCCGTGCTCTTCACAACCAGCCCCGACCTCGGAATCATATGTCATTGATTGCAAACTGAAGAATACTTGGAGAGGAAGAACTTTGATGTTTAAAGCTTGGGCAGAAGACATCCACACCCTGCTATAGAGGCCGAGGAAGAGAGACTTGGCGGATCACCTACTAACCAGCCTTTCTCTCTCCTGAACCAAGTTTTCTCTCTCTAAAAATTTGAAATTCTCTCTCTAAAAATAAAAAATTGATGAAGGAGGGAGCTTGGACGTCTCAAGATGCCTGGGGGGTCATGAACCACCCTCTGGAATGACTGAAATCAGTCTCTATTTATAGGATAAAAACATCGCGATCTTGGCTAAAAACAGGGGCCTTGCGCGCTGGTCCTGGGCGCATGCACCCCCTGGAGGGGGCGCATCCTATCCACCCAAAAAATTCGGTCCGATCCAGCCAAAAAATTTGATCTGATCTGGTCAGTGGTAGAGTCCTGGTTGAAAACTGGTTATCTCATGCCCTCGATCGGAGCACATGGCCACGTGCCTCAGGGGCAGGGCGCATGGGACTTATTTTGCACGTCTTTCTTCCGGAAGTCATTGAGGACACTCCTGAACTCAAAATTTGATGCTGTTTGTTGCGTTAAAAAGATAACAGGCTGAAGAAGTTTTATATAGAAATGTATTAGCCATAACACTTACTAAAACTTCATAAATTTCTCTGGAAGTTAGGCCAGTGAACAGAAGATCTGATACTGGTCGAAATGACTCCGATCGCCAACCAGAAAGACACAGTACAAAGCAAAACTTGTACAGAGCATGAATATGACCATAACCTTCAATGCATGATCATTAGGCATTGGTCATTCATCCAATTTCCGTGTTTACATGATTTACGTGTGGCTTTAGCTTGAAAATTATGGCTTTATGTAGAAAACTCCGAAAAACATCCGATTTCATTCTAAGATTAATCACACATGTTACCCTATAAGATACAAATTTTATGCTTTGAATTAGGCAAATTTGGCGTGTCTACAGCTTGTCTCGCCCTGATGTCAGCTTTGTAAGGGAATGGCATGTAATGAAGCGGAGTGATTTATAGTGAACTGTAATGGAATGCAAGTGAGCGTAGATGAATGTAGCGGAATGAAATTGTGATGAAATGGAAAGGTGGCATCAAGGTGTAGATATAGACACACTTATCTACTCAATCCAGCAAAATGAATCTCACTAAGTATTCTAGATCACTTTTATGTTCCATCAAAATCTCATATAATCAATTGGTAAAAGACATGCCATTGGCATGAGAGATGAAAAATAAAATAATAAAGGATGTAGCCAACCCTCAACACGGTGAGGAGTCCTCGAATTCGTAGGTTCATCATCAGCCAGCAACCCTATAAGAAAATGATCTTAAAATGAAAATAATACCAATCCATCATATGTATCTCAAGTTCATTTAAGTTTCACCAAAATACTCAGTTTAATTCTGAGTTGAATAACCACAAATTCTAAAGGGTTCATTTAAGCATACCAAAATTGCTCAGGTATCGTGAAATCATGCTCTGGCAAAAAATTGAGTATTTGGGAAACGACAAAACAGACTTAAGCCATATTGGGATTGAAAGATAATGGTAGGACTAACATAGAATGATGGGAAAGAAGAAACAATGGCATGACAAACATGACACGGTGGAATAAAAGAAAGAACATAATAAAACATGATGGGATAACAGAATAAAACATGGTGGGATAAAAGAATAAAACATGGTGGGATAACATTAGTAATGATGAAAAATGAAAACGAGATAGATATGAAAACATAGAAAATTATGTAAAAAATAGTTGAAAATATAGATTGTCTATTGGAGATTAAGACACCTAATTAGGAACCATCGTCCCTCCAATGTTCAATTTTGGCTTATCCGTGAGTGTGAAGAAATGACCAAGCCATCGCAGATTTTGTTGAAGGGGATCTCGGGCCCAGCCATCTTCACAGGCAAGGTCTTCAACATCAATGCATATAATAAATATCAAATGAGCCTAACATAACTAATGGCAAATGGTAGGAGTGATGTGAAGTGCAAAATGGAATGCTAGTGATGATGTGATATTGATGTGAAACTGAGTGAAGTCATCAGGTGTGGTTTATCAACTTGCATCGATCTCCTGATTCATCAACACCATGATAATACTTGACTACATGGCGCTCCCTTTCTTTTCGTCGTAGGGCTGGCATGACGTTCCTTCCGGAACACCGATCTCACCAATTCACTTGTTGGACTTAAATGGTTGCCTACACATTTTTGGTTAGTACCCAACAGACGAAATTTTCGTATGAAGCAGATTTGTCCCGAAATGATCAACTGAAGTTTTTACAATTAGAACCATCATTTGGAGGTCAAAACAATGTTTTAATGATGGTTCCTTGCAAAAATGACATTTTCAACATTCTAGACAATTTTTGATTTTTTGAGAATTTTTGGAATTTTTTTTCCATGTGCCCCCGATCGGGGGCATGTGCCCACGTGCCTGGGGGTAGGGCACCTGGCCATGTGCCCGTAGATGAGGGCACATGCGTCATGGGCCATTTTTTTATTTTTTGAAAAAATAATGTACCTGATGGTCCTTCTCTTTTGCTTCTTCAACTCCTGCAAATACTTAATAAAGATGATTAAATTTTCATCATGGCTCATCCCTTTGCTTGTTTATCGTTTGCCTTAATTTTAAGTCAAAGGGAGGAGCCTTCTTAATAAGGTGGAATAAAATAAATGACTTAAATGAAATGGGGGTAAGGGTTGAGAGAACTTACCTGCTGCGATGAGAATCTTCTCCTCTTACCATGAAATGCATGAATCACTTGATAAAAGGGGATTAGATCTTCACCACGACTCATCCCTTTGCCTATTATGGTCAACTTTGACTTAGGTCAAAGAGAAGAGCCTTCTTAACAAGGTAATTAAAGCCAAAACTGAATATGCAATGCAGCAATAGAAATATGCATGACAGAAAATAAACATGGATGCAACTAAGACAATGATAATGACTGAGCTAAAAAAGATGCATTTTTTTTGGATTTTCTTGGAAATATTCATTTATTTTAGATTTTCAAAATATTAAATTTTTTTTGTTTTTTTGAAATATCCAATTTTTTGTATTTTTGAAATATGCAAAAAAATTAAAATTTTTTAAATATGCAATTTTTTTGTATTTTGAAATATCCAATTTTTTTTTTTACATTCAAATTTTTTTTTTTTTGAAAAATTCAATTTTTTTGGATTTTTGAAATATTTAGATTTTTAAAATTTTTGAAATATGTAAATTTATTTGAATTTTTTAAATATTCGAATTTTTTTTGATAATATGCGATTATTTGAGATAGTTCATCGGTCTTTGATGTTTGTCAAGACTAAGTGGTAGATACCATGTGCAAAATAAAGTTCTCTACCTAGAATCCTTCTAACCATCTTCCTATCATCGGCTTGGGTTCCACCTAGATTCGGTCAGTTTACACTACCCTAGGGGTTTAAGGAGGAAGAGTATAGAGGAAGTCCTTGATAGGGTTTGGAGATGTTGAGAGGGATTTCTCTACTCACACTCAAATTACCCGTTGAGGTTCAGCCTCTTTGGGTCTTTCCTATCGTTTGCTCTTTTCTATGTGGCACATATTTAAACAGGTTTTTTTTACCCGTGGGGACATTGCCCATCTTTTAGTGCCTTTTGCCTTGACTATGATTTTAGGTACTTATTTATACAGGTTGATCATTTTTCTTTTCCTAACCTGAGTGGTTCATTGCCCATCTTTTGGCATCCTTTTGCACCCTTCGAGATGGCCTCCTACTAGGGTGGCGAGTGTTTTCGATACTACCCCTCTCTAATATTCTCTCCCTATCTTGGATCGAGTAGAAGAGAATAGGGTCAGGGTACTCCTTCCATTTCTAAATTTCTGCCTTGCCTTTAGCAAGTGTCGGGTTGTCTGGATTGTAGGATCGGGAGGTGTTGTGTGTGTAGGATGGTACCTACCCTTGACTTCTCACGAACAACCTAGGATCGAAGACTTGAAATTATACTAGTGGTTTTTCCATTTTTTATGGAAAGTACTTTTTGAGGTAAACTCCATTTCAAGAATGATTCAATTTTTCTCCATCTGCATTAGTTAATTCATATGCATTGCCTGGATACTTTACGCTGATTACAAAAGACCCGTCCCAGTTAGGTTGCAATTTGGAGCGGGGACCTCTTGGCTAAACGAATTTTTTTTAATGACCATCTCACCGATCTCGAATTTTCTCTCAACCACCTTCTTTTGATAAAACATTTTAAGTCTATTCTGATAAGTCTAGGCATCCTCGGTGGCGGCTAGTCTTCTTTCATCCAAGAGTTCAAGTTGTGCAAAGAGAGATTCTCGTCTCTCATCAACAGGAATATCCCTGTCGAGCTGAACTTGGAGAGATGGAAGTAATACTTCGTAGGGGACCACTGCTTCCATCTCATATGCCAAAGTATACGGGGTTTGTCTAGTGGGAGTCCTTACTAGGGGTGGCAATGGGCCGGGCCGGCCCATGGGTTCGCGGGCCGGGCCGGCTGCGGGTCATTTGACGGGCCAAACATTTTGGCCCACGGGTTTTAGTCGGGCCGACATACGGGCCGAAGCAGGCCGACGCGGGCTAAAACGGGCCAAATAACTTTCAATTTTGTATGTCAAAAACATCATTTGTACTTATTAAAAATATTTTTAATTAAATTATTATTAATTTTATAATATTATTTTAAATAATTAAATTTATCATATTTAATAAATATTTATTTATAAAATATATAGTTGGGCCGGGCCGGGCCGGGTTGGGTCAAGTCAATAATTTTTGCGGGCCGGGTCGGGCCGGGCCAACAATGTAGTGCGGGCCGGGTTGGGCCGGGCCAATATATTTTGGACCGGGCCCTAAGCGGGCTGACCTCGGGCCGGGCCGGGCCCGGCCCATTGACACCCCTAGTCCTTACAGAAGTACGTTAAGCCCATAGAGCATCTACAAGCTTATCAGGCTAGTCGGCAAACTTGCTGGACTTACAATATTTCTTGATGATCTTGATTAAAGTTTTGTTGGTGGCTTCTGCTTGACCATTGCCTTGAGGATTGTATGGTGATGAATGATGCAATGAAATGCGATACCTGTTGCAAAGATCACACAGATCTTGAGAGAGAAATTGTGGCCCATTATCAGTTATGTGTCGTTGGGGATCCCAAACCTTGAAATGATGTTGTGCTTGATGAAGGAGCAAACTGTTGAAGCTTTAATCACCACGAACGCTTCCACTTCAGCCCACTTTGTGAAGTACTCCGTTGCTGTCAGAATGAATGATTTTGAGCGCATTTCGGAGTTGAGGTCACTCAAGGGGCCAATGATATCAAAATCCTACATGGCAAAAGGCCATGGGTCATGAATTGGATGAAGGGAAGATGCAGGAGAGTGGATCTTGTCAGCATGGAGTTGGCATGAATGACAATGTCGGACAAAGATAGAGCAGTCTTCTTCTAGAGTTGGCCAATAATACCCGTGTTGGATGATTTTCTTAGCAAGGGCTTGGGCATTCACATGACCACCACAAACTCCAAAATGTGCTTCCTTTAGCACCAACTCGGCTTCTTCTTCATCAAGACACCTGAGTAAGATTCCACTTAGACTTTGCTTGTAGAGCACTCCTCCTACGATTGTATACCTGTGGGATACTCTTCTGATTGCCTTCTTTTCTTTGGTGGTTGATCCAGGTAGGTATGACTGATCTTGGCAATACCTCACAATCTCATCATACCAAGGTCTCTAATGTTCTTCTAATCCTTCCAAATCAATTAAGTAGATTTCTTCTTTGTGTTCCAAGTGTTCTTTTCTATTGAACCTCTCCTTAACCTTCAGAAAATGTCCATCCTCAATTGCTGGAATTGACCTCTTACAGATGTGGATAGTTCGCACTTGCCTGCCTAGTGGGACAGATAGAGATGAAGCTAGTGAAGCTAGGGCGTCGACGAGGATATTCTGAGAACGGGGAACATGGACAAAAGTGAGTTTGAAGAATAGCTTGATGTAGCAGGTGGTGAGCTCCTGGTAGGGTTTGAGGTTTGGATGGGAAGTTCGGTATTTGGATAGGACTTGGCATAGGATCAATTGACTATCACCTATCACCCTCAGTTCGGTGGCACCATGGAAATGAGTAGCCTCCAGCCCGGCTAGCAAGGCTTCATACTCAGCTATGTTGTTGTTTGCTGGAAAGTTGAGTTGAAAAGCTTGTGGAATAGTGACACCTTCAGGTGACATAAGGACAATACCTATCCCTCTACCATGAGAGTTCAGAGCCCCATCAAAATATAATGTCCAAAGATTGGAAGATTGGACTGACATTAGTTCATCATCCGGGAACTCCGATCGGACTGGGTCAAAGACGGGTATGTGATGATGGGCAAGGTGTTCAGCAATAGCATAGCCCTTGATTGCCTTCTGTAGAAAAGGTTTAGGAGATGGGTAAAATGATTTACAAACCTTTACTCATGATCTCCAACTTTGAACGGTGGCGGAGAGAGAGAATTTTTGATTTTTCCGGCGAACTAGGGTTCTGCGGAGAACCTGCTATGGATGAAGTTCGTGTAGATATTGTTGGAGACCGGAAATTTGAATAGTTTGAAGAGTTTAAAAGATCATATGCTTTCTCTTCATGATATTATATGAATCCCTATCAAGTATATTCGAACCCGATTTGATCGGTTTTCGGTTTTCGTCGTTCGGTTTCTATTGAGACAGATTCAAAAAGAACCCATAGGAATCGTTGCTTCCGCTGCACCAAATTTTTATGGACGATTCAAAAATAACTATTATTTTGTATTATATAAAACAAAAGGTTTAAACATATTTAAAATAAAATAACTATAAATCGCTTAATATATGATTAAGTAATTTTATTTACATAAATTAGTTTTAAATATGTACAATTTAATGTAGAAGTATAAATATACTGTTTAATTACCTTTCATATTTATAAAGATTTTTATTTTTTTAGTTTCACATTTTTTAATTTTAATATTAAAATTTTACAATTAGACATATTTTGGCCGATACAGATTGATCGAATTCATCAATCCTCGCCAATTTGAATTAACTTCACCAATTCTTTGTTAAAAATTAAAAAAATGTCTTCTTTAAGTTGTAGAAACTTAAAAGTATATTTCATAATATTATTACTATTAATAAGTGGTGAAATAAAATTTTACTACAACATCTTATTTTTAATATAACTTAAAATATGTAACTAAAATTATTTCAAAAATTTTACCTTTTATCACACTATACGTAAGTGCGTAACATGTATAAATTTATTTCCACTATATCAATTTTAATTTTAATATTATCTCATTCAAAAATATCATATTTAAAAATAATTTTTTTTCAAATATGTTAATCTAATCAATAACGTTACTTTAATCAATCAGACGTGCTGCATGAGTTGGCCGTGCTCAGGTCCGCTCCAATTCAGCATACATATGGAATATTTTTTACGGGCTGCCAGCAACATCAACGGACTTGAAAAGTAAGCCTACATCTCATTTGAGACGGGCTGCCCAATGGGCTAACGGGCTGACCCGGCTCAGTTGACACCCTTACCTGATTTTATGGAAACTCTCCTCCCGGATGAACAGTGCACCGGCCGCGGCATTATCGGGCTGAGAAGAAGGATCCGATGCAAACCCGGATCCAGATCCGGGTCAACACCCGGTTTGACCGGGAGCCCGAGTGCGCGACCGCACGCCTGCCGAGTTGGCGTACCGGCAGCGCAGACGCCGCGGCTGCGGCGACGGCGGCGCAACATGCCAGTGCCAGTGGCGACGCACACGGGTGCACACCGGACGTGCGCAGTGCGCCGCCATACGCGACGCAATGTGCCAACTCTTTTTCTAATGATTTTACAGTGTTTAAAATCATAGAAAATTCTGAAAAATTGCCAAAAAAAATCTAGAAAAATTCTGAAAATTCTATAATATTATTTAACACGTTTTAGAGTGTTTAATGACATGTTAGATAATGTTAAGCTCTATTTACATAGATTCACTCATAGTTAAACTTTAAAATTGTTTTAAAGGTTTAACTTATATAATTATTGTCTTACTTAACTCATTTTACAGAATATAAATTGGAACATTAATTTTTGACTTTGCACAGTATTTGGAATGCATGAATGTTTTAAATAGTTTAGATGTGTATGCTTATTTTATATAAATTGTTTATATGTTGTTGTCATGTTATTTTCATGCTATTTTTTTCATGAAAATTTGACGTGCATGAAA
Source organism: Cryptocoryne crispatula var. balansae (assembly GCA_036172225.1). Taxonomy (NCBI): domain Eukaryota; kingdom Viridiplantae; phylum Streptophyta; class Magnoliopsida; order Alismatales; family Araceae; genus Cryptocoryne; species Cryptocoryne crispatula. Next base: position 12,191,871 of record CM069933.1, read on the forward strand.
TTAAGAATTTCAAAAATAAAGTATATAATTTTATGCTGATATATACGATATATCTCATATAATTATCATGTATCCGCTCTATGTTCATGTGATGAATGTTAGTGTGTACAGAGGTGATCATGGACTTAATTGTGCTTGGCTTGTGATTGCTTTTGATTGTGTTAGTTAGTTATTACATAGGGCCTACGTGTGCCTCCTCTCTCTCTATACAATCTAATTGTACATTCTACCTCCGTCCATTAATGTACTCCCCTTGGTTGAAACCAAGGTTTCTTATTAAGTTATGTACATTTGTGGGTATGCGTACCCTTAAGCTGCTTGTAAGAGTTAGAAGCCAGTTTGTGGAAGGTTGGAGAGTGAGACCACTTGGAGAAGCACCCTTCTGAAGTGGGATCATGCCAATTCAAGCATTTTAAGCAAGTATTTGCACCTATAGGGGTGCCTTTGGTGCATGCTTAGGGTTAAGTCCATGATCACCTATTTTTATGCATATTTGATATGTGGATGTGTGCTACACGTTATACCTTAGATATATGATATTCCAAAGGTATTATATATACTTAGCACATATTATTGATGAGACTAAAATAAAATCCCTGCTTGTTATAATTAGGTTGGTAAACGTGTGACATTAAGAATGGCTCACGCAGGCTTCCGTTGTTATGGTCTTGACGAGCCAATCTTAGATTGGATGGGTTTGTTGTGTTTCCCACAAAACTTATTCATCAAGGGATTGGTGATCATGGCCAAGGCATTTGCCGAACTTTGGGGTGGACCATTGCATGGCCTTCTTGTGTTTCCCACAAGGGCTATGTTAAGAATTCATCCTCATAACGTAACAAGCATATTTGATCTAACTAGAGTATATAACTTGTTATGTTTTCCATAAGGTTATAAGAGGCTAAATGACTAAGAATTGCAAGAGTTGCAATTGGTAAAAGTTACCTACCTATTAAGTATGGGATGACTTGTTGTGTTTCCCACAAGGTTATCACCATAAAGTTAATAGGGTCTTAGTCCCCACTAGGATTTTATCGTGATATCCCGTCTTTGCATAATGAGGGTTATGCAAATTCGTCGAAAATTAGTGGGAGCATAAATTAGGATGAAAGACCATATCTTAATTTTAATGAATGTCTACAATGTTATATTGATAAAATTATATCTCAGTTGTAGAATACGATAATAAACCACCATTAGTATGGCATACTGGATGCCAAATAGCTTAATAGCTCACACTTCTTAGACCGGTTTAGAACTAAGAGAATTGTTCTCATAGTTGACCAATTAACTATCATGCTTGAGAAGTAAGCATCTCCTTAATTATCTAATGATGTGAAAGAAAGATAAGATCTTATCTTATAGACAAGATGCATTGTTTGCCTTAAACTAGATGTTAGTCTCTGAGAGATATAAATTGTAGAGACAACATGGATACATGGATATGAGATCCATCATGGCTCATATTGATGAGTTAACTAAAGGGAAGGTTAGAACAACAATACATCTTAATTACTTCTTGTTGGTGAGACCAATAGAAAGAAGTAAAATCATTAGATGGAAATAGGAGATAGTTAATAGTAAAAAAAGATGGTTAAGATAATAAAGCCAGAATAAGACATAATTCTTACATTATCATGATGATGGTATGTGGTAGAGGAAGTACGAAGTGTATTGTATATAATGCAAGGGTGGAGCTTGAGAAGCTTCATGCATCCAAGTCATTGACATTTACTTGTTTTAAACATACACTTAATAGTATTAGATACTATATGTTTATATCATAATATTATATACTATGGATGCATCTAATAGTATGAGATACCGGATATGGATCTTATATCTACAAGGAGTTGTAGATGATGACAAGTAAATGAAGGCTTAATAAAGAAGATGTTGACCAACATATGAAATGATGCAAAAGTTGCATCATTAATAGTAGGAGGTACACTTCTTTAATAGCCTTATGGAGATGTCTTAATAATTATGATTACTATTATATCCTTCTACAAGGACATTATATGATTTCCTGCTTGAATAAATGTTAATTTATTCTAAGCTATGGAATTTATAGATGTTCTAAAAGAATAAATGGCAAAGTGTTTGCAGTGGGAGCTTAATAAATTGTTTAATCATGTTAGCTCTCATGTTATGTGTTATTACTCCTTTTAAGAGGAAATAGGTTGATTTAGATCAATTTACACTTTAGCTTTATGTAGACATGGATAATGGGTTAATGAGTTGTTAGAACTTGTACATCTAGATCCACCTAAGGGTATAGTATCCATAAGGAATAAATGGATCACTAAAGAATAGATTAGAATGAATTAGAAGATAGATACCTTCAAAGGTGAGAATAGTTGAAAAGGATATCATCTAAATCGAATGGTTGACTATGATGGGATCTTTTACCTACTCCATGGGTTAATCTATTTGGATTTTGATTGTTACACACTATGATTATAAGATAAACTAATTGGATGTTAAGATAGTGTTCCTCTAAGGTATTTTGAGAAACAGGTGTATATGATACAACTATAGGGAATCAAGTCCCAATAACATCCAAGAAGAGTGTGTTTTAAGATCATTTATGGACTGAAGTAAAACTTCCCATAGATCGTATATAAGGTTTAATGAGATTAAATCTTATAACTTCGTTAAGAACGAAGAGGAGCCTTGTGTATTCAAGAAGATAAGTGGGAGTGCTATTACTTTCTTGAAATTTTATGTTGATGACATTCTACCCAATAAGAATGAAGTACGTGTGTTATCATAAGTGAGCCTAGATATCAAATTAATCCTCCAAACATAATTTGGGTTTTGAGATCTATGGAGATAGGTCTAAAAGCAATGCTCAGTTAATGTACGTAGTCACCATTGTCAAAGGGTTTGACATGATAAACTCCAAGATAGGTTTCTTACCTATGTGGTGTGGAGTTTATTTCTCTAAAATGATGTCTTTGAAGACTTCTTGACATATAAAGGAATCACATTTATAGAGCCCTTATGCCTTTGTCATAGGGTCTATCATTTATGTGATGCTGCGTACATGATATGATTAATGCTTTAAGTGTTGTAAGCATTCATTAAGAAGATCCAGGTTAGAGTCACTAAATAGTTTAGAGATATATCATTTGGTACTTGAGAAGCACTAAAAATGTATCTCTATACACAGGAGGATAAGACTTGAAGTTTTCTTGTTTTACAAACACAAACTTATAATCAAATAAGTTTGATATTAAGTCAAAATAATGGTGGTGCAGTGAGTTGGCTGTAAATTCTACAACATATGCAAACAAGTTTACATAGTGGTTGCACACTACTTGAGAAGTAGTCTAGATGAAGATTCTCATCTAAGGTATGAAATTGTCCTAATTTTATTTGAAAATGTACCATTGTTTTTATTAAAACAATGGGGTAGAGCTGATGTCTCATCAGAAGTTTAGAACTTTTGTGGCGATACCATACAATCAAAGAGATTGCAGCTTATATAGAGATATAATTAATGATAAAGTATCTGCCGCTAATAACATTGCAGATCCGCTAACTGAAGCAGTTACTCAAAGAGTGTTTGAGCTTCACCTCGAGTTGATACAGATCAGCCAGATGGTGATTGGCTTCAGTGCAAGTGGGAGATTGATAGAAATGTATGTCCTACAAGCTAATCATATATGATATGATTCGACATTTCTAGAAATAACTCATTCAATTAATTAAACAAATCTTCATTATAAGCTCTTATTAGATGTAAATATCATAATGAAGTTCTTGATCAGATGCAATGATGATTAAATCATGATGAAATCATGATAATGTGATTAATCATCTAGAAGTAATTGATCTAAATATTCCTAGTCATAGGATACTTGAGACGGGACATCAAGGATCTGGATAGACTAGTGTATGTGATATTTTCTCATTTGATGAGAATGACCAATCTCATTGGTCATTAGTGTGGAGACACCGAGGTACACATACAAGTGCTCATTAGTTGAATGAGTTCACTGAACTTACCAAATTAGAAACCCTAAATGGTATCTTACCGAACTGTCAATAAGGGTTTTCTACCATCACGTGTGCATGGTTGGACCTTTGACCAGAGTCGTCAAAGATACCTTGTTTGGTGGAACTTGTACTTTGACCATTGACTTATGGATCACCATTTAGATGAATATTTAGATGACCATTGACTTTGACCATGCTTTGAACATTTAGTATAGTGATGGATCGGGTACAAGGAAAACCCGATGGAGGTAATTGAGCAGACAACAAGGGATCGTCCACTCTTAGTAAGTGAGAGTGAATGTCCTATGTGATAGTACTCTAAATCTCTGGCCAGGGTAGATAGGATAATTAGAAAAGGAATTTTCCAATTGATCCAATTCCGAGTACAAGATCCTATAGAGTCGGTACACTAAGGAGTTGATAGTCGATACCGTACTCCTTTCCGACCGACATTGGATGGATGAGGGTTTATATCCATGTGGTAACTGATGATAGAAAGTCTCAATGGAGATGAGATTATCCCCATAGCCATTTGGGATCACGGGATGTGGCTTGTACTATTCATGATCGGTAGGCCAATTAATCTATTATCAGATAACAGATTTAATTAAATTAAATAGAATTATTCTATTTTATTTACGCCTCAAACAAATAGGCTATTGGGCCTAGTGGGTCACATACAAAAGGACTTATCCACAAGTGTAGGGGCAAGGGTGTAATTTATGGAAATTTAGGATTTTTATGAAAAATTCCATAATTTTCTATAAATACTAATGGTTTCAGCCAAACCCAATCAAGCCAAGGGTGAAAACCACCTCCCTAGCCTCCTCCTTACCTCCTCCTCTTTCTAGAAGGTGTCCATGGTCGATGGAGCTCCATTCGGGAAGAGTCCTCGAGGCCGGCGTAAAGGGAGAACCTGCTGTGGATGAAGTTCGTGTGGATATTGTTGGAGATTGGATATCTGAACAGTTTAAAGAGTTTGAGAAGCTCATCTCCTTCCTCTCCATGGGATTATATGAATCCCTATCAAGTATATTCGAACTCGATTTGATCAGTTTTCAGTTTTCGTCATTTGATTCCGATTGAGACAGATTCTAAAGGAACCCATAGGAATCGTCGCTTCCGCTGCACCAAATTTTTATGCACGATTCCTTACAGAGAGGATGATTTGGGAAGATTGGGATGAGCTTAGGGTGACTGGAAGATGAGGAGAAGAGTGGTGGAGGATGGGGATGACCACTTAGGTTGTTCAAATGGGTCTCCCTTTACAGGAGATGAGAAACAGGTCAAACAAATAGCAAGTTTCAATACATCTAACCTTAGGTTGGATTTCCTCCATTTAATGATGCTAATTTTCATCATGAGGCTTCTAAAAACTTACCCAAATGATTTAGAGGGATTTAAAATCATGGATCACTTTCACCATGTTCAAAATATGTCTCCACTTGAAGAGGGAACAAGTCTAGTCTAGAAATAGTAAGTTTTGATGTACGAGACAACAAGTTGGATTGCCATCATTTGATGATGCTAATTTCAACCATAAAGCTTCCAGATACTTTACCAAGTGATATGGAGGAGGAAAAGGTAAGGTAAGTTCATGAATTGGTCAGAGATGTGCCCAATGGGTTGGGCTTGCATGCATCTTGGCATAGGATCAATTGACTATCGCCTATCACCCTCAGTTCGGTGGCACCATGGAAATGAGCGGCCTCCAGCTCGGCCAGCAAGGCTTCATACTCAGCTATGTTGTTGGTTGCTGGAAAGTTGAGCTGAAAAGCCTGTGGAATGGTGACACCTTCAGGTGACAGAACAACAATACTTATCCCTCTACCAAGAGAGTTCAGAGCCCCATCAAAATATAATGTCCAAAGATTGGAAGATTGAACTGACATTAGTTCATCATCCGAGAACTTCGACCGGACTGGGTTAAAGACGGATATGGGCAAGGTGTTCAACAATAGCATAGCCCTTAATTGTCTTATGCGGAACATAAGTGATATTGAATTGGGACAAGAAGCTTTGCCATTGCCCTAACCGATCAGTCAAGATTGTCTTCTCTAACAGAAACTTGATAGGATAGATACGAGCAATGAGCTTGACTTAGTGAGCAAAAAAATAATGCTTGAGTTTCTGAACCACCCAAACAAGAGCAGCACAGGTCTTTTCAACCACAGTGTACTTTAGCTCACAAGCATCAAACATCCTAGACAAGTAGTAAGTAGCTCACTCTTTCCTTTCTTCATCAACTTGTGCAAGGACTACCCCAAGAGAGTTGTCAAGAACCGAAATGTAGAGGACCAAGTGCTTGTTGGAAATTGGTGGTTTAAGTACAAGGGGACTTGCCAGGTATGCTTTCAACCCATCAAACGCCTCCTAGTACTTCGAATCCTATTTAAACTCGGCCCCCGCCTTGGTTAACTCATAGAAAGGTTTACACCTTTGGAAATGTTGTGAGATAAACCGGTGGACAAATCGTAGCCCCCCAATCAATCCTCAAAGCTCTTTCATATTCTTCGGGGGAGGCATACTAATGATTGCCTTGGCCTTGTTTGGGTCGATCTCTATGCCCCTTTTGCTTACTATGAACCCTAGTAGCTTTCCTGATGAAACTCCAAATGTACACTTCTTAGGGTTCATTTTTAGCTTGTATTCTCTAGCTCGTTGCAAAACTTTCCTTAGCACTTTAGAATGATCTTCCCGACTCTTGGACTTGATGACCAAATCATTCACATACACCTCTATAAGGGTGTGCATCATGTCATAAAAGATAGCCATCATAGCCCTCTAATATGTAGCACCAGCATTCTTTAACCCAAAGGGCATGACAACATAGCAATATGTTCCCCAAGGTGTAGTGAACAAGGTCTTCTCTTGGTCCTCCTCAGCTAACCGGATTTGATTGTATGCAGAAATAGCCATCCATGAATAAAAGCATTTCAAACCCAGCTATGTTATCAACCAAAATATCGATATGAGGTAAAGGGAAATCATCCTTATGACATGCTCGGTTCAAGTCCCTGAATCTATGCAGATCCGAACCCGTCTGTCCTTCTTCATAATAGGGACTATGTTAGCCACCCATTGCGGATATAAGATGACTTTAATGAATTTTGCTTGGTGTAGCTTGTCGACCTCTTCTTTCATTTTGAGTGCAATATCAGGGTGGAACCTCCTGAGCTTTTGTTTAACTAGGGTAGTTCTAGGTTTCAAGGTTAATCTATGTTCAACCAATGAATTACCTAATCCCATCATTTCTTTATATGTCCATGCGATTGTGTCCTTATATTCTTCCAAAACATTGATCAAATGTTGTTCTTCTAAGGAAGTGAGGTTTTCACTGATGAGAATAGTCTTAGGATCTTCCAGGGTTCCTAAACTCAGTTCCTTGGTTGGTTCATTCCCTGTGGCTGATGGTTCCTCAAATGTTCTAAGTCCAGATGCATACGCATCAGCCAATTCCTCGATTTCATCCTCAGATTCAGAATCCTTCTCTGATACCACCTCATATACTCCTAAAGTATGATCTATGTTATGCTTATCCTCATATCGGATTTCATCTAGCTAGACGGTATTCTCTAAAAAGTTTGGCAGCCTTGCACACTCTATACATTTCTGTGCCAATTGTTGCAGATACCTATTTGGAACTCATTTACCTCTAACTTTTCTATTTCCTAACCTAACCTCACCTAATAAAGCTGGAAAGGTGGTATTTATAGTGGAGGGAAGATCAAGTAAATCAATCAATGATTCAGAAGAAAGGGATCCCTGATTGGGAGTACCCTCTGGGATGAGTAGAGACGCCTCCTCGATGGAAATGTGAGTTTCAGAGAAGACTTTTTTCTTTGGGATTTTTAAGTAAGAAGATAGATTGAGCCTGAGTGACTCGAGGTTTGCTAGAAACTGACGGAATTAATAGAGAGAAAAACTTAAGAATAAAGGGAAAAAAGGGCTGGTTGTACCATTTTATCCTAAAACCCGGAGTACCTATTACCTATCGTTGTGAAAAGAGTGACAACCTTAGATTGCTCGGCGTGGTGAGAGCATAGGGTCCTACCCATTTATTTGAGTGGACAATATTTCTCTTAACAAGCCATTAATTTGAGGTTGAAACAAAAAAAAATTGCGTTAATCATTCCAAATCTTTGCTATTACTTTTTTGCAAACAAAAACTAAAAATTAAACAAAAATCCCAAAATCACCTAAAAAGAACCAAAACAAAATTTTCTTGAGGTTAATTTTCTTGATGATAACTTGCTTGTCCAACAAAACAAAATCAAAACAATAAAGGGGTCAAAAATCAAAACCAAAAAAATCCTTGAGCTTTTATTTGTCAACCTTCTTTTTTCGTTGTATTTATGAATTTAAGGTCAGGACGAGTTATCGGAATGGCGAATCAAAGATACGAGCAACTACAGTTGGAGTATGACCAATCTTATTTCTATCCTAATGCCGTATGCGCCATTCATTGAACCCGAAATTCACCCCGAACCTAGTCAAACTTCTCCTCGACCCAATCCAAATTCACATTGGGAGGCATTCTCTCATGCTGACCCTACCCAAATTCAGGCTATCGAAGCCATCCTCAAGGGCAAGTCGCCCACTGTCCACATGAACCACCCTTTTTTACTCAAAACCGGTTCCCGCGTGAACCACCTTTACTTTTTACCCCGGTTCCCACGTGAACCAGCTTATTCTTACATCGGTCCCTGCGTGGACCACCCTTTTGCTTGGCTATCAGATCTGAACCCTCTTCTTTCCATCACTTTTCACTATCTCCATCAGCTCACATAAGAAACAAGGTCTAGATTCTAGTTTCTAGTTGCTTGTCTAGTTTCTAATTGCTTGTCTTATGTGATTGCTTGTTTATTTAAGTTTATGTTTTTCTTATTACTTTTTTATTACTTGATTACATTCTATACTCCTTCTTTCTACCTCCTTATTTTACACTTTTTTGAGGCGGGAGCTCACTCTCCCATTTACCCCTCCCATCCAAAACACCTTCTTGGTGAATTCTGGCCTCTCTTCTGGGATATTCCTTCCTAGTTGACTCGGTTGGCTTTCATCAAGGCCTCCGTAATTCCTCATACGTGGAGTATTCCTCTTCACGATCGGGTTGGTTGTACCACTCTCCAAAACCTGAAGCATCCTATGTTACCTACACGTGGTGAGATTGTGTGAAACCTAGGTCATTGGAGATTGGAGTTAGGATCCTAACCCATTTGTTGAGAGAACAATTCTTAACAAAATCCATAAACCTAAGGTTTAATCAAAATCATTGCGTAATTTTGTTTTCAAGTCTTTGCATCACTTGCTTGTCAAATAAAAATTCAAACCTCTAACATTTTTTGCAAGATACTAAAACCTGAAAAAAGTTCTTTGTTTATTTTGCCAACTTGTTCAATGCAACTAAGGTCTGGAAGACACGTTGGAATGGCGGAACGAGCTGAACATCGAGAGCACGAGATGGGTCACCAACCAATTCCATCAGAGGGTCATGTTAATCCATTGTTTGAGTCATAAGCGCAAGAGGTCCCTCAACCATCTGCTCCCCATGATGTTGAACAACTCTTTAGGGAGTTGTCTCTCTATACCAACCCAGAAACCTACGCCGGCATACAATCCATGAAGAAGGGCAAAATTGCCTCAGATAAGGCTGAAGCCAACCAAGTTGCCTCATCTCCTTGTCCTCTGGTTCGACCGCCACTCATTCAATCACCCTTTGTTCAACAACCTATTGTCCAGCAATCTATGATTCAACCATGACTAGCACAACCATCTGTAGTTCAACCATCTATGGTTCAACCATCTGTGATTCAATCATCATTTGTTTAGCCATCTTATTTTAACCATGTTACTCCCATGGCCCAACAAGTCATGGGACAATCTTCAGTAAATTTGGCAAGTCATGCTCCTCAATTCCAAAAACATGTCTCTAACCACATACCTCCACCAGTAAATCAAGAACCTGCTCTCACCCAGGCAATCATGGATCAGCTCACCCATATGAATGAACGTTATGAAGAGCTGAGATGTCGCCTGGACTCCAAGTCAGTTACTGAGATCTCTATTCCTTCTTTGCCAGTTCTCCACCTGTCACCTTCTGAACTACCAGTTTATCGCCGCTACAATGGTACTGGCAATCCTTTTCTCCACCTTAAAGATTTTCTCTATGAATCCTCATTCTGGAAAGATGATCGTAGGGTTCTTGCTTTTTTATTCCGTCGATCACTAGAAGGGTCTGCATTGGAATGGTTCTACTCGCTCGACCCCTTTGCGGCAGGAGACTTTGATATCGTCAAGACTAAATTTTTTCAAAGATACAGAGACCGGGTGGCACCATCATGCTCCATCACAGATTTGATTGCTAAAAAGATGAAGCCCGAGGAGGATTTCATAAAGTTTGCTGATGCTGGAGGGGAATGGCAGAGAAACTGACAGATGTGATTTTTGAAGGGGAACAAGTAAAGGTGCTTATCGGCAACACTACACCTGCCTTGAGGAATGTCTTGATCATGCACCGTCCTACTACCATGAATGAACTTTATGACAGTGCCCGATACTTGCAAGCCCACTTCAAAGATGCCACCATGATAAACCCTTTTGATCCCAAACCTAGAAACTTCAGGAAAATCCCCTCTGCACCAGTTGGTCCTACAACCGAAGGAGTGGTCAACAACGAAGCTATAAACATTGTGGGGAACTAGGGAGGGAACCGTCAAAACCAGTTCAGAAACCCACCACAAAACCTTTCCTATTACCCCCCTCAACAACAGGTTAGGCCACCACAACCACGACAACAACAACCCCCTCAACCAGTCGCACAACCCCATCAACCTCGTCAACCTACCTACAATAGGGCACCGCCACCACCCAATCAGGCACCACGAAGAGGAGGTCCTAGGAGAGAGAACTACCAACAACTCCCTTACTCCTTGACCGACATCTTCAATGTACTCATGGCAGAAAAATAGTTGGAATTGCCCAAGGAAAGAGAGGTTTGGCCAACAAATGTAGATATGTCTCGATACTATGCTTACCATCGGTGTCCTGGTCACATCGTAGAAGTGTGTTTTCAATTCAACGATTACATCCACGATCTGAATAACCAAGGTAGCATTGATTGGGCCCAAATACGCATACAGGCAATGAAGGCTAGGCAGCAGCAGTGGCAGCGTCCACCGGCTCAACCTCAACAACAACCTGGCTTGGGGATTGTCCATAATCCGCTCCCATTACATGCTCCCGCTCCAGCACTAGCACCAGCACATCCAAACCCCGGAATTGGTCTAGTACACTCCATTGTCCAGAGAGATTCCAGCCGTGCTCAAGGTTGGCAACTAGAAAACCAAAATGTAACCATGCTAGTCAACCCAGCTAGGCCTCCTGTTAGGAACCCTCCTAGACAGATAATTCGTGCACCTTCTACTCCACAACCACCACCAAGCTTGATAACCCAACCACTGGCCGCCACTTCTTCTTGCCGACTCATCATTAGGCCAGCCCCCTCCTTAACTACACCTCCTTCAACCATTGCTACACACCGGCCCTTGCTCATCCGGCCACCGCAATCATCACCAAACCTGAACTCCCAGCCTATAAGCTTTGTCACTCCAAAACTACAATCTATCATACCACCGACGCCACAACCTACCACATTACCAACACCTTCATTAAACCCATCAACCACTCCTACACCCTGGCCTCTTCTTATCAGGCCACCAGTATCACCATCATTACCACCTCCAAATCCTACCCCTCTACCAACTAACCCAATCATCCCAGAACCGTCAATCCCATTGCCTACTATACATGCACCTACACCACATGTTCCCACCCCAGTTAACCCATCACCTCTACCCGACCGCCAAATAGCCCCGGAGCTTCGAAGTGGGAGGATGTTCCAGCGGCTCTTTCCTCAAGCCAGTACTCAACCGCAGGATCCAGTGGAGGAAGAACAAGTGGAAGAACCAATGCCGGGCATGACGTATGATTTGTTGAAACATTTAGATAAAACACCGGCCCGTATTTCCATACTTGAGTTGATCAAAAGATCAAAGGTGCACCAGGAGATTCTAAAGCAGTATTTACAAAGGGTCATGGTGAGTGAAGATCTCCCACCTGAGAAGATCACTACAGTGTTAGCCCCTAGAAGTGATGTCACGACCCGGAAATTTAACAACATAAAACCAAAACTATGCAGTGGAAAACATAACATCGTGACAGTGGGAGAAATCCATCATTCTGATTTCATAACCCATACCAGCATGTAAAATCAACACACACAATCAAGTCTACAAAATTCCACAAGATTTCAAAACCTGGAGTCAACAACTTAAAAAACCAAGCCAACTTCATTTAGTCCAACTCCAACCAAAACTTAAACATTCAAAATAACTAAATTCCAAAACCAAGTTCATTCATATGTTCCAACTATAAATCAAAACCACTAGATTGTTTAAGTACACAACAACCTAAGAGTCCAAACCAAGCAACCTGATGAAAATAAAATATATCACTCTGCTCCAACTCCAGGAGATTCTGGTTCTTCCACAGCCTCTGCTTGAGCCTCCAAGTCAATTTCCTGATCTTCAAAACCTGCTGAAAAATATTAACCCACAACCGAGTGAGTCCGGAAACTCCGTAGGATTTACACCCTTCACCCATCAATTGGGTAACTAACATATAAACAAGCAGTGGTATGTAACATATCTAATTTGAGATGTAATACAAAAGTATAAAGTGTCTTCTATATTAATCTCACAACCCATCTCCAAACATAATTATCTTCAAAGAAAAGGTTATGCCAAAATCAATCAATTCTAGACCAATGCATACAAGACCATAAAACTAAACAAAAATCAACTAGATGACCTTCAGACTTAACTTAACATAACCAATCTAACATGAGACATATCTGAATTTTTCTAACTTATCATGCTTTAACATCTAAACATAACATGCAATGAGCATAATTTCATGTTCTTTCGAAACCCATAGTCATATGGCAAGGAATTGGTCGTCTTGCCTTTTCACATCACATATCCAGATCACTTTCACCAGCTCTAATTTATATAGTAATAACATATACTAAGCTAGCCCAAAGTGCACCTAGGCAGTGGTGACACTAAGGGAAAAACCGCAGTAATCCTGGATCTGTGGGAGGGCCGGATTTATCTAAGATACCTGCTGCCCACGGGCAATTTGACTAGAATAGGCTGGTGAAGCCTCATAACATGTGGTACAAGAATTCATAGTAATTTTTCAGATCATGACACACCTGCATACCATGTACACAAGACATAAACATCTCATTCTAATGCCATCTATGCAAAACAAACTGTTTTTATCATAAACTAGACAAGACTTGTACTATCCGACATGGTTAACCTTTTCTAATCAAAACTCATATCAAACTTGATAATATGAACTTAACCATATCATGCAAGACATATTACACAATCTGGAACCAAACCAAACAAATTTTACATGATCCATGCACATGCAATAACAAACCAAAACTAGACATGCTTAATTACATATACAGAACAATTAATCAAAATCAATTTTGGCATAATCAAAACCAGCTAAGTTCTGATGTCAACACCCATAATCTGACCTAAACAGGTTTCAAAAAGTGTAATTTGATGACTTATGACTTTTCCAAGCCTCCACTTAACTATATTTCAATTCTAAGTCCATTCTAGCACATATTCATATACATAAATAACATATCTCATGAAAAATACTTCTACCCATCCAGAATCATGACAAACATGTTCCATAATATTCAAAATATCATTTTCAAAGTTCTGGTTTCAAGGGTTTTTGAGAAAAATCACAAATCTTATGTCCAATGTCTAAACTAGTCAAATCAAGGTCCATAAGTTAAATCATGCATATTTTCTAATCAAAATAGAGTCAAATACATAGACAAGCTTGAGAAACCTACTTGTAATCTTCTGTGAATTTTACTGATTTTTCTGTATTTTTCTGCTATTTTTCTTGGCCTTAAATCTAATATCCGGATTTAATAAATCCGAAAATTAGAAATTCCTGAACTGGCGTCGAACCGGGCGGTTTGACCGGTGGAACCGGGGCGGTTAGGAGGTGCTAGACCACGGCTGGACCGGCGGATGGACCGGCTCGACCGGCGGCTCACGACGGCGGTGGCGACGGCGGTTCACAGCGGCGCTCGCGACGGCGGAGGCAGCACTCGCGACGGCGGAGGCGGCCGGCGGCGCTCGTCGGCGACGGCTCCGGCTCCGGCGACGGGCAGGGGAGGGACTGACCATGACGGCGACGGCGAGGGGGAGGCAAAGGCCGGCGACGACGTCGGCGAGAGGATCTTCCGCGGCGCTTCCGGCTGGAACAAGGGAGGTGACGACGGCAGTGCTGGCTTCCGGCGGCGACGACGACGGGCGGCGCGGGAAGAGGCTGGACGGTGACGGTCTCACTGGCAAGGGAGATGCCGGAGGGAGGAGATGACGATGTGGTGAGGGGCCGGAGGCTGCAGCGGCAAGGGGGCTCGGCGGCGCTGGGTTCCGGTGGCGACGGCGCTCGCAACCAGTGACGGCGATGGCGACGGAGGAGGAGGGAAGGCTCGCAGCGGGGAGACGGCATGAGCGGGAGAGAGAGAGGGAAAGAGATCCAACGGGGGGGCTGCGAAAATGGCGAGGGGGGGGGAATCCCGACGCTCCCGGGGGGTGGCCGGCGCTACCGCGGGGACGGCGGCGAGGAAACCGGGAGGGGCGGCGGTTACCAAATTAACTTAATTAAAAAAAATTTTAAATGCCAGGTATTACAAGTGAGCACCCAACAATATCTTTCTCTCAGGAGGAATTAGCAGATCCAGAGGTCAGGAGATATGCTTTGTATGTGGCTGTTATCATCTGCAATGTCGAAGTGAAATCATGTTTGGTTGACACTGGAGCTTCTATCATTATTATGCCGTCAGAAACTTTGCAGTTGTGCTGCATTTCTGAACAAGAAATCAAGCCATCCTGTGCCATGGTGATGGCCTATGACAAATCCAAGAAGTCTGCACATGGGGTGGTCACTCTAGAGGTTAAACTTGAACCATGTGTGATCACAACTGACTTTCATATCCTGGATTTGGATCCAACTTTTCGGGCTATACTTGGGAGGACTTATCTGGAAGCAATAGGAGCTGTGGCTTCAACAAACCACCAATGCATAAAGTTTCCCTTTAAAGGACAAGCGGTCAAGGTGACTAGTATGCCTGTAAGGGACGAGATGAATGATGCTACTTTTACATCACCCTTAGGACTGTCGATATAGCCCCAGATCTCAGTGGGAGAATTGCCAGAAGTCAGATGCATGACCGCCTCTCTACCCGACACAGTGGGATGGCGGATGATGATGAAATTGGGCTATCAGCCTGGAAAAGGATTGGGCAAGGATCTTCAAGGTATCACTCAGCCAATTTAAACTGTGAAAAGACCACGTAGGCAGGGGTTGGGATACAAAGAGGATTCCATCCCAAGGAGGATCTTCCAACCAAGATATGCCATGGGACTCCATACATTCTTTATCAAAGGGGAGACCATGATGATGGCTGAAGATGACAAGAGTTCTATGATAGCTGTCAAGAGAAGAAAGGCTCCAGATGAAGAAGAATACTTGGAAGACCTATGCTTATCTTTGACTAGTTTGTTCTCAAGTGGGGAAGAGTACCAAGAAACACTCAAGGGAAGACCAATCTTGGATCATATGGTTGAGCATATCACCCAAGTCAGAACCATTCCACGAGGCCCAAATACAACAATCCCATGTTTGAACCTCATACCTTTGTTTCTATATCTTTTGGATGGGCTTCAGAACCCACTTACCCACTTTGGGCCCATGTGCCCTCTTCAACCTTCCACTCTTACTGGGCCAGCTTGCCCATTTACTTCCCTCATCAACTTCAGAACTCAGGGTTCTTTCCAGCATGGGCTCACATGCCCATCCATTTCTAAGATCAGGTCCACGTACCCGTTTACTTTTTTCATCAGTTTTGGACTCATGTGTCCACTTTCTATTATTACCATTGGGCCTACGAGCCCCTTCTTCCCTTTTATCCTTAAGTTTTTCTTTCTGTTAATTCCATCAGCTCCTAGCAAGCCTCGAATCACTCAGGCTCAGTCTGTCTTCTTATTAGAAAATCCCAAAAAAAAATGTCTTCTCTGAAACTCACATTTCCATCGAGAAGACGTCTCTACTCATCCCAGAGGGTACTCCCAATCATGGATACCCCTTTTCTAAATCATTGATCGATTTACTAAATCCTCCCTCCACTGTAAATACCACATTTCCAACTTTTTCTTCAATAGGTCAGGTTAGGCTAGGAAATAAGAAAGTCAGAGGTAAACGAGTTCCAAATAGGTATCTACAACAATTGGCACATAAATGCATAGAGTGTGCACGGCTGCCAAACTTTTTAGAGAATACCATCCAGCTGGATGAAATCCGATATGAGGATGAGCATAACATAGATACTACTTTGGGAGTATATAAGGTGGCATCAGAGAAGGATTCCGAATCTGAGGATGAAATTGAGGACTTGGTTGATACGTATGCATCTGAAATTAGAAAATTTGAGGAACCATCAGCCACAGGGAATGAACCAACCAAGGAACTAAATTTAGGAACCCTGGACGATCCTAAGACTATCCTCATCAGTGCAAACCTCACTCCCTTAGAAGAACAACGTTTGATCAATGTTTTGGAAGAATATAAGGATACGTTCGCATGGACATATGAAGACATGCCGGGATTAGATAATTCATTAGTTGAACATAGATTAACCTTGAAACCTGGAACTACCCCGGTTAAACAAAAGCTCAGGAGGTTCCACCCTGATATTGCACTCAAAATGAAAGAAGAGGTCAACAAACTACACCAAGAGAAATTTATTAAAGTTGTTCTATATTCGCAATGGGTGGCTAACATAGTCCGTGATATGAAGAATGATAGACGGGTTCAGATTTGTATAGATTTTAGGGACTTGAACCAAGCATGTCCTAAGGATGATTTCCCTTTACCTCATATCGATGTTTTGGTTGATAACACAGCTGGATTTGAAATGCTTTCACTCATGGATGGCTATTCTGGATACAATCAGATCCGGTTAGCTGAGGAGGACCAAGAGAAGACCTCGTTCACTACACCTTGGGGAACATATTGCTATGTTGTCATGCCCTTTGGGTTAAAGAATGCTGGTGCTACATATCAGAGAGCTATGATGGCTATCTTTCATGACATGATGCACACCCTTGTAGAGGTGTATGTGGATGATTTGGTTATCATGTCCAAGAGTTGGGAAGATCATTCCGAAGTGCTAAGGAAGATTTTGCAACGAGCTAGAGAATACAAGTTAAAAATAAACCCTAAGAAGTGCACATTTGGAGTTTCATCAGGAAAACTACTTGGGTTCATAGTAAGCAAAAGGGGCATAGAGATCGACCCAAACAAGGCCAAAGCAATTATTGGTATGCCTCCGAAGAATATGAAAGAGCTTCGAAGATTGATTGGGAGGCTACAATTTGTCCGCCGGTTTATCTCACAACATTCCCAAAGGTGTAAACCTTTCTATGAGTTAACCAAGGCGGGGACCGAGTTTAAATGGGATTCGAAGTGCCAGGAGGCGTTTGATGGGTTGAAAACATACCTGGCAAGTCCCCCTGTACTTAGACCACCAATTCCCGACAAGCCCTTGGTTCTCTACATTTCGGTTCTTGAGAACTCTCTTGGGGCAGTCCTTGCACAAGTTGATGAAGAAGGGAAAGAACGAGCTACTTCCATGTTTGGTAATCACCTTGTGCCTCCAAATCTTTCATTTCTATCCTCACTGTGGCCACTGCAACACCCTTCTTGCTATTCATCCCACCGTGGCAGTCAATTCGTCCAGCCAAGGGCCTCCTATTTAATGAGAACTTGCATTGCCATTATCTTCATGATCTATGCTTCAACATTTGCCTTTTGGAATTCGAGATCATTCCATTTCGAATTGAATCTTGTCTCTTGGAAGACTTAAATGAATCTGAGAGCCTGAATGTGCTCGATTGGTATTTTTTTACTTTTCAAAACAAATCTTTTTTTTAATTTTAGCCCATCACAGTACAGGAACACCATAAAGATCAGGTTATCGGCTAATGATGAACCTACGAACCCATGTTTCAGGGACTCCCCACTGCATTGGGGGTTGGCTATTCTTCTCTCGTGCCCATGGCACATCTCTTACCAATCGAACATAGGATGACTTGATAAAACATGGCGGTTATCCAGGACACATGAGAAAATTCGTCTTGCCGAATATAGTCGTTGAGAGTGTCTATATCTACACCTTGATGTCACCTTTTCATTCCATCACCATTTTTCTCCACTACATTTCACTATGATCCATCTCGCTTTGCTACGTTTTCTCTACATTTCACTCCGCTCTACTACATGCCATTCCCTTGCAAAGCCGACATCAAGGCGAGGCAAGCTGTAGACACGCCAATTTGGCCCAATTTGGAGCCCCAGACTCCTATTCTATGGGCGATACCCATCATTTGACCATTATCTAATCTGGATCACCACATGGAAATGAGCTAAGGACGTTGGTGGAGACCACCGTAAGTTAGGAATGGACCGATCATTTTTGAAGTAATGTCGTAACCTTCAAGCAAGAGTCACGCGTTAATCGTGAAAATACGAAGCCTGCTCAATGACCGACCTTGAATGGTCCATAATTGAAGGTATCGGGAGTCCCGTGTGTGTTCCATAACATCCGAGGTTTCTGACAAGTCATTTCGGTAGGCGTTGGTCCATAACGGCTTTTCATTATGACTTTTTGATCCATGTTGACACGTCTATCCCGGACCACGTGTTAGGCCTTTCTGGTCATCACCGGGTCTTTTCAGGTCATCCAAGTCGATCTTAGCCGTACATTGTCATCATCCGGGGCCACACGGCCGTTTCGGCTGATTTTAGGGTTTCCCGGTTATTCCCAATTTTTTCGAGGATCGTCTCACGTTTACCGGGTTATCTCATGTTTTTCGATGATTTTAAGTTTTCTGATCATAGTAGACTTGTTCGGTTATTAGTTTAAGTCATCCTGAGTTGACCTGAGATTCGTCGACCGAAACTATGCCTTTCCGGATTACCATCTCGATTTTCAACTTTCTGCGAGAAAGTAAACCGTTAGTCAAAGCCCCGTGCAAATGTCTCGGGAGTCATTCTGTCTGGTTTACAAACTTGAGGAGATGCAAGTGAAGGCCCTCTTTCCAACGCAACAAACGGAAGCCGAATTGGACATCCCGTTTGTAGGTTACAGCTCGCAGAACACACGCATAGGAGAGAGAGTGTACTGCGCCCTTGCTCCCCTTGAAAAGGGAGGGCGCGGTCACTGTGAGGGCGCGGCCTGTGCGCCCTCAGACCAAGGGTACGGTACGCACCCCCGGTCTGAGTGTGCGGTCAATTTTGGAAATCGAAAATTGCCCCAATTTGAACTTTCTAAACCAAATTTTGGAAGGTTTCCCCCGCTTAAAATCAATTATTTTGACCGCGCCCCCAAGTTGGAGTGCATTCATCTTATCAACTCTGTTTTTTAGTAATTTTTCGGAAGGTTCTGACGATTTTTAGAAATAACGTGTCGACCGCGCCCCTGAGGTAGGGGCGTGCTGACCGCGCCAGGGTGAGGGCGTGGCTTGCGTGCCCTCAACCTGAGGAGTTGGCCAATTTCCTTGTTTTGAACCAGTTTCCATCCTCTATAAATACTAGGCTATTCCTAATGACCCGGGTGTCAACTCTGAAAATTCGACGGGGTCCTCTCCTTTTCAGGGAAGTCCGTGAACCCAGATCGTCACCTCAAGAGGGGATGAGAAAAGAAAGGAATAAAACTCGGAAAGCAATTCTCACCTCGGTCCCACACTCACATTGATACCCGAACTTTCATCCCTTGGCGTCGCTCGATCACCAAAGAGACGGTTCGGGTCATGTGGGAGGAGGGTGAGAAGAAATAAACGTGGTCGCCAGGAACCGTGGGTTCCGATTTATAGAATTAAAATGAAAGATGACCGTGTGTACCTTAGCGTGAAGAGTGTGAGTTTAAGCTTCTCCTTCTTCGGCCGGCCGATGAAGAAGAGTCCTCAACGTGTGGGTGCTTGATATTCTGTGCAACTAGACAAATAAACAGGTGAAATATACTATTAGAACTAGACAAAGTGGAGTATATGTAAAGAGAATGACATGAAACACACAATTGACTAGAAACTGACCGGATTCGGGTTATCTTTAACCCCTTTTTTTATTTTTCGGATTAACAGAGTAAAAGTAATGAAAAAAAATGTAAAAAAAATGATAGGAGGATGGAGAATCACTAAATAAAGATATAGGAAAAATAACTGAAAGATTATGAGTTGTATAGAGAAAGATATGACCAAATCTGTGTTGTCGAAAAAGCCGAGTAGCAGTCCAGGATCTGCCAGGCGCGACTTTGCTTCTGCGCTCGTCACGATCAGCCCCGACCTCGGAATCAAGTTCCGTCGATTGTAAACTCAAGAAAGCTTGGAGAGGAATAACTTTGATGAAGAGAGCTCTGGCAGCAGACGTCCACACAAAGCTGTATAGGCCGAACAAGAGAGACTTGGCAGATCACCTGTAGACCAGCCTTCCTCTCTCTTGAACCGAATTTTCTCTCTCTAAAAACTCGAAATTCTCTCTCTAAAAATCACAAAATCGATGCAGGAGGGTGCTAGGACGTCTTGAGATGCCTGGGGAGTCGTGCTCATGCCTTTGGAACGACCGGAATCAGAGTCCATTTATAGGAGAACGAGCAGTCTTATCGAAGCTAAAAAAAGGGATAAATGCGCCCTGACCCTGGGCGCATGCGCCCTGGTGCCAGGCGCATGCGCCCCAATGAGGGGCGCATGTGCCCCCCAGGGAGGGCGCATCTTATCTTCTCCGAAGATAAAGGTCTTATCTCTTCCGTCTTTCCAGCGGCAGAGTCCGGGTGAAAGACTGACTCCCACGTGTCTCAAAGGTGGGGCGCATGTGCCCTCATGTGAGGGCACGAGGTCAGGTGCCTCACTGGTAGGGCGCATGGCCAGGTGCCCTGGGTCCCGGGCGCATGGGACTAGGAACCCGGGCGCATGGGACTGGTTTCGCGCGTCCTTCTTCCGGAAGCCATTGCGAACACTCCCGAACTCGGAATTCGACGCCGTTTGTTGCGTTGGAAAGATAACAGGCCGAAGAAGCTTTATATAGCATAGGATCAGCCATCACACCCTCCAAAACTTCAGAATTTTATCCGGAAGTTAGGGCAGTGAACAGAAGATCCGATACAGGTCAAAAATCACTTTGACGGCAAACCGGAAAGGCACGGAATGCAACAAAACTTGTCCGGGGTGTGAATATGACCATAACCTTCAATGCATGATCATTAGGCATTGGTCATTCAGCCAATTTCCGTGTTCACACGATTTACGTGCAGCTTTCGCTCGGAAATTACGGCTTTTTGCGGAAAACATCGGAAAACATCCGATTTCGTTCGGCGAAGCTCCAAATCAACTTTAAAAGACCCGGCATCATTATAAGGTCAATAACACATGTTACCCTATAAAACATGAGTTTTATGCTCTGAATTAGGCGAATTTGGCGTGTCTACAGCTTGCCTCGCCTTGATGTCGGCTTTGTAAGGGAGTGGCATGTAATGAAGCGGAGTGATTCGGAGTGAACTGTAATGGAATGCAAGGGAACGTAGATGAATGTAGTGGAATGGAATGGTGATGGACTGAAAAGGTGGCATCAAGGTGTAGATATAGACACGCTTATCTACCCGATCCAGCAAAATGAATCTCTCTGAGTATTCTAGATCGCTTTCATGTTCTATCAAAACCTCATATAATTGACTGGTAAAAGACATGCCCTTGGCACGAGAGATGAAAAAGTAAATGATAAGGATAAAAGGATGTAGCCAACCCTCAGCGTGGTGAGGAGTCCTCAAATTCGTAGGTTCATCATCAGCCAGCAACCCGAACTTTGCGGTGTTCTTGTACTGTGATGGGCTAAAGTTTGTAAAAGAGAAGTTGATCTTGAAATGAAAAGAATACCAATCCATCATATTTGGAATCTCAAGTTCATTCAAGTTTCGCCAAAATACTCAGTTTAATTCTGAGTGGAAGAACTTCAAGTTCTTAAAGGGTTCGTTTTAAGCATAACAAAATTGCTCGGGTATCGTGAAAACCATGAATCACGCTCTGGTAGAAAACTCGATATTCGGAAAACGACAAAACAGATTTAAGCCATAGTGGAATTGATAGACAATGGTGGGATAACATAGAATGATTGGGTAGAAGAAACAATGGCATGACGATTGCCATGGCACGGTGGGATAAAATAAAAGACACGGTGGGAAAAAAGAAAGGACAGAATAAAACATGGTGGAATAAAAAGAAAGGAATAAAACATGAAGGAATAAAAGAAAGAATAAAACATGATGAAATAAAAGAAAGAGAAAACATAATGAAATAGAATTGGTAATGATGAAGAAAGAAAAGGAGATGGATGTGAACACATAGAAAATCATGTAGAAAATAGTTGAAGATATAGATTGTCTATTGGAGGTCAAGACACCCGATTAGGAACCATCGTCCCTCCAATGTTCAATTTTGGCTTATCCGTGAGTGTGAAGAAATGACCAAGCCGTCGTAGATTTTATTGAAGGGGACCTTGGGCCCAGTCATCTTCACTCTCAAGGTCTTCAACATTAATGCATATAATATGTATAAAATGGACCTAACATAACTAGGTGACAAATGATAAGAGTGATGTGAAGTGCAAAAATGAAGTGATGGTGGTGATGTGATGTGAGATTGATGAGAAGCTGAGGATGCAATCTTCAGGTAAGCTGCATCGACCGCCTAGTTCATCAGCATCTCTGGTCCATCCTTGTCTTACCTTCTGACGGAATACAACACCATAAGGATGTTCAGCTGGGTGGTGCTTCCTTTTCGCTGCAAGGTTGGCATGACGTTCCTTGGGGAACATTGATCTCACCAATTCACCTGTTAGGACTAAAAAAGGTTGTCTGCACATTTCTGGTTAGTACCCAACAGACAGAATTGTCATATGAATCAGATTGTTTCTGAAATGATCAACGGAAGATTTTACTATTAGAACCATCATTTGGAGGTCAAAACAAAGTTTTTGATGATGGTTCCTTTAGCAAAAATGTCATTTTTAACATTATAGACAATTTCTGAATTTTTGAGATTTTTTTGAATTTTTCGAATTTTTTGTCCATGTGCCCCCGATCGGGGGCACCTGGCCATGCGCCCTGGGGTGGGGCACCTGGCCATGTGCCCCCAGGTGAGGGCACATGCGCCCTGAGGCAAATATTTTTTTTTTTCAGAAAAAAATTATACATGATTGCCCTTCTCTTTTTGCTTCTTCAGCTCCTGAAAATACTTAATGAAAATGATTAAATTTTTATCATTACTCATCCCTTTGCCTGTATGTCGTATGCCTTGACTTTGAGTCAAAGGGAGGAGCCTTCTTAACAAGGTAGAATAAAACAAATGACTAAAATGAAATGTAAGGGTTGAGAGAACTTACCTATCATGGTGTGAATCCTCTCCTCTCCTGTATTGAAATGCCTGAAACACTTGACAGAAGGAGATTAGATCTTCATCAGGACTCATCCCTTTGCCCATTATGGTCAACTTTGACTTAGGTCAAGGGGAAGAGCCTTCTTAACAAGGTAATTAAAGTAAAAATGGATATGCAATGCAGAAATGGAAATATGCATGACAATCAAATAAGCATGGATGCAACTAAGGCAATGATCATGACTGAGTAAAAAATTTTCTTTTTTTGGGTTTTCTTGAAAAAAATCATTTGGATTTTCAAAAGTATTCAATTTTTTGGATTTTTGAAATATGTGTTTTTTTTGAAATATTCATTTTTTTGGGTTTTTGAAATATTCAATTTTTTGGGTTTTTGAAATATGCATTTTTTTTGGTTTTTTTGAAATATGTATTTTTTTGGATTTTTTTGAAATATGCATTTTTTTTTGAAATTTTGAAATATGCAACTTTTTTTGTGGAGAAAATGCTGGTATTTGAGATAATTCATCGGTCTTTGGGGTTTGTCAAGCCTCAAGAGGTAGATGCCACGTGCAAAAATAAAGTTCCCTACCTAGAATCCTTCTAACCTTCTTCCTTTGATCAACTTGGATTCCACCTGGATTTGGTCGGTTTACCCTACCCAAGGAGTTTAAGGAGGAAGAGTATAGAGGAAGTCCTTGATAGGGTTTGAAGATGTTGAGAGGGATTTCTCGACTCTCACTCAAATTACCCATTGGGATTCGGCCTCTTTGGGTTTTTCTTTCTTTTTTTGTTCTTTTCTATGTGGCACATATTTGGACAGGTTTTTTTGACCCGTGGGGACATTGCCCATCTTTTAATGCCATTTGCCTTGACTATCATTCTGGGTACTCATTCAGACAGGTTGATCATTTTTCTTTTTCTAACCTGAGGGGTTCATTGCCCATCTTTTGGCACCCTTTTGTACCCTCTGAGACGGCCTCCTACTAGGGTGGCGAGTGTTTTCGATACTACCCCTCTCTAATCTTCTCTCCCTATCTTGGACCGAGTAGAAGAGAATAGGGGTAAGGGTATTCCTTCCATTTCTAGATTTCTGCCTTGCCTTTCGCGAGCGTCAGGTTGTCGGGATTCTAGGATCGGGAAGTGTTGTGTGTGTAGGATGGTACCTACCCTTGACTTCTCACGAACAACCTAGGATCGATGACTTGAGATTATACCAGTGGTTTCTCCATTTTTATGGAAAGTACTTTTTGAGGTAAACTCCATTCCAAGGATGATTCAATTTTTCTCCATCCGCATTAGTCAATTCATATGCATTACCTGGATACTTTTCGGTGATTACAAAAGGCCCTTCCCGCTAGGTTGCAACTTGGAGCGGGGACCCCCGGCTTAACGAATATGCGTTTGACTACCATCTCACCGATTTCGAATTTTCTCTCGATCACCCTCTTTTGATAAAACCTTTTGAGTCTATTCTGATAAGTTCGGGCATGCTCGGCGGCGGCTAGCCTTCTTTCATCCAAGAGTTCAAGCTGTGCAAGAAGAGATTCTCGTCTCTCATCAACAGGAATATCCCTGTCGAGCTGAACTCGGAGAGATGGAAGTAATACTTCGTAAGGGACCAGTGCTTCCATCCCATATGCCAAAGCATACGGGGTTTGTCCAGTGGGAGTCCTTACAGAAGTACGATAAGCCCATAGAGCATCTACAAGCTTATCAGGCCAGTCGGCAAATTTGCTAGACTTACAAGATTTCTTGATAATTTTGATTAAGGTTTTGTTGGTGGCTTCTGCTTGACCATTGCCTTGAGGATAGTATGGTGATGAATGATGCAATGAAATGTAATACCTGTTGCAAAGATCACGCAAATCTTGCGAAAGAAATTGTGGCTCATTATCGGTGACGATGTCGCTGGGGATCCCGAACCTTGCCAGGATGTTGCGCTTGATGAAGGAGCAGACTGTTGACGCTTTAATCTCCACAAATGCTTCCGCTTCAGCCCACTTTGTGAAGTACTCCGTTGCCATCAGAATGAATGATTTTGAGCGCAATTCGGAGTTGAGGTCACTCAAGGGGCCAATGATATCAAAAGCCCACATGAATTGGATGAAGGGAAGATGTGGGAGAGTGGATCTTGTCGGCATGGAGTTGACATGAATGACAATGTTGGACAAAGATGGAGTAGTCTTCTTCTAGAGTTGGCCAATAATACCCTTGTCGGATGATTTTC
The DNA here is from genome assembly GCA_036172225.1 of Cryptocoryne crispatula var. balansae. Taxonomy (NCBI): domain Eukaryota; kingdom Viridiplantae; phylum Streptophyta; class Magnoliopsida; order Alismatales; family Araceae; genus Cryptocoryne; species Cryptocoryne crispatula. The sequence continues at coordinate 12,217,695 of CM069933.1, forward strand.
TTAGCAAGGGCTTGGGCATTCACATGACCACCACAAACTCCAGAATGTGCTTCCTTCAGCACCAACTCAGCTTCTTCTTCATCAAGACATCTGAGTAAGATTCTACTTAGGCTTCTCTTATAGAGCACTCCTCCTAGGATTGTATACCTCTGGGATACTCTTCTGATTGCCTTCTTTTCTTTGGTGGTTGATCCAGGCGGATATGACTGATCTTGACAATACTTCGCAATCTCGTCATACCAAGGTCTCTCACCTTCTTCTAATTCTTCCAACTCAATCAGGGAGATTTCTTATTTATGTTGCAAGTATTCTTTTCTGTTGAATCTTTCTTTAACCTTCAGAAAACGTCCATCCTCAATTGCTGGAATTGTCCTCTTACAGATGTGTATAGTTCGCACTTGCCTGCCTAGCGGGATAGATAGAGATGAAGCTAGTGAAGCTAAGGCATCGGTGAGGATATTCTGAGAACGAGGGACATGGACAAAGGTGAGTTTGAAGAATAGCTTGATGTAGCAAGTGGTGAGCTCCTGGTAGGGTTTGAGGTTTGGATGGGAAGTTCGGTATTTGGATAAGACTTGGCGTAGGATCAATTGACTATCACCTATCACCCTCAGTTCAGTGGCACCATGGAAATGAGCGGCCTCCAGCCCGGCCAGCAAGGCTTCATACTCAGCTATGTTGTTGGTTGCTGGAAAGTTAAGCTGAAAAGCCTGTGGAATGGTGACACCTTCAGGTGACAGAAGGACAATACCTAACCCTCTACCATGAGAGTTCAGAGCCCCGTCAAAATATAATGTCCAAAGATTGGAAGATCGGACTGACATTAGTTCGTCATCCGGGAACTCCGACCGGACTGGGTCAAAGATGGGTTTGGGATGATGGGCAAGGTGTTCAGCAATAGCATAACCCTTGATTGCCTTCTCGTGGGACATAAGTGATATAAAATTGGGATAAGAAACTCGCCATCCCCCTATCCGATCGGGCAAGACTGTACACATTTCTGTGCCAATTGTTGCAGATATCTGTTTGAAACTCCTTTACCTCTGACTTTCCTATTTCCTAACCTAACTTGACCTACTGAAGATAAAGCTGGAAAGGTGGTATTTACAGTGGAGGGAGGATTGAGTAAATCGATCAATGATTCAGAAAAGGGGGATCCCTGATTGGGAGTACCCTCTGAGATGAGTAGAGACGTTTCCTCGATGGAAATGTGAATTTCAGAGAAGACGTTTTGAAAATTTCAAGTAAAAAGATATAATGAGCCTGAGTGACTCGAGGCTTGCTAGAAGATGACTGAATTAATAGAGAGGAAAACTTAAGAATAAAAGGGAAAAAGGGGCTCGTGGGCCCGATGGTAACAGAAAGTGGACACATGGGTCCAAAATGGATGAAGAAAGTAAACGGGTACGTGGACCCGATCATAGAAATAAATGGGCATGTGAGCCCATGTTGAGAAAAGCCCTCAGTTCTGAAGTTGATGAGGGAAGCAAATGGGCAAGCAGGCCCAGTAAGAGTGGAAGGTTGAAGAGGGCTCATGGGCCCAATGTGGGTAAGTGGGCCCTGAAGCCCATCCAAAAGATCTAGAAATAATGGTACGAGGTTCAAACATGGTATTGTTGTATTTGGGCCTCGTGGAATGGTTTTGACTTGGGTGATATGCTCAACCAAATGATCCAAGATTGGTCTGCCCTCGGGTGGTTCTTGATACTCTTCCCCACTTGAAAACAAACGACTTAAAGATAAGCACAGGTCTTCCAAGTCCTCTTCTTCTTCATCTGGAGCCTTTCTTCTCTTGACAACTACCACGGAACTTTTGCCATCTTCCGCCATCATCATGGTCTCCCCTTTGATAAAGAAGGTGCGGAGCCCCATGGCATATCCTGGCTGGAAGATCCTCCTTGGGATGGAACCCTCTTCATATCCCAACCCCTGCCTGCGTGGCCTTTTCACAGTTTCAATTGGCTGAGTGATTCCTTGAAGGTCCTTGCCTAAACCTCTTCCAGGCTGATAGCCCAATTTCATCATCATCCGCCATCCCAGTGTGTCTGGTAGTGAGGCGGTCATGCATCTGACTTCTGGCAATTCTCCCACTGAGATCCGGGGTTGTATTGACAGACCTAGGGGTAAAGAAGCATCGTTCAACTCGTCCTTTATAGGCATGCTAGTCACCTTGACCACCTGTCCTTTAAAGGGAAACTTTATGCACTGGTGGTTTGTTGAAGCCACAGCTCCTATTGCCTCCAAGTATGGCCTCCCAAGTATAGCCCGAAAAGTTGGATCTAATTCTAGAACATGAAATTCTGTTGTGACCGTACATGGTCCAAGTTTGACTTCTAGAGTGACCACCCCACGTGCAGACTTCTTGGAGTTATCATAAGCTGTCACCATGGCACAAGATGGCTTGATTTCTTGCTCAGAAATACTGCACAACTGCAAAGTTTCTGGCGGCATAACGTTGATAGAAGCTCCAGTGTCAACCAGACATGATTTCACTTCAATATTGCAAATAATAACAGCCACATGCAAAGCATATCTCCTGAATTCTGGATCTGCTAATTCTTCCTGAGAGAAAGTGAGTGTTGGGTGCTCACTTCTAGGGGCTAACACTGTAGTGATCTTCTCAGGTGGGAGATCTACATTCACCATGACCCTTTGCAAGTACTGGTGTAGAATCTCCTGGTGCACCTTTGATCTTTTGATCAACTCAAGTATAGAAATACGGGCCGGTGTTTTATCTAAATGCTTTAACAGATCATAGGTTGTGCCTGGTAATGGTTCTTCCACTTGTTCCTCCTCCACTGGCTCCTGCGGTTGAGTTCCGGCTTGGGGAAAGAGCCGCTGGAACATCCTCCCACTCCGAAGCACCGAGGCTATTTGGCGGTTGGGTAGAGGTGATGGGTTAACTGGGGTGGACTGTGGTGGAACAGGTGGTGTAGGTGCATGTATGATAGGTAATGGGATCGATGGTTCTGGGATGATTGGGTTAGTTGGTATAGGGGTAGGATTTGGAGGTGGTAGTGATGGTGATATTGGTGGCCTAATAAGAAGAGGCCGGGGTGCGGGAGTAGTTGATGAGTTTAATGAAGGTGTAGGTTGTGGGATTGGTTGTGGTGCTGGTGGTATGATAGGTTGGGGTTTTGGAGTGGTAGAGCTCGTAGGCTGGGGGTTCAGGTTTGGTGATGATTGTGGTGGTCGGATGAGTAAGGGCCGGTGTGTAGTAATGGTTGAAGGAGGTGTAGTTAGAGAGGGGGCTGACCTAATGATGGGTCGGCGAGAAGAGGTGGCGGCAAGTGGTTGGGTTATTGAGCTTTGTGGTGGTTGTGGAGTAGCAGGTGCACGGATTATCTGTCTAGGAGGGTTCCTAGTAGGAGGCCTAGTCGGGTTGATAGGCATGGTTGCATTTTGGTTTTCTAGTTGCCAACCTTGAGCACGGCTGGCATCTCCCTGGACAATGGAGTGTACTAGACCAATTCCTGGGTTTGGATGTGCTGGTGCCGGTGCTGGAGCGGGAGCATGTAATGGGAGCGGATTCTGAACAATCCCCAAGCCAGGTTGTTGTTGAGGTTGAGCCGGTGGACGCTGCCGCTGCTGTTGCCTAGCCTTCATTACCTGTATGTATTCCCCCATTTGAGCCCAATCAATGCTTCCTTGGTCATTCAGATCGTGGATGTAATCCTTGAATTGAAAGCACACCTCTACAGTATGACCAGGACACCAGTGGTAAGCACAGTATCGGGACATATCAACATTTGTTGGCCAAACCTCTCTTTCCTTGGGCAATTCCAACTGTTTCTCCGCCATGAGTACATTGAAGATGTCGGTCAAGGAGTAAGGGAGTTGCTAGTAGTTCTCTCTCCTAGGACCTCCCCTTCGTGGTGCTTGATTGGGTGGTGGCGGTGCCCTATTGTAGGTAGGTTGACGAGGTTGCTGGGGTTGTGCTACTGGCTGAGGTGGTTGTTGTGGTTGTCGTGGTTGTGGTGGCCTAACCTGTTGTTGAGGGGGGTAATAGGAAGGGTTCTGTGGTGGGTTTCTGTACTGATTTTGATGGTTCCCTCCCTGGTTCCCCACAATGTTTACAGCTTCGTTGTTGACCACTCCCTCAGTTGTAGGCCCAACTGGTGCAGAGGAGGTCTTCCTGAAGTTTCTAGGTTTGGGATCAAATGGATTTATCATTGTGGCATCCTTGAAGTGGGCTTGCAAGTATCGGGCACTGTCATAGAGTTCATTCATTGTGGTAGGACGGTGCATGATCAAGACATTCCTCAAGGCGTGTGTAGTGTTGCCAATGAGCATCTTCACTTGTTCCCCTTCGTAAATCACATCTGTCAATTTTTACGCCATTCCCCTCCGGCGATCGGCAAACTTTATGAAGTCCTCTTCGGGCTTCATCTTCTCGCAATCAAGTCCGTAATGGAGCATGCCGGTGCTACCCGGTCTCTGTATCTCTCGCAAGAATTTGGTCTTGACAATGTCGAAGTCTCCGCCTCAAAGGAGTCGAGTGAGTAGAACCATTCCAATGCGGACCCTTCTAGTGATCGACGAAACAAGAAGGCAAGAACCCTACGATCATCTTTCCGTAATGAGGATTCATAAAGAAAATCTTTAAGATGAAGAAAGGGGTTGCCGGTACCATTGTAGCGGCGATAAACCGGTAGCTCGAAGGTGGCGGGTGTAAGACCGGCGGAGAAGGGATGGAAATCTCGAGCACCGACTTGGAGTCCGGGCGACATCTCGGCTCTTCGTAACGTTCATTCATCCGAGTGAGCTGATCCATGATTGCCTGGGTGAGAGCAGTTCTTGGTTTACTGGTTGGGGTATGTGGTTAGAGACGTGGTTCTGGAATTGAGGAACATGATTTGAAGATTGTCCCATGGCTTGGTGGATTGGGGGAACAACATGGTTGAAATAAGATGGTTGGACAAATGAGGGTTGGACCACAGATGGTTGAACTGCAGATGGTTGAATCATAGGTTGTTGAACAACGGGAGGTTGAATCATAGATTGTTGAACAACATGTGATTGAACAAAGGGTGACTGCATGAGTGGTGGTTGAACTAGAGGACGAGGAGATAGGGCAACTTGATTGGTTTCAGCCTGATCTGAAGCAATTTTTCCCTTCACCATGGATTGTATACGGGCATAGGTTTCTGGGTCGGTATAGAGAGACAACTCCCTAAAGAGTTGTTCAACATCACGAGGAGCTGATGGTTGAGGGACCTCTTGCGCTTGTGACTCAAATAATGGATTAACACGACCATTTGACGGATTTGGTTGATGGCCCATCTCGTGCTCTCGATGTTCAGCTTGTTCTGCCATTCCAATGTGTCTTCCAGACCTTAGTTGCATTGAACTTTCAAGGAACAAACAAGTTGACAAAGTAAACAAAGAACCTTTTTTTTTTTGGTTTTTTTTAGTATTTTGCAAAAAGTTAGAGGTTTGAATTTTTGTTTGACAAGCAAGTTATGCAAAGACTTGAAAGCAAGATTACGCAATGATTTTGATTAAACCTTAGGTTTATGAATTTTGTTAAGAATTGTTCTCTCAACAAATGGGTTAGGATCCTAACTCCAATCTCCAATGACCTAGGTTTCACACAATCTCACCACGTGTAGGTAACATAGGATGCTTCGGGTTTTGGGTAGTGGTACAACCAACCCGATCGTGAAGAGGAATACTCCACGTATGAGGAATTACGGAGGCCTTGATGAAAGCCAACCAAGTCAACTAGGAAGGAATATCCCAGAAGAGAGGTCAGAATCCACCAAGAGGGTGTTTTGGATGGGAGGGGTAAATAGGAGAGTGAGCTCCCGCCTCAAAAAAGTGTAAAAGAAGGAGGTAGAGAGAAGGAGCGAGAGAATGCAATCAAGTAATAAAGCAAGTAATGAGCAAAACATGAACTTAAATAAACATGCAATCAACACCAGACAAGCAATTAGAAACTAGACAAGCAACTAGAAACTAGAATCTAGACTTGTTTCTTATGTGAGCCAAATGGAGATAGTGAAAAGGTGATGGAAAGAAGAGGGTTCAGATCTGATAGCCAAGCCAAAGGGTGGTCCACGTGGGGACCGATGTGGGAATTGGGGTAAGAAGCAAAGGTGGTCACGTGGGAACCGGTTTTGGGTAAAAAAAAAAGGGTGGTTCACGTGGGAACCGGTTTGAATGGTCAAAAGAGGGCCACGTGGGGCCAATTAAGGTGAATAAAGATCTGATCCAAGTTGGGATAGATCTGGAAAAAAGGGGTTTGGTTCATGTGGGAACCGAAGTAAAGAAAGAGATTGGTTCACGTGGGAACCGGTTTAAGAGGAAAAGGGTGGTTCACGTGGGAACCGGTTTAAAAAAAAAATGCAGAAATTAAATGGCATACTTGGCACTTCAGATCTGATGAAAGATGGGTGAAATCAGAAGTTTTGAGATGGCATGAAGTTAAGAAAGGTGGAAGGAAGGAAAGGCTCACGTGGGAACCGGTCTAGAACTAGAACTAGTTGCAAACAAGACACTTAGCACCCACGGTTGAAGACATTGCTTGTCCCACCGTGGTCGCCACAAAGCTGTCGACTCTGAAAATTCGACGGGGTCCTCTCCTTTTCAGGGAAGTCCGTGAACCCAGATCGTCACCTCAAGAGGGGATGAGAAAATAAAGGAATAAAACTCGGAAAGCAATTCTCACCTCGGTCCCACACTCACATTGATCCCCGAACTTTCATCCCTTGGCGTCGCTCGATCACCAAAGAGACGGTTCGGGTCATGTGGGAGGAGGGTGAGAAGAAATAAACGTGGTCGCCAGGAACCGTGGGTTCCGATTTATAGAATTAAAATGAAAGATGACCGTGTGTACCTTAGCGTGAAGAGTGTGAGTTTAAGCTTCTCCTTCTTCGGCCGGCCGATGAAGAAGAGTCCTCAACGTGTGGGTGCTTGATATTCTGTGCAACTAGACAAATAAACAGGTGAAATATACTATTAGAACTAGACAAAGTGGAGTATATGTAAAGAGAATGACATGAAACACACAATTGACTAGAAACTGACCGGATTCGGGTTATCTCTAACCCTTTTTTTTATTTTTCGGATTAACAGAGTAAAAGTAATGAAAAAAAATGTAAAAAAATGATAGGAGTATGGATAATCACTAAATAAAGATATAGGAAAAAGAACTGAAAGATTCTGAGTTGTATAGAGAAAGATATGGCCAAATCTGTGTTGTCGAAAAAGCCGAGTAGCAGTCCAGGATCTGCCAGGCGCGACTTTGCTTCTGCGCTCGTCACGATCAGCCCCGACCTCAGAATCAAGTGCCGTCGATTGTAAACTCAAGAAAACTTGGAGAGGAAGAATTTTGATGAAGAGAGCTCTGGCAGCAGACGTCCACACAAAGCTGTAGAGGCCGAACAAGAGAGACTTGGCAGATCACCTGTAGAATAGCCTTCCTCTCTCTTGAACCGACTTTTCTCTCTCTAAAAACTCGAAATTCTCTCTCTAAAAATCACAAAATCGATGCATTAGGGTTCTAGGACATCTTGAGATGCCTGGGGAGTCGTGCTCATGCCTTTGGAATGACCGGAATCAGAGTCCATTTATAGGAGAACGAGCAGTCTTATCGAAGCTAAAGAAAAGGGATAAATGCGCCCTGACCCTGGGTGCATGCGCCCTGGTGCCAGGCGCATGCGCCACACTGAGGGGCGCATGTGCCCCCCAGGGAGGGCGCATCTTATCTTCTCCAAAGATAAAGGTCTTATCTCTTCCGTCTGTCCAGCGGCAGAGTCCGGGTGAAAGACTGACTCCCACGTGTCTCAAAGGTGGGGCGCATGTGCCCTCATGTGAGGGCACGAGGTCAGGTGCCTCACTGGTAGGGCGCATGGCCAGGTGCCCTGGGTCCCGGGCGCATGGGACTAGGAACCCGGGCGCATGGGACTGGTTTCGCGCGTCCTTCTTCCGGAAGCCATTGCGAACACTCCCGAACTCGGAATTCGACGCCGTTTGTTGCGTTGGAAAGATAACAGGCCGAAGAAGCTTTATATAGCATCGGATCAGCCATCACACCCTCCAAAACTTCAGAATTTTATCCGGAAGTTAGGTCAGTGAACAGAAGATCCGATACAGGTCAAAAATCACTTCGACGGCAAACCGGAAAGGCACGGAATGCAACAAAACTTGTCCGGGGTGTGAATATGACCATAACCTTCAATGCATGATCATTAGGCATTGGTCATTCAGCCAATTTTTGTGTTCACACGATTTACGTGCAGCTTTCGCTCGGAAATTACGGCTTTTTGCGGAAAACATCGGAAAACATCCGATTTCGTTCGGCGAAGCTCCAAATCAACTTTAAAAGACCCAGCATCATTATAAGGTCAATCACACATGTTACCCTATAAAACATGAGTTTTATGCTCTGAATTAGGCGAATTTGGCGTGTCTACACCGGGGTTACCACCCACGCTCTAGCTTGTCCTAAGGTCGTCCAAGCTCCATCTGAGGCCGTTCTGATGTTCAAATCTGAGCCGACATCGAGGGATCAATCCCGAAGTGAAGAAGAAGGCTTGATCCGTGCACTCTGCATCACCAAACTTCATTGGCTTCTACAAAAATTTCGGGGCTTCTTATGTCAGGACCCAGATTTTTAACATGCACAATGGAAGATAATCCAGCGACGTAATGGAAAAGAATATCGGTTTGGAACCAAATAAGACTAAAATCACAATCCAAAATCACAATTCCAAACTTTACAACCTATTAACACAACAAACAAACATCTATCTAAACAAATTAAATACTAACAAATGAATAAGTACTCCACTAGCTCATTAGATTCCAACACACCACTATGTTTCTGCTACGCTAAACCTATAATCCTGAAAATATTAACAACGAAAGGGGTGAGTCACCACAGACTTAGTAGGACTTACACCCAAACTACACTACTATAATAATGATTTCTATTGATATTAAATATATTAAGCCTAAAAAATCAGATTATAATACATAGGGTTTAAGCTATTTATATATCTTCAATTATAATGATTACAATGCCTTTCTACTACCACATAGGTTAACACGATTCTATATGCACTAAAATTGACATATCATGCACAAATAACTAAGCTAGGTATGCATACACCACATGGACCTATCATAATAAAAATGACTCATCTAAACCACTATCATGCATGCCAAAAATACGTAAATAAACTTTTTGTCTGAGTAAGTTACATGCTTCACTTGGACATTGTAGTTAATGTCACAAAACTAACACCAGATCTACCATATATAGAAGTAACATATAGTAAGCTAAATTTCATATTACCCCTAGGCAGGGGAGTACTTAGGATAAATCGCGGTATCTGGGATCGACGGATGCTTCGGATTGTTCTAATTCATCTGCTGCCCACAAGTCACAAATTATAGTCTGGTGAAGTAAAATTCTATTGCAATGTAGCCCTCTGCGTACTACATCTCTCAAGATGAATGCACATAATTAACTCAAACAACCAACCATTTATCCAACATGCCAATGACAATCTAAACCATGGGTTGCATCTATGGACAATCATAGATCAATGCACCACATTCATGCATACCACATCACTATTTAATACAACTAGAACCAATTAACAACATTATGCATCTAAATGACAATCAAGATATGAAGTACATAGAAGAACAACCATGGCTCTATGTACTACATATATGCATGCCAAATTACAATCTAACATAAACTAGAACTAGGCATCAACATGACGCACTTAATGCAATCTAACAAAATAAACATGCTATATGCATACTAAGTCATGATTAAGTAATCTAATGACCATTAACAAAGTGGCACAACTATTCTAAAAATCATGTAACCCTACACAATAACTCAAGTAAATGTTATGCTTCACAACATACATGGTAAATTACACAACTACACGTGACCACATCAATAACCTACATGCATATACCCTAAGATTAAGCAATATATGAACCTAACATACCGTGCAAGTTACAAATCATTCATACTAAATGCATGCCTTGGCAACCATTACTATCTACTCTATATGAAACCAAACCAAATTCTAATAACACTATGCTTTAATCCTTACATCGACTTTTTAACAAATCAGAATATATAAATTAAAGATCACCATCATGCAAATATGCTAAACTAACTAGACTCAATCATAGGAAAACCTAACAATGCCGATTCATATATATGAATAATTGAATCAATCTAAACATTCATGATTAAACAAGCTAATCCAGCCCTAGATAAACATGCTATATTACACTAAGAACAACCCACTAATTATATTCTATTAATCATGGTGATCTAAGCATATTTTTATGGTTTAATCAATCATATAGGAGTGCTAAGAATAGCCGAGACGCCTACCTTAACGGCGACGACGAACGGCGCACAGAATTCTAAAGGGATCGATCCGAGTGAAGAATGCGGTCACGACGGCAACGAAAAATTGATCCGGATGGTATGTTGACAATCTGCTGGAAGGAGGAAAAATAAAATAAGAGAGAATAAATATGGAGGATAGGAGAGAGGACGATAGGAGAGAGAGGGAGAGGATACGAGGGGGGATGCCGGCGCACGGCGGCGCACCAGCTGTAGGCAGCCGTGGCACATGGTAACAGCGGCAGCGGCCACCGCGTTGTGTGCTCGCGCAGAGGGAGGCAGCCGGGGGTGTTCAGCGGTGGGCGGCGGTGGAGGTGGGTGAAGCGCGCGTGGCCGGGGTGCTGACGCAACGAGGCTGTGGCCGCAGCACGTGGCGGAACGACCGAGAGCGGATGGGTGGGTGGACATGCAGTGGCGGTCGTGCGGGCGCATAGGTGGGGCCATGGAGGCGACGATGCGGAGAAGGGAGTTGACGACGTGGAGGGAGAAGAAATAACGCCGCGATAGAGGAAAACGGCAGGCGCAGGAGAGGAGAAAGGAGCGACGGCTGGGAATATATTAGGGCTTTGGGTGAGAGGAGAGAAAGTGGTAAGGAGAGAGAGGAAAAAGCAAGTGGCGGTTTCGGTAAGAAATCCGGAGGGAGAGAAAAGCAAAAAGGATTAAGGAGATGAGCATAATGAATATTATTAAATCTCATAATAAATATAATAAATATTTTTAATTAAATAAAATACCTTAACTGTTACATCTTATGCAAAAGTGGTCGACAGAAGAGTTGTTCCTCTCCTCATCCTCTTTCATTTGCAACTGGCAGCACTCGATTCCGACTTGTCGTCTGTCTGTGGCGATTGCTGCACCGAGGGCATACATCCAGGTTCTGTTTCCTATATCTATTCACTTCCAGATTTTCTATAAGCCTGTACGGATAGATTCCAAAGAAGTCATTAACAGGATATCTCTTCCCCTCTAAGTTCTCCAACCATAGAAACAAATGGCACTCAATTTCAACATCAGGGTCATCCATAGAATTTTCTTCACCAAAGTCGCGCCAAAAGGGTGCAAGGCTACCCAAACTGGCTAGTTTCATTCATCTCGGCTTCAACTCAAGCCGTTTTATCTCATAAGTTTCTCTTAACTCAGTTCATTTACTTGTTATAACATCTTTTAGTTAGTTTGCATCATTTTACATAACCAAAAAATACAAAGAAATGGTTAAGGCTCACCCCGAATCCGGTGAGTTCGATTCCGATTGCTTCTTTCTTTTATCTTCCTCTTTCAGTTTCTACACTTCTCCCAAATCTAATCAAACCCTTCACTTATTTTATTGTTCTAAGTTGCACAAATTGATCAAGGTAGCACTAGTTGGACTCTCCTTCATCGGCCTGCCGACGAGAAAGAAGGTTTAACCCACACATCATCTCCCGCGCTAAGGTACACACGGTCAACTCAATCTTGTTTTTATTCTATAAAGCGGAGCCCACGGCTCCTGCCGACCACTTCTTCTCTTATCCATGTTCTAAGTCTCATTATATTCCTCCCTCTCCTCTCACACGACCCGAACCATCTTCGGTGCTCGAGCAACTCCGTGATATGAAAGTTCATGAATCAATATGAGTGTGGGACCAAGGTGAAGATTTTACTGCTTTCCGAGTGTTTTCTGATTCACTCCATTTCCCCTATTCCATCATCACCTTTTTTGAGATGCCGATCTGGAACCCGTTTTCAGAGTCGACATAAATATTCAATGAAAACACTAAATAAGAAAAGGATGATACAAACTAGATTAGGAGTGACCTCCAACCCATTTTTTAGTTTTTTATGATTTAGGCATGGATAAGGAAATGAAAGTACGAGAATGACTAAATAAAGAACAAAACAGTGAGAAAACAATGACGGTTTAGGATCTCCCTGACATACGCATCTAGGGGTCAAGTATTTAGATTATAGACATGGTCGAGATTGGAGTAGTTTGATGCAAAGGTTCCCTTTAGCATGTGCAAGAGACCTCCTAGGCATTTGGAGAGACTGTGAGGGTTTCATGAAGAGTGATATGAAAAGATGAGGAGGAATTTTGTGATGCTGATCAGGATGTGCCGGGTTGGAGCGAACATGTTCTTGGAGTACATAGTCGAGATAGGAGCACATCAACAAACAAGCACGCAAATGATGGAGGGATGGTTCTTTCTCTTTAGTTGTTAGAACAGTGAAGCGACACTCTTCCTTTAGTCCTCTCTTATTTTTCTTTTTGGTGGACATTTATTTATGGAGAAAAAAAGACCCCAAATCTTCCTCAAATCATGAAAAATTATAAAATGATAATTGATTTGGCCTTGTGCTCTGAGATGCACATCAATTGATGCACCAAGAGAGATAAGGTGCTTGCTGTAAATCCCATAATGTTATCTAGGTCCTCATGATGATTTGATGTTAAAGATGTTGTCTACCAAACACACCCCAAAGGGTAAGACACATCTAGTAAAAGGCTGTAGATGCGCCCTAAAAATGGGCACAACAATTTCTACCGGGGCGCACACCACCTGGAAGGATTTGCATTCAAAGTAAGATGTCTCACAATGGACAAGACCAAATCTATATATAATTATGTACAGAGTATTAACTAATCCTATCAGAGGAATAACTCTGACGTAGTAGGTATGTACCCCACGAACCCAACATGATCGCCGTTCCACGCTTCATTGTTGAGCGTAGGGGTGCAAACAAGTCAAGCCGAGCCGAGTAGTATGGTGTTCAAGCTCGGCTCGTTTATTTTACACGAGTTCGAATTCGAGCTCGAGTTTTAGCGAGTATGTGGAATCCTTGTTCAAACATGGTTCGTTTATTAATTGAGCCGAGTCGAGCTCGAACTCGAGTAGTAGTTAAACTAAAATTCAATTCACATTCAAGCTTAAACTATATACAAACTCATTTATAAAACTCAAAATCAATGAAAAGTCATCTGTGAAACTATATATTTAGCTCATTTATGAAACTCAATCTAAGTTTAAACTCAAATTTTAAATTATTTAATATATTTAAGTGATAATATATAATTATTAATACTCATAATTTAATTTTTAAAAATAAATAAATAATATAATATTTAATTGAGTTACTCGCGAGCTTATCGAGCCGAGCAGGAGTATGTTCAAGCTCGACTCGTTTAATGAATCGAGATTTTATTTTGTGTTCAAGCTTGTTCATTTAACATAATAAACGAGCCGAGTCGGGTTTTTATCGAGCCGAGCTTCGAGCTACTTGTCGGAGTGTATTGGTTCGTTTGCACCCCTAGTTGAGCGTGAAGTATTTAACATTGTTCAAATAATTTTTTTAATTTGATATAGATTAGATAATAAGTTGAATAATGTTTGATTAATATATTTAATATTATAAAAATATGTAGAAATAAAATATAAAAATATAAAAATATGATATATTTATTTTTCATAGTTAATATACTGGTTGACAAATTTTGATTTTAATTTTCAGTAAATCTTGTTTTCTTAGAATGTCATCATATGATATTATAACTTTCTTTAGACCAATAAATAAGATAGTTTTGGAAATACTCATTATATATTATATATATTAAATTATACAAAAACAAATTATAAATATTAATAGCTGAAATAATAAATTTAGAATTTTATTACTGTTTTTTTATTATTCCCTATGCATATTTTTATGATTTATCTATTTTTATTTTCTTATTATATTTATTTTTATATAATTATATTATATTTTATCTTAAAAATAAAAACATAATTATCTAATTTTTATTCTGATTTATTAATAAATCAAAATTTTAATAATTTTTATGTAAATAAAATCAATATTTTGAAATCTTTCGCTAACATCCTATATTTATATTTTTTTAATAAATAAATATTTTAATTAATTTTACCATTTTTAGTTTGTAGTATTTTTTATCACAAATCTGGAAATCACCATTAGGCTTGTGTTTATAAAATTAAAAAATATAAATATAATAGTTGAACTAATAAATTTAAAATTTTATTACTGTTTTTTTATTATTCCATATGCATATTTTTTATGATTTATCTATTTTTTATTTTATTATTATATTTATTTTTATATAATTATATTATATTTTATCTTAAAAATAAAAAACGTAATTATCTAATTTTGATTCTGACTTATTAATAAATAAAAATTTTAATAAATTTTATGTAAATCAAATCAATATTTTGAAATCTTTCGTTAACATCCTATATTTATATTTTTTAATAAATAAATATTTTAATTAATTTTACCATTTTTTAGTTTGTAGTATTTTTTATCACAAAGCTGGAAATCACCATTAGGCTTGTGTTTATGAAATTAAAAAATATGATATATATCTTATAATATGCTAGAAACATTGGGCTAGGATGAGTCAGGTCAGACCAAATTTATATTTCATATGAACCAGGCTGAGTTGGGCAAAAACTGACTTTGGGTCCGGCCCAACCCAACCTATTGACACCCCTAGGTGACTATCCTTCTGTCGACGATGAGTAGGAGCTGTGTGAATTGTCGCTATGTCCAGAAGCTTCTGAGACAGTATCAAGCTGTAACAACAAGGTTAACAGTAGCTGTGTCAATTTTAACAAGGCGTGCGGCTCTTGCTCGCTGAAACTTGGGCCTTCGTTTATCTACTTATGTATTTTAGCCGAGCTGCCACACCTCATCGTTAAACTCGATCACGGCTTTGCCGATCGAACGTAATGCCTATGCATTGCCAAAATAACAAAAGATTAGGCCAAAATACACGTCGAGGTAGAATACTATAACTGTGTTTCGGTAATGGAGAATGTCGAGCCATCTTGACTTCCAGAGACTGAAAGTTAACCGCCACATATTAAATCCAAAGTGTTCACCATGAAGTCTCGTCTACGGAGCTAAAAGAATATACATATACTCTCACTAAGGTCACAAAATACAGAAATGCACAAACCTCAGACGAAGATAAATTGATAAAGGGAATAAGAAAATTTGAAGAAGCAAAAAGGAACTGCCATGCCCGATAAGACAAGTTGACGTACAGAAGAACTTCAAACTTCAAAGCACCGTGGAAAAACAAGCGTGGCCGCAGTAGATCTGTTCACATGAGTAAGAAGGCGACCGCAGCCATCAAAGCTACACAAAAAGCAACTGAGACAGATGTAGACGGCTGCCCATTTGGAGGCTGTGGCGTAGGTGCCCCACTTTTCGTCCCTGATGTGTTAGCTGCAGCCGGCAAAGGTGGCTCCACCACATCATCCTCGGTAAGAGTAGGCATTGGAGAGAGAGCTGGCGGCAGAGCAGCACCAGGTAAGGTTGTCAGCAGATTGTCTAAACTACGAGGTTGGACGGGTTGCATGTAGGGCGGGATGGTTTTAGCCGAAAGGCAAGGGTTCCCTGCAAGACCAAAGAGCCGTTACAGTTAGCACGCACATAAGTAAATTCAACCATATTATGCATGAGCAAAGCAATCGTCCTGTAAATCCAATCAGGGGCTTTACATGTACGATGACATGTAAAATGCTCTCTCCATTTCTTTTTCTTTTTTCCTAAATTGAATTGTTCTATGGATTATCAAAAATGTAACAGTTTTATGAAGGCACGAGGGAATAGCGAAAGCCCCTGTAAGGTAGGAAACCTCAAAAATAATTCAATGCTAAAAATGAAAGCTCCCCTTCGCTTATGATTCCCTTGTTAAGCTACAACGCTGGTGATGCTGGTGAACAACACAGAGAAGCTTACTTCTGAATGCGTTAGCTGTTCCTGGATAATCAGTGATGACACCGTTGATACTAGCATCCTGAAAATATGTGTTGATCTCCGCAATCGGATCAGAAAAGAAGTCCCATGCTTGAGAAACGAACTCATTCATGAAAAAATAACCATATACAGGGATCTTTGCTGACTGGAACTTTCGTACTAGCTCAGTTTTTCCCACAATGAATGCTTTACTTGTTGGGTATATTGAGTGCTTCCTTATTGCCACAGAATCAGCAAAACCAGAAATATCTGATATTGATGAAGATTGGGCATCATCAATGTACTCATCAATCATGTACATGAGCTCATAGCTGCTTTGTTGCTTAAACTTCTTTAACACAGAACTGCTTGTCGACTGAATTATGACTTTGTGGCTTGTCTGGTTATCATAACCTGAATCACCAAGAGCTTTCAGGACAGCGTCTGTTACGTTCAAGCCCACTTTTTCAGCCAAAAAGGCAGCATGCTGAAGAAAATAGAATAATTAGGGGAAAGGAACCAAGGCATAGCGAAAAAGAAAAGGAAAAGAATGAGAAAGTATGTGTGAGCTGAGGCCTTCAGTCAGTAATCACTTAAACACTTAAAAAAAATCTAGTTGGTATCTTTGGATCAATTAATCTTAAGCATCATCCAGAGATTTAACTAAATGTGCATCTGTGGCCGTCAGCAACTAAGCGAACAAATGCTAGAGCTATTTCATCACAATTTGGAGAAAAGGGAAACTTAGAACAGCAAGCATGTAGATAAGGTTGCATGAAAGCAAGTCATAAGGAAACTCCCACAAGAGAGCTGCCATACTCCCCAAAAGGGATTCATAATAATGTCATTAGGAATGCTGAAAGAGAGGGATAATATATAAATTTTGAGTGGTAACAAATTTGGGCTAAAAGGAAAGGTGTACATACTTTCATGATGAATCCTCTGAAACTAAGAACAGCAAGCATGTAGATAAGGTTGCATGAAAGCAAGTCATAAGGAAACTCCCACAAGAGAGCTGCCATACTCCCCAAAAGGGATTCATAATAATGTCATTAGGAATGCTGAAAGAGAGGGATAATATATAAATTTTGAGTGGTAACAAATTTGGGCTAAAAGGAAAGGTGTACATACTTTCATGATGAATCCTCTGAAACTAAGAAAATCAGTCTTATGAAGCATGGTTCGCCGGGTCGCGACCCGGGCCCAACCCGGTCAGTTTTGCCCCCGACCGGCCCGGTCGGGCAAACCTGGCCGGTCGGGTCGAGGCAGGTCGTCGCCGGGTCGCGCGACCCGGCCAGATGACCCGATCGGGTTGAGGGCGGGTCACGGAGTCGCGCAACCCGGCGGGTCGCGCGACTCTGGCCAGGTTACACAACCCGGCAGATGACCGTTGGCAACGGTAGGGGGGCTCCAGCCCCCCTTTCAACCCCAAGGGCTCTCCTTACCCTCACTCAATACTCTCTCTCTCATTGTTCTCATTGCTCTCAAATTTTGCTCAACATTGTGCTCTTTTCTTCTTCGTTTACTTAAAAATTTTCATTAAGTACTTCATTATTTCATTTAGTATATTTATTTAATACTTGTTTCATTCATTAGCTACTTAATTAGTTCATTCTTTTTAATATTTACTTCCTTACTTAAATAGCTAGTTAGCTAGATACTTAGATATTTAGTTTAGTAGTTATTTAATTAGATAATTAGTTAGAAGATTTAGTTAATTACTTATATAGTTAAAAAATTAGTTAGTCATTTATTTTACATAATTAAAATTTTACTTAGATAAATAATCACTTACTAAGTCATTAGCCTTTTAAATAGTTAATTACTTACTTAAGTAAGTAATTATTTAGTAAAAAAATGTCTTCTCCAAGCCAAATAGCCCAAACTATCGGCGCGACTCGGAGTGATCTGGCTTGGTTACATTGCAACTTGATCTCTATGGCGGAGAGAAAAATGCAATGTAAATATTATAACAAAGTTATATTAGGTGGTATTTACCAATTGAAATTTCATCTTACAGGCATGAAAGAAAACATTCTTCCTTGTACACGGACTTCGCTGGAGGTAACAACTTAATTTTGTATGCACCTATAAGTGATGGAGCAAACGAAGGGAACTAACAAACGTCATAAGGAGACCCTTCAGAAAGAACTGTTACAACTGGCAAGACATTCCGTACACATTTATGGGACCAGACAAGAGAGGTCAGATATTTTTGGAGACGAAAACTACGACGACGGTATGTTTGTTTTACTACATACGGCATAGTTCATTCTTCTATTTTAAACGATAATTAAGTAGTGGAATATTTCTTAAATAGATGACATATTACGAAGAATGGAAGTAAGTCAAAAATCATTCGCCGATGAAAAGTTACATAGACGCACCGGCGGAATGATGGATGAAGGGTCTGAAAGTGGGAGCGGTCAAGGAAGTGGAAGAGGATCTAGCAACCAACCAAGAGATGAGATTCATGATCTCACCCAAGATGACGACCCGGCAATAGGTCCCGTGGATCCCGTTATCACCAGACCACGACAACGTCAAACCACAATCACGACAGCGATGAAGAACCTCAAATTGTGTAAGGAGACCATCATCCGACAGATGCTCGGTGACGACGACCGGGCTATTATCACCTGCAATAAGATGTACGATTACAGAATGCGGGCATTTCACTTTGGAACAAGCAAAGTGGAACAAGTTGTGATGCTACTAAGTCCGGGTACGTAGCATTATTTTTCATCACTTAGTTAATCAAAGTGTATGATATAATAATGTAAGATATTCAACTTATGCAGCTGATTGATGGATGGACTAAGGTAAAGTATCAGGGTACGAGGATTTAGCGGATATAGCCATCAGGGTCCTTAGCCAAACAACTTCAACTTTGGACTGCGAGAGAAATTGGTCTACATTCAGCGTGATTCACACGAAACAAAAGAACAGGTTGACATCAAAGAAATTCGAAGACCTCGTGTATTATCACTGTAACATGAGGTTAAAGTTGAAGAATTTAGAGAAAATGAAGCAAAACCAGATGGAACAAAAGAGCTAGATATCATAGGCGGCGGAACGTTAGGTCGAAGAGCCGAAATTGAAGAGGACATTGATTTAAATCAAATATTCTACAAGAAGAACTCCTTGAAAGCTTGGGTCAATGACTAAAAAGGGTTGGGAGAATCAGAGTTCAACTTGGAAGACCGACAATGAGCTGAATGAGTGCTCGATGATGTCCCTTTAACCGAAGAATTCCAAATCCCTCCCTCCCTAGTAAAGCGACAAAGGACCGGAGAAGAAACTAGTCGAGGTAAGCAAAGTAAGAGAAAAGGTAAACAAGTTATGACTGATCCTTTTGATATTGCAGATACTGATACAGTTGAAGACGATCGAGAAGACACGCCGGAGCCAAACATTCAAGTGCAATACCAAACTTCTCAGGATTCTTCATCAAAGAGTAGCAGCGACAGTGGAGTTGGATACGAGGGCGTCATCGCTTCACAAATACAAGGGACCCCAGATCCTCCTATATCTCCTACAACGTCTCTACGCTTTACTAGCGAGGAGCACTACACACATGCGACCCAAGACGCCAATTATGGTACAAGGCCGCAACGTAGAGGAGGTCATCGTACGCATGGAGCTGGAGAAAAATGCCACAACACCTCTAACTATGCATATGATTCATCACAAGACTCTTGATTCTCTAATGGCCAAGAGTATTATGAAATAAATTATGTGATGTTATCAAATACTTCGATCCAATTGACTTATAGCTATGGTGACTCCTTTGAATCAAGTCTTAGAATAGTTTACCAAGGGACTGATGAATATAATCGTCATGTATTCATGTATCAAGCTTTGTACTCAAGCCAAATGACATGGGGAGAATATATAAACTACGTACAAAATGTAGAATATGTCATATTAGAATAAAGTTGATGAATTATTTGTTTAAATCATGTCATTTATTTTTCTCTTTTATTATGTATTTTTAAAAATTGTTTAGTTTTTTTTTGAATTTTCGAAAAAAATATTAAAATAATAGGGTCGTGACCCGGTCGGCCTGAGAGTCTCACGACCCGGTCGCGACCTACAACCCAACCTTCCTTGTCATGAAGTACCAAACGTGACAAAACTTGCTGTGAATATAGTTATACAATCAAATGATAAATTAAGTAATCATAAGTATTGCATCGTGGCTCCATTATAAGACTGCAAATATGCTAGCACAACTTAGAGGTGCCAGTTCGTCAATATCAGTAATTGTAGCTTGCATTGTTGGATGTGCCTAAATACAAGGTGGTGCGTATTATCTTATATATGGACTTAAGGTTCTTTCGAGGGCCTAGTACGTCCAGATTTTTCTTACAGCATCTTCTGATTATTGACATTAGTAAAGTTTCCTAGAACAAATAGTCAATCTAATATTATCTTCTAATTATCACAGCATTTTCTAATTACACAATCAGAAAAGTTTCCCAGAACAATTCATCGTTACCACATTCAAAAAGAAATAATAAGGTTACATAATGATGATAACAACGACAACTACATTTCAAAATGTCTAGAAGGGGAAAAAAATATCATATCATGAAAGTCAATAGTCATCAGGATTCAGGACAGCAAATGAAGAAAACCACGCACATGAATACTGTCGCCAGGTTACCATGAACTCTGACAATAAGCACACAACAGATGCTTAAGATCAACAGGAATCAATCTTTGGAGGTTTCCACACATCTCACTGGAACGAATTATTTCTCTCATGTTGCACACTTCCCACATGATAAGTGGAAAAGAAGACATTTCATTGCCTAGGGAAAAAAAATACTAGAAAAGCCCCTAAAACCTAAAAACTGGAAATCTTGGAAACATGTTGATTCGAAAAAGGAACCTAAATATATTATATAGTACTTGTAACAGGCATTTAAAAATAATAAACGTCTATACATTAAATTTCAATGAAATAAACAACAGGGGTTTAATTGAAATAGAGTAGAAGTCTTCTTTAACACTCAACGATGACTGAAAGTCTACTATACGTTATTCCAATTTCCATGTATCCATCTTTTGGTGGTGTTAGCAACACGATATTTGAAGGTGTGAGACTATCATACTATAAGTACCTTCTTTAATGTTATTCTGAATACTCCGGTAAAGAGGACTATATTCTATTTACTGAAGAAATATAAATAAAATATATAAAATGTGAATGGCAGAACACCAAGCTTGAATATCTGCAACATTCACCAGAGATAGAAACAGGCAGTTAACTGCAGGCACTTAGCTGCATCTTAATGGATACATACGGTTGTGGGAATCTTGGGAATCTTTTATTTTTGAAAATATTTTTTTAAAAGATTTGTTTTGAATGTAGAAATATCGTACCCGAATTTTCTAGTAAAGTAGATGATAGACTATAAAAATACTAGATAGTCCAGGTGATATTAAAAGAGTATAAAACCGAGGTTCGGGTTCTGTGAAAATATTTTTGACATCTCTCCATCGGATGGTGCGAATATCCAATGTTCAATTACATCAAGCAAATACTCGAACGCCCTTAATTAACTACCATAGCGATCTTGTTTAATGAGAGCGTGCACATCCACAGCGTGTAAGAAAACAAAGGGTTCCAGCCTTTCAGGCCCGATGAGATGCAAACAAGTTTGATTATATTTGGTTTGGAGTTGATTTATGTTGATTAATAAATTTATTTTGATGTGGTTTGAAACATGGTTCGCTGGGTCGCGACCTGGCCCTGACCTGGACGGGTTTGGTTCCAACCGGCTCGGTCGCGACCGGGCCGGGCCAACTTAGTCGGCCGGGTCGCGCGACCCCGCGCGACCCCGCCCCATATGACCGTTGGCAACGATCATATGACCGTTGCCAACAGATTGGGGGGGCTCCCCCCCCCCATTCAGCCCCTTCGGGGCTATTTAAAGTGATGCGGGACGGGACCATGATTCTCAAATAAACCAGAAAATATCACACAGCAGATAATAGAATGCCAAACAGAAACTAACAGCAGACTGAAATCAGTAAATATGATCAGGAACCAGCAGTCTGATATGAACCAACAGGTAACAGATCAAATATGAACAGATTTCCAACAGTATTATGCAATTTATCATCAGAATAATATCAACAGGAACAGATGGATGTATCAATGAGGTTGGCTCAGAAAATTTTCATCACAGCCTCAGAATCAGGTGACCAATGTTCTACTATCCCAAGGAGGGAATCAATCTAGTCCGGCAACTTGGTAAGAAGCTACCTAGGAGCTGGTTGACTAGTGGTCATCATCATTTTCCATTCCGAAAATGTAGGCAGATATACACGTATCGGCCATTCTTTTTAGCTCATAACTGTTACTAGAAGTTGAAATAATGCTATGAAATCCACTGATCAATGTTTGTCAAAACAACTGAATTCGGAACCAGCAGCTTTAAAGATTCAGAAATCGACCGAACAGACGGAAGGGGACCGGTCCCAACGTTTGCTATATACTAATACTCCCAACAATATCCGTTCCCAAGGTCCAAAAATCAGTAGCTAATCAGTAAGGACAATAAGAAGACCAGATTAAGACTGGAATAAGGACCAGTTCCTCAGCCGGACAGCAACAATAAGGCAAAGTGTATGTAAACAGCATCGGAGTGCAATTGGAACTAGTAGAATCTCTTAGGAATTAAATCCACAGCATTATAATAAACCGATCTGGACATAATCGATCCCATCTCTTGAAGAAAACATTATGAATATTCAGACAGAAACACTGAAGACTCAGAAGTTTTTCAATCTCTAAAATGGAGAACAACACCAAAACGGAGCTCAACTTCTGTGTAACAGTATAGCCCGTCTTCAGATCTGAGATAGCTATGTAAAGCTAAACCAGACCCATCGATATACCATAGACTTCCTTCGTATACCAAGACCAGGTAGTATCTGTACTAATCAAGATTCCAGCAATGTGGACTCCTCGGATCCAAAAGGTAATCACAGGTATAGCACTGTTCTAATCAGGATCGCAGCTAAGGCAAAACAAGAGATATAAAATGAAAGATCCCCTCGTCACTGGCTGAAAACCTCAGAGAAACAGAAGTTGATCAACATCCGCGAACAGACTTCAGACAGTATCAACCGACAATAGGCAACATCGTAGATTCCACGACCCGTAGGTGTTAGAAGAACGGCTACCAATATTGTCTCTCAAAGATCCGCACAAGAATGACCAGAAGGGAAGAACTAGAAGACTGAAACAAAGATTCAACTGAACCAGATCCGGATGAATCACGAGGAAGACAAGCTATCTTCAAGAGGGAGTGAAGGAGAAGAGAACGAGCTGTCCTCAAGGCGTAGGGAGGAAGAAAATACCGTAGAGATCGGAAGATCGATCCAACGGAGGGGAGGTTCAAGACAAACCA
The DNA here is from genome assembly GCA_036172225.1 of Cryptocoryne crispatula var. balansae. Classification (NCBI taxonomy): domain Eukaryota; kingdom Viridiplantae; phylum Streptophyta; class Magnoliopsida; order Alismatales; family Araceae; genus Cryptocoryne; species Cryptocoryne crispatula. Next base: position 12,241,248 of record CM069933.1, read on the forward strand.
GCAGATCCAAGAAAGGAGAAACGACTTTCCCAAAGGTGCTCTTCGTTTTCTCCAACGGAGGAAGGAGATCCGGAAGAGGACGAAGATCGCGCTAGGGTACGGCGACGGGAGAAAACGCGGGCCAGCTGCTCGCAGGAGAGGAAGAAGATTCCGGAAGACGCTAGGGTTCTCCGGTGGAAGAAGCTCCCGCGTGAAGACCAGCTATCCGCCGCCGGGAGGGAAGTCGTCGGCCAGCCGCCGGAGAAAAGTCACGCCGCTCACGAAATGGAGCTCGGGGAGAGAGAAGAACCCTCGCGGGTTAAGTAAATCACACAGCGGCAAAAACGGGAGAAACCCATCAACGCTATTTCATTTCATTGTATCCTCTCCTGTACATAAGGGTGTGGGTCCTATTTATAGGATAAAAAAATCGGAAAAAGTCCGAAAATGTTAAGAAAATTGAAAATTGCTCAAACAATTCAACTAAAAATCCTAAAAATTAGGAAAATACCTAAATGGACCCATTATTGACCTAAAAATCAAAATTACATGAGATTTAAAAATCAATAATCGTTTCTGGCATCCCAATTCAATTAATAACATGAATCGGTTCTTGTGTCCCGATTCGGTTCCCATCATAAAGCCCCCAAGGGGCTCCCCTTACTCCCACCTCTCACTCTCACTCTCAAGCTCTCATTGTTCTCAAATTTTGCTGTTATTGCTCTCATTTTCTTTTTCATTTACTTAATTATTTCATTAAGTACTTTATTAGTTCATTTAACATATTTATTTAATACTTGTTTCATTGATTAGTTAGTTAAGTATTTTCTTCTTTTTAATACTTACTTACTTAGATAGTTAGTTAGTTAGAAGATTAGTTAGATATTTAGTTTAGTAGTTACTTAAGTACATAATTAGTTCGAAGGTATAGTTAATTACTTACTTAGTTCTATAATTAGTTAGTAATTTATTTTACATAATTAAAAGCTTACTTAGATTAGTAGTCACTTATTAACGTCATTAATTTTTTTAAATAGTTTATTACTTACTTAAGTAATTATTTAGTAAAAAAAATATCTTCTCTAAGCAAACAACCCAAATTACCGGCACGACCCGGAGTGATCCGGCTTGGTTACATTGCAACTTGATTTCCATGACGAAGAGAAAAATGTAATGTAAATATTATGACAAAATAATATTCGGTAGTATTTATCGTTTAAAATTTCATCTTGTCGGCATGAAGGGAAACGTTCTTCCTTGCACACAGACTCTGCCGGAGGTCAGAGCTCAATTTTATAGGCAGCTACAAGCAATGGAGCAAATGAAGGGAACTAGCAAACGGCATAAAGATACTATCCGAGAAGAATTGCTACAATCAAGGAGACGTTCCATACACATTTACGAGACCGGACAAGAGAAGCCGAATACTTTTAGAGACGAAGAGTATGAGAGTATGTTTAATGGGGATCCGACCGGGTGATCCATACGAAAATAGGATTCGGGAAGAATGGATGTCGCTAATTCGATCGGATCAACATCTGCAAAATTAGATTATTTTAATAATCTTAGGATATCTAGTTAAAAGTTTAAATTAGGTGTCTTTTAAAAGTCTTAAATTAAAATAGGATATGTCTTTAATTATGTCAAGTATAGGGTATAGATATAAGTATTTTAAATTTTTGGGTTTATTCTAAATTGTGTAACCTTGGGCTCTATATAAACAGCCCCATACCCCTTATGTATTATGCTGCAGAATTTAAGTGAAAAAAAATGTTGTGTGCCTTCTCCTCCCCCAGACCAGGTCCGGTGCCTACCTCTCCATCCCCGGAGTGCTGTTCGGTTTTCTCCTCCCCCTCCGGAAGGCCCCTCCGCCTGTCCGACTCTCTTTCCCTGTTTGTGTACCCCCGGAAGAAGCCCTCTGTCCGGTTACTCCTCTTCTTCTCCTTCCCTGAATTCCGCGGAATCGGTCGGAATCGCTTGGAATCAGTCGGAATCGATCCGATTCCACCGATTCCTTGTGGAATCGGTCGATCCCGACCGATTCGTCGGAAGACCGGTTCATGTGGACCGGTTCGATTTCCGGTTCGATTCAGGACCGGGAATCGAACCGATTCCGGCCCTTTTAGGGCCGGAATCGACCGCCGTTTCGTCGATCCCGAGGCGGAAAGGTTCGATTCCGATGATTTTGCGGCGATTCCAGCGTCGATCCGGCGATCCAGGCGTCGATCCCAGCTACCAACACCGATTCCACAAGGATTCTAGCGATTCCAGCACCGATTCCGGCGATTCCGGCGATTCCGGCGATTCCGGCGATTCCAGCGATTCCAAGCGATTCCTTCAGCCGATTCCGCCGATCCAAGCTCCAATCGGCCTTGAATCAACCTCTTCTTCGATCTTTAACCAGTTTTTGGTAAGATTTCTTCGCCGAAAACTTCGTACGTCCATTCTTACGCGTTTTCGACGAGTCCCAGCGTCGTTAAACGTTGTGATTTCCGACCGAACAAGTCCGTTTAAGTTCTGAACTATTCGATCGGATGTTCTTTGCACGGGAAAAATTCCGGATATCCCGTACGTCTATTTTTACACATTTCCGACGACTCCGAGCAGAATTAAACTCGGTGATTTTTGATCAAACAACTCCGCTCAAGTTGTTTGAACATCGATTGGATGTTCTTTGTACGGGAAAAATTTCGGAAGCCCCGTACGTTGATTTACGACAATTTGCGGGAATCAAAGCAAATACGTAACCCTTTAAACATACCCAATGGTGTGTTACTTGGGCCGTCTGCTTCCCGAACAACGTCTAAAACAATTTTTATATGGATTAATCATTTTTAGTGCATTGTTTACAATTTTTGTAGATATAAGCAATGGCCGATCAAGGTGCTACAGCACCAGCACGTGCTTCCGACGTGGGTTGGGAACACGGGCACATAGTAGACCCAGTCAGGAAGATGGTACAGTGCAAATGGTGTGGGAAGGAGATGAACGGGGGGGTGTTCCGGCTGAAACAACATATTACCGGAACAGGTGGAAATGTAAAGAAATGTGACAAGGTGCCGAGGGAAAAAAGTGAGGAGATGAGAGGCTACATGACAGGTAGAGCCTCTCAACGGGCTGTTAGGATCGAGCAGAGGGAGGAGTTGCACGACGAGCTACTCCACAGGAGGAGGGACCGTGATTTGCCTACCTCGAAAGGGAAAGGCAAGGGCAAGGCACCAGCTGAGCCGGAGCCAGAAAGCGAGGATGAGTCCATAGACTCCGAGCTTGGACGTGCTAGGCACGCTAGCATGCGTGCATTTGCTGAGGAGGAGGACAGGAGGAGGGGAGCAGGAGGGTCTGGGTCTAGAGTTGACCCAGCTTTGGGCTGGATGAGGAGGTCCAGGAGTTGAAGGAGTGGATGGATGGTTTTAAGTTGGTGTGGAAGGAGGGGTTGCACATTAATGTGCGAGGGTGGACAGGTATCACCAAGAGGAGTATGATAAACTTCTTGGTGTACTGTTCTGAGGGGACAACATTCTTGAAGTCGGTAGATGCTTCTGGGAAGATAAAAAATTCCGACTTCCTTTTTTCTCTGATGGATGCGGTGGTGGAGGAGATCGGGGAGGACAATGTGGTTCAGGTTGTCACTGACAATGAACCATCATATAAGGCGGCTGGGAGGAAGTTGATGGAGAAGAGGAAGCACATGTTCTGGGTGCCCTGTGCGACACATTCCATCGATCTCATATTGAGGATGTAGGCAAGGAGGAGGGTGTATCCACACTGTGCGTGCGCATTCCATTGATCACATCATTTATATTAGAGGATGTAGGCAAGGAGGAGGGTGTATCCACACTTGTCGGGCGAGCGCGAACGATCGCATCGTTTATTTATTCGCATCCCCGCCTGCTACGTATTATGAGATCACGCGCGGGAGAGCGCGATCTTGTTAGGCTGGTCCGACTCGATTTGCTACGAATTTCATTGCGTTGGAGAGTCTACACCGGCACAGCCATGCATTGATTAGGTTCACACAGTCCGAGGAGTAGTATAACTATATGGTGGACAACCTGCATGACAAGAAAGATCAGCTGGAGATTCTTGTCAGGTCTGAGAAGCAGATCACTGACAAGAGGTTTTGGGAGAGGATTGTCTACTACTTGGCACTCATTGAGCCACTGGTAGTTGTCTTGAACTTGGTAGACTCAGATGACAGTGACCAGATGGGCACGTTGTACGATGCCATGGACCGGGCAAAGCTGAAAATAAAAGAAAAAAAATCCAGAGGTTACAAAAAGTGGTGGAAGATCATAGATGACCGATAGGACAAGACCTTGCACCACGATGTCCATGCTGCAGGTAACTTAGTTAAAAAAATATTTTTACTAAATAATTGTCTTATTCTTATTCATAATGTTATCTAATAAAATCTTGCAGGATATTTTTTGAACTCTCGCATCCAATATGGAGAACAGGTGGTGAACGACAACGAGGTGATGCGGGGTACACTTGCTGTTATTCAGCGTCTGTGCCGATCTCAGCAGGACAGGATAGAGGCTGAGATAGAAGTAAGTTAGAGTTCATTCAATACCTTGGAGTTCATTCTGCACGATTCGCAGGTGGTCCATACGAGCAGAGGCATTCCTCCGTCACACCACCACCTGAGGAGGTGGACATGGATCAGATATTCCAGAAGGAGCATGCACTTGTCTCCTGGATAGTGGAGAGGGAAGCCAGGGATCATGCAGCTGAGTTTGATCCCGATGACCGTGCATGGGCTGAAGGAGAGTTGGATGGTGTTGAAGCCGAGGAGGATGCTCCACCTTCACCTCCACCTACTTCTCAGGCTCAGGCAGGGCCTTCTTCTGCCCGTCTACGAAGCGACCACTGCGGCTTTGGCCCCGGCTGGGTCCCGGCCGCCGGCCCCGGCCCATTCGCAGTCCGGGGAAAACGAAAACAAAAGTGACTGCACGGAAAATGGAAGGATTTGCAAAGTTGAAAAAAACTTAGGGTTCAGCCCAGATGACAGCATGCAGGCTCCTTATCACTCCTCAGGTGATGATGACGAGGAGTGCATACCAGCGACGCAGCCATCAGCAGCAGCCGAGTCTCCTGATTCACGGCATCCAAAGCCGTATTACACACTGGATTCGGATACACCTGATTCTTATATACAGGAGCCACAGTATCCAGCATTTGACCAGACTGACCAGCAGTGGATTACACCACTAGCTCCACCATCCTCTGCTTACGTTCCGGTCGTCCCGCAGTCCGATCCGTACGACCTTGATAGCATGACATCGGCATTATTTTCATATGGATATGGTCCCGGACAGTATACAAGACTGAGCACGAGGGAGGAGCATCGAGAGCAGCAGGGAGAGGAGGAAGACCAATATCTATATCCTAGATATTGGTAGTAGATTCATTTGATGTAAATGTTTTTTTTTTTCATGATGTATCAACTCTTTGATTTTTGAATCAATGGAATATGTACTTAACTTCAATTGGAGTTCATTAGTATTTATTCGATGTGGTCTTGTGGATGAATGCTAATCTTATTTTTAAAAATTTTTCTAACTCATTTTCTTATTTTTTTTAAATTTTTTCTGAATTTTTTGAATTTTTTTGACGAAAACAAAAATCAAAAAAAAAAAAACGATTCCGGCCGATCCCTGGAATCGGAATCGGAATCGGTCGATTGATTCCGATTCCGAAATCCTTGAATAGACAAGGTAGTTAAGCTAACCCAGTTTATTTCTTCTTTTATTTACAACCACAACTTTGTCCTTGCACTTATGAGGGAACACACCGAGGGGCGAGAGTTGTTACGACCCGGTGCAACCCGATTCACCTCCCATTATATTTTGTTAGAAAGTTTGTTGAGTTAAAGGAGAGCTCTAAATCAGATGGTCATTTCACCTGGTTGGGGTAGTTGGATAGTTAGATGTAACCAAGCAGATAAGAGAAATGGGAGAAAAGTAGAGGAGACAATAAAGAGTGGAGATTTTTGAAAAGTTGTAAAGAAGACGTTAAAGATCGTCCAACCCATAATGAAGATATTAAGGATAGTTGACGGAGAAAGGAAAGCAGACATGGGGTATTTATACGATGTGGTTGAGAGAGCGAAAGAAGAAATCTCCAAGACAGTGTCCGACTTCGCCAAGTGGTGAGATATCATAGATCGCCACTGGGAACGTACGTTACATCAACCCATAAATGCAACAGGTATATTTTCTTAAACATTTACTAATCTTTTTTTTAATGTCAGATATGGATAAATTGTTTACTAATGTTATTTGTTTCATATGTTACTTTTTCAACTCAAGATATTGCTATAGTCCATAGTTCAAGGCAACAAACGAGCTATTAGATGACGTAAATAGCGTCATCCAACGGTTGCTCGGTGACGACGACCGGGTTATTATCGTATGCAACAAGATGTACAATTACAGAATGCAGGTATTTCACTTTGGAACGAGCAAAGTTGAACGAGCTGTGATGTTACTAAGTCCGGGTACGTAGCATTGTTTTTCATCACTTAATTAATCAAAGTTTACTTAGATAATAATGTAAGATATTTAATTTATGCAGTTGATGGGTGGATGGACCATGGTAAAGTACCAAGGTACAAGGACTTGGCGAACATAGCGATCAGGGTCCTAAGCCAAACCACTTCGGCTTTGGGCTGCGAGAGGAATTGGTCTACATTCAGCTTGATTCACACGAAACAAAAAAATAGGTTGACATCAAGGAGACTTGAAGACCTCGTGTATTGTCACTACAATATGAAATTAAAGTTGAAGAATTTGGAGAGAATGAAGCAGAACCAGATGGAACAAAAGAGTTAGATATCACAAGCAGCGAGACGTTCGGTCGAGGAGCCGCAAATTGAAGAAGACATCGATTTGGATCAAATATTCTATGAGAAGAACTCCTTAGAAGCTTGGGTCAACGACCGAGAAGGGTTGGGAAAACCGAAGTTCAACCCAGAAGATCGACAATGGGCTGAAGGAGTGCTCGATGATGTCCCTTTGGCCGAAGAATTCTATATCCCTCCCTCCCTAACAAAGCGACAGAGGACCGAAGAAAGAACTAGTCGAGATACGCAAAGTAGGAGAAAAAGTAAACAAGTTATGACTGATCCTTTTGATATTGCAAATGCTGATACAGTCGAAGACGATCGAGAATATACGCTGGAGCCGAACATCTGAGTGCAGTACTAGACTTCCGAAGATTCGTCGTCAAAAAGTAGCAGCGATAATGATACTGGATACGGGGGCATGAGCATTTTACAAGTACAAGGGACCCCAGATCCTCTCATATCTCCTACAACGTCGCTACGTTTTACCGGCAAGAAGCAATATACCCATGCGACCTAAGACGCTGATCATGGTACAAGACCGCAAGGTAGAGGAGGTCATCGTAGCCATGGAGCTAGAGCAGAATACCACGATGCCTCCAACTATACACATGATTCATCCCAAGGCTCTTGGTTCCCTACATACGATCAAGAGTATTGTGAAATGAATTATGTGGAGTCATCAGATACTTCGATCCAATCGACCTATAGTTATGGTGACTCGTTTGGATCAAGTCTTAAGATAGTTTCTCGAGGGACTGACGAATATGATCGTTATGTGTACATGTATCAAGCTGTATACTCAATCCAAATAACATGAGGAGAGTACATCAACTACCTACAAAATGTAAAACACGTCACATTGAAATAAAGTTGATGTATTATTTGTTTAAATCATGTCATTTATTTTTCTCTAATTTTTCTGTATTTTTGAATTTTTTACCTTTTTCATATTTTTTTGAATTTTTCAAAAAAAAATAATAAAAAATGGGGTCGTAACCCGCGACCCTTCCTTTCTTGGTTTGATATGTTAATTTCATATTTCAATTTGACTAGGATTTGAATGTTATTTGTTTTGAGCTTGTTTGAATTGTTTGGTTTGTTTTACTTCAATTGGTTATGTTTATTTATTTTTGTTTAAACTTGATATTTTAGATGTGTTGATCAATTTGACTTATTGAAGTTTAGTTAACATGTGTTGAGTCATTTTTATGTGGTCTTCTAATATTGGTTCGTGTTTTAATACTAATTCGGGTGTGTTCGGTATGTTTTAAACATTTTCAAACTTTGATTCCGCTTGATTAGGTCTGATCTTCAGATAGTTAATGATTTGATTTCATATGTTTTAAGATGGATTTTAGATGTTTTAAAGTGTTTTTAATGTGTTCATTTCAGTTGGTTACGAATCATTTTATTTTCACTTGTTTAAAAAAGATGAATTCCAATGGATTAAGTGCATTGAATCAATTTTTTCAGATTGTATTAAATCTGATTTTTGTTGAATGTTAAGGCTTTAATGACTTGTTTTAAGCATGTTTAAAGTTGGTTTAAATGTATTTTCAGATATGATTAAGTTATGTTCAGATTTGATTAACTTTTGTTCGATTCGCATCACATCCGGTATGTCAAGCTAGTGTCGATGCCCGGACATATCTCAAGCCGAGTTGGCACTTGAACCTTCATTGAATTACAATATTCATGCTGATGTACATCTGATATATGGCAGTTCATATGCCATCAATAATGCTTGTCTAAGTGTAAATGTATCAAAGTCCTTCTCTTGGTGTATAATACCGTCTTATTTTTTGATTGGTGTGGAATTTTTACTTGTCCTACATCACATAGCCTTTTAACTTTCCAAGTAGTGGGAAGATCGTCTGCAACGGGAGCCGGCCCGCGCCTACGTCCGGGTTAGCATTCCGGTGCAAGCCGGATGAGCTACCCAAGGTGGAGCGCCCACGTGGTGGTGCTAACCCCTTATTTAATTTTGACATTTCGCCTTCAGACTTAGTTAAGTGTGATTTTTAAATGTCCAATGCCCAATGGGTTAGCTTCATGTAAACAACACAATGAGCCAGTCTTCAAGTCATGTCAGCCTGGTAAGGCCGATCTTCAAGTCCTCTTGACCCGGTTGGCATGTTTTGAACATCTTGGGCCCTGACGGACTGATTTGCTCTTCAAGGGTCAGCATGGCCTATTCGTAGCACTTCAAAGCCAAAATGGCCAGCTTCATAACCTGTATGCCTTTGCCATCTTTTTTTGTTTTTTTCTTGCAGCAGCAGCAAGTGGTACAAACCTCCATGTAAAGAGTTGAAGAAGGACCGATTTTGCTGCTATTTTGAAAGCTGCCAATAGACTGACTTCTTTTGCCATCCAGATGCTGTGTTGAAGGGCCATCAAGGGGGCACACAAGGACCTGATTAAGGTGTTTTGATAGGCCAAACATGGGCTAAAGAGGGCTTATGTTCAGATGCAGCTCGGGTGGGCAGAACTTGGACTATTTGGATGACCAAATAGGGAAGTCAAGGGGCTGTGCAAAGGCATTTGATGGGTGGAAATTAGGGCCACCCGGCTTAACTCTTGGCCCATCTAGCGGATTCCAAGAGGCCCGGGCTATCACCCCTCCTTCCACACATTAAAGAGAATGTTTAGTTTGTTTGGGGTGCTGTAAAATCTATCTTGGTTGTATTGCACGTTGGGCAAACTATGTGACCATCAAAGAGGCCTGACATGGGTGCTCACAAGGGGGGCAGAACTTAGGCCAGCAAGGGGGCTTGTTTTGCATGCCATTCGAGGCCTGATTGGGGAGGCAGGAGGTGTATGTTCAGGTGACCATCAATGGGGTCAAACCAGGCATGATAGTGGAAGGTTTAGGGGCCGACATGGAGGGCCAAAAGGGTGCACAAGGGGCTGGTTCGAAAGCCTATTTTTGGGGATAGCAAAGGGCTGTTTTTTGTGATGACCAAATGAAGGGTGCCTGTTGGCACTCAAAATTTCTAGATGAAATATAAGCATATGTAAATAGGGAATGAAAATATTTAATTCCCTATGGCCGACCAATTAAGAAGGGCCTAAGGTCATATGCCTAAGACCGGCCAAATATGGCATATGAAGAAATGGAGCCCCCCTCCATATGATGAATATGTTCCCCTAAATCAGGACCTCCCAATGTAATCCATCATGCCTAAGGCATGCAACCGATGGAAATTTGGGAGAGAAAAGGCCAGGTATAACTTTCAGAAGCTAATTCAGCCCCTTCTAGAAGGCTTCGGATATGCATGGTCAGCTGCACTTAGACTTGTGGGATATAGAAGGACATGCTCCCAACAAAAATCTGAAGAGAGGAGGGCTGGAAATCACAAAACAGAAACCAAGTTGGACAGACCCGGCTATAATCACTTAGGTGATTTATAGAGGGCTCATAGCCGGATAATGTATGAAAAGAGAGGGGGGCATGCCAGTGGATCCCATTCAAAAGGGCCCAATCCAGCCCAAGAAGAGGCCGGGTCATCAAGTATAGTCATCAGACATATCTCCTATCTAGCCAAGAAGTAGGGGAGGTCAGAGGCAGCCTGCACAAGCCATATTGGCTTTTATTTGAGGGCCTCGGAGATGCTCATAGAGGGACATGTTTATAGTTGAGCATATGGCATTCGAACAGACCCATCTTAAAGGACCCAATCCAGCACATTAAAGGGCCGGGTCCCCAAATCCATGCAACATGTCTCCTGTCACCAACAGAATTCTAAAAAAAAAAAGAGAGAAGGCCGGATATAGCAAACAGAGGTCAGATGGGCTCCTGTTTAGAAGACCCGGCCATAATGATTCAAAGGATAGGTTGTCAAATGGGATGCTCACAGCCGGATATGTATAAGAGAGAAGAGAGGGCAGCCATCTAGCCCGGAAGTTGGAAGGAGGCCCAATTCTATAGATTGAAGAGATGGGTCCTCACACATGTGCTCAAATCAGCACAAAAAAAAAAACAGATGAGAGGGGGGCAATCAATAAACCTACTCAATGGGATTCAATTCAGCATGAGAAGAGGCCGGGTCCTCAAGGATATCCATATATGCATATGCTTGAGAAACATAAGGGATAATTGATGAAGATCCGACTGAAAATGATACATGAAAGAAGCCGGATTTTATACATAAATCAGGAGGATGCACACATAGGCACATCCTCACATAGCCGGCCATCTATCTATATGCTGAATGCAAACATGATAGAGAGCAATTGAGGTGCTGCCGACAGATGATTGAAGAAGAGAAGCTGGAATTTTATACACATCCATCACATATGCTCACCCGGGGATAGCTTGAGTGATGTTCACCTCCTCGGCCTGACCCCAAGTAGAAGAAGAGAACACCCGGAAGCTCCAACCAGCAGGATCAATGGTCTCTCTTGGCAGGATTCAAGCTGCAGCAGGCCTGTGGAAAGAAGATGGTGCGATAGAGAAAGGTGAAAAGGCCAGCTAGAAGAAGGCCTCGCGGGTGGAGAGTTTATCTCCAACTAGGAGACTTAACAAGAAAACTGATAGGAGGAGGATCCGGGGGAGAAAAGGCAGGCTGCGCAATTCAAAATCAGACCTGGGAGGGAAGCCAAAGTCATCCAATGGCCGGAGTTAATTGATTGGATCTTAATCCATATCGGTTCATTAAAAAGGCCTCCCGGACCCTTAATGGGATAATATCCAATGGATCCACCTTAATGGGGTATCCGATGGACAAGTCATTAACAAATGTGATTACCGGATTGTCAAGTCATCCCGGATCCTTAACAGGATTAATGTCCAATAAGGGGGATCGATGGCTTGGATTAAGTGGGGCTTTCATCAACCGGATGGACCATATATCCAATGGAGGGCTGAGATGAAAAGGACATGCATCCAAGGGTCGGATTTGGCTGTCGGATGACTTAATTGGATTCATCATGTTACGGATCCCCGACAAAGCATAATTAAGATGGTTTAATTGGATCCTTGATAGGATAATACCCACCGGATCCATCCTTAATTGGATGTTTGATTGAATGAGTTAATTCCCTTCTCGGATGCAACAAAGCCTAGCTCCAATTAATTTATGCATAAGATATGTGGAGGGCTTGGATTGGGCTATCAAGAGAGGAGCCGGGACACTCAATCAAGGGCCAGGATTTATGTTTAAATGTGAGATGGATCTGATGCCAATTGAGGGCCGGGATCATCCAAAGACTTGGTCAAGCCCCACTCTCCCCACGATTGGAGAACATGGCCCCACTCCCTCCACCCGCACACTCCCTTGCAGCCCACTCCTCCTTGGGTGAACAGCACCCATCCAAGAGCCTATAAATAGGGCCAGCTCCGCATATGAAAAAAGGTCGGAGGGAGGAGACAGGAAGAGAGGAGAAAGGGGAAAGAGGCTTCTGCAGGATTTCTGTCAAAGAAGAACATCCGAGCAAGTTCAAGGCAGGGAGGTTTTTGCAAGGGAATCCAGGACAGGTCTTGAAGGATTTGAGGTAAGATATCATACCTATTGACCAAGCCGTCCCCTCTTTTAGATGATATGATCATTAGGAGCCCAATTCCCTTATCTACTTTCCTATATTAGTAGATGACCTCCTCAATTGAACCTGCAAATTCTCAGATATATATATATATTAGGACCTTATAGACCCCCCCACTCCTCAAGCTTCTCGGGCATATTTGGGCTTAGTCCCGAAATAGGAGGGAGGCCATGTCCCTATACTTGAACTGACCCCATATTTGAGCCTATATTGCTCCCCGGATATCCTCCCATATATTTTCATAGACCTTTGAGACAGACCTGCCACCTCCCTCATTTCCCTCATAGCAGTCCCCCTCCGGCCTGGAAATTATGAGCAAGGTTTTCTCAAAATTCAACTACAACTGAGGTACAGTCAAGCAGGTGAAGAGAAGGTTATACCCGGCCTCCTTGGGACCCACATGATGGACCAAGGATTCCCCGGGTAGCCTTACATTAAGCAAGGACTTGGAGGAAAAATGGCCAACCGGGCCTTGATGAAGACATGGCATCCGACCATGGAAGCATACAGTTCATGATCCGAGGGTGCCAAGGGACTGATTGGTCACCCAATATTGGGCATAGTTCCATGAACATGTCCCGGACAAGATCAAATAGATATATGGTCTTTGGGGTCTATCTTGTAATGAAGAAAACAAAGTATGGGCCAGATTTCATGACATAGAGCCTTGATATGAAGAGGCTATGGATACTTGTATACCTCACCATATGAGGATGTGTGAATTGCCATATGGCATGATTAATAAACATATGATGATATTCATAGAAAGATGAGAATTACATGCTCATAACAAGTCATTATGGGTGCCTAATATTAGGCCAAGTCTTAAGCCATCTCATAAGACAGACCCATATAAAAAGAGAGGGATAACTTCAATATGATGAAATTGAAGTCCAACTCCACCAACACCCTATATGGTTTCAACCGAGCCCATGATAGTGAGCAGGGGATCCTCTTATACATATGAGTGATCCGCAAGAAAATGAGCTAAGTCTTAATACAAGGGCAGGTACCTTAAATTTAATTCCCGAACACAGGCATTAATGGAATCTACCAAGGGAAAACAGATTGCAAGTCCGAACATAAATGGACTGGATCCCCACGAATATTCTAATCAATAGGACTTTGAAGCATGGCCACCCCCAATACATGTGTGTCATAACCCAAAATGTGGTGGGATGAAATATGACTTAGCCCACTTGTCCCGGACAGAAGATTAGGATAATGTGTCCCTCTCTTCTCAACTCATTCCATATAGAGATATCATGGGCCGAGCCCCCCCCCCCTTATGAAAGGCAACTTTCTGGTTATACAATCAGAGCTGAATATACATGTAATTTCCGATCGATTGATGGCATATGAATAAGTCTGACTATATATGTACAGGTTCAGTCCTTCGGTCCATCCTATAAGAAAATGAGCTAATAAACTTAATCGCTTAGAGAGGGGTCCTATAGCATATATATATATACATAACAGGCGCATGTAAGCCTAATTTTGTATAGGATTTTGGGCCTCATTTAGCAAGTTTCTTCCAAACACAATGGAGGGGCTGATATGAATATCCTTCCACATGGGTAAGGAGCTGGATAGCAGGTTGGGTAGCCAAACATAAGTGCCTCAAATGACATATATTTCGGGCTTATATAGGCCTGGATTCTCATATGGTTTAATACCAATCATAGGGAAAATTCCAATCCATGGTTCAGTACCGGATAGTGGCCTGTCCAAGGTCAATGGTTAGATCAACTTTTCTCCCCCATTTAGGAGGTTTGGAGCCCAGTCTCAGTGGCATCACAAACCTGGGTGTAATCGGGGTCCGGAGGATTACCTCTCATGGCAGGTTCCAAAACATTGAAGTAACTTGTATTTCAGGTTCATGAAAGCCAGTTTCACTTACATGTCGGGCTTCAATTGACACCTAAGGCAAATCCCAATATGGGAAATTCAGGTGATGTATATTTCAGGCTTATCTAAGCCTCATTCTACTTGGCATTTTGATCAGATCCGTAGTCGATCATTGGCCTAAAGTCTAGTGGCACTTAGGGGCTAGATAGCTGGGCTTAGGTTGGGATTCATATCAATCATATAATGGCAATCAAGATCCTTATCCATAAAGATAAGAAGAGAGCTCCCGGACCCACATATGGGTAAGGCCGGAGCATGATCGGATAGGGTACAGTTATATATACCCATCCTGGACAGGAATTGGGACAGAATTGGGACAATACACCCATTTCCTCTCAATAGCATATTCATAATGTTATAAACATAAGCTTACCCGCTGTATATATATATATATTCAGATCTTGTTGACTTCAAGACTATATAAAGGTCTGATATGGGTAAAAGCATATTCTGGACTATGCATAAGGCATATGCAGCACCTGTCATAGGACAGACCTTAGGACATGATTTCATGTAGAATCATGACCCGTCCAAGGCCAATATTAAGGTCAGGCCCGGATAAAAAGGCAGGCTTCAGTACAGATTTCTGTGGTTAACCTGAGGTCAGTAGTGGGAGCAGGTTTGTGTTTAGATATTGGCAATATTTAGGGGTTAAATGCTTAGGTATCGGCTAATGTCATATACAACCCATTTAGTCTTCTATTGACACCCCATACATGACCATATAATAGCCCTCCATATGAAGCATATTGGCCTCATATATGACTGCAATTAATCCCCTATCTGACCCCATGCGGATTATAGAAACAGTGTGCATATATATATATTCCTAGGTCCGGTCTCATGTATATTGAGGCTAGAAGATTTCTTCATTGGAAACCATGTGTGAATCTGGATTATAAACCAGATTTAAATCCAAGACAACCTAGAAGTGTGTCAAAATCCTATGCATAATTTGGGCCAAACCAGAAGGGGGGGGCCGAGCATGTGAGGTGCAAGGTCCAAGGACCTTTTTGGATTTCGGACATAGTCATGTGCAGTTTAAATCTGATTCAGTAAAGTGCATATGCCATTTCATCAAGTCTAGGATATCAAGACTTGGAATTTGGAGGTGTTTAACCATCTTGATCTAGGATAACCCAAAAAACCCATGAAAGGAGAACATAGTCTCTTTCCAAATCCAAACATACATATCATATCTGGACCCTCCAAAATTTTCACCACCCAGTTCAATAAAAGAAGGGACTTGGGTCATAAATTTGGTATGTATATGGACAGATTTCACTTTGTTCAAAATAAAAGAACTCATATGAAATCAATATAGATTTTGATCTGAATATGCTCGGATCTTGGTTAGCCTCAATAATCCAACTCGTGTCTTAATATAAGACATCGGGTTGAGAGACTAATCTCTTGCCAAGCACTAAGTTTGGCCTTATATGGTCATTATATTATCAGCTTGCATTTCATTGCTTTTATGGGTCATAATCCCCAGATGTTGACATTTTGTGGATGAATATTTTCTTTCATATACAAATTGCTACGACAGTTAATCAAGGGTATCCGAGAGTCTCGGTGTAATTAACATCGGAAATTCGCAACTTCCGATGGAGAGAGGTCCAAAGACAAACTTTATGAACCATAACCTCGACATATATATTTTATATGCATACCACATATTTTGGCTAATAATTTCTATGAAATATCATGTATTTTCATAGTAGCCAAAGATAGGATATCGAAAGTTCATTTCCCAAATAAAAGGAAATCAAATGAAATTTCAAACCATGTCATACGATATGTATAAGCCATATATTTATATGTCGCCTATATTTATATCCATTCTCGAGGTTTCACAGTGCCTTTGGGGCTAAAGGATGGCTTTCTGTAGACCAACGTGGAGGGCACCCAAAGGGGTTGAATGGGCATTACTCAGAGAGAGGGGTAGAGAAGAGAAAGAGAAGAGTAGAATTAAAGGGCTACATCGGAGCACGCTTCTCCTACTCACCATTTTTTTCTCTCTTGCACTACAGGTGGAGATGAAGGTGATGGGCTGAATGTGCCACCAAACCCCTCTTCTCTTGCTGTTGGATGAGAAAAGGGTTCTTCTTCTTACTGATGTTGATGGAGGGAGCAAAGGGATGAAGAGAACTTCACCAAAAGATGAAGCTTGTTGTTGTTGACTGTCTGCACTTGCCTCTGGCGCACCTGCAAGAGCTAACTTGATTCCCCCTTCTTCTCCTTCACTTGGCACACCAAAGAGAAGAAGAAAAGCTTGCTAACTTGTTGTTGAAGACATCCACACAAGAGGAGGAGAGGCCTAGTTCGATCAAAGCTGGTGAGGGGAAGAAGAGATAGAGCTTACGCAAGGTGATCAGCCTTTTTTCTACATGGTCAGCTGAGGGAGCTTTTATAGGGGTTGAGGGGTGCCATCTGCAGAAGGGGATAAGCCATGGGCTGTTGAGGGTGGATAAGGATAGGCCATGGGGGAGGTTGAGATTGATAAAGATAGATCGTCGGGGTTGTTGGGCTGGTGGTGGTGCGTCAACTAGAAAGAGAGGGAGAGAAGGGTGCGCACCTTCTTCTCATTTCAAGGAGGTGTACGCACATGACATGTGGCAAGGATGTTGGTTCAATCAAGGCTTGGATGGGGATAGGCTTGGTTAGTTGTGGGATTGGTTAGGATGAAGATAAACCAAGGGAGAGATAGGGATAAGTTATGGGAGGTGGTTGAGGGTGAGATAGGGTTGGAAGCGGTTGAGTGGGCCCCATCCCCATTTTGTACCTTTTGAAAATTTTGGTGCCAACAACGGTTTGTCATGTAAAGGGTTGATCCTTTCTCTGCGGGACCCGTAAGTGTCCATGGCTGCCAGCTTTTATGTTCTAGCTACGGGATAACTCATCAGGATCTTCTCTCATCTTTGTGTACTTCTTATGCCATTTTAGCGAATTTCAACCTCTAGGTGGCCTTCAAAAAATAAAAGAATAGCAAACATGAAAAATATTTTTACAGAAATAATAAGATAGCTTACTTCTATGCTGATCAAGACTCCAGATATATTTTTGTCCTTTGCAAATGTCAAAAAATCTGCCAACGTCATGAAAGCTCCAACATTTTTATGCAATGGATGTCTTACAACCTCGTACGTCAACAAAGGGGTTGATATTTGTGCTGTAATAAGAAAGCATGAGAATTAATCAACTGAGTGATTGGCATGTGAAAAGAAGATTCCTTTTCTCTATTAAGGAAAGGAAGGGGAAAAGCTTGTCACTTCGGAAAATAGAATAGCTCCGAGAGGTCCTAATGAACATGTTGTAAATAAAAAAGCTCTCAACAAAATAGCAGGCATAAAAAGAAAATTATGTAAAGACCATCACTATTAGCTATTAACACTTAACAAGTTTATCTATCGTAATTCGTACAGCATGAAAAATAAAATGGATTCATATTCACTAGGTTTAGTACATCGTAATACAAAGTCTGTAAACTTCAAGCACCATTTCGCATGAAAATATCTTCCTTTGAGTTACACCACAAAAGATATTCAGAGAAGCACAAAATATTACAGCAGAAATTTTCAGCTGATAAACTTATCATTAAAAAAATGCATGCGACCAATAGATAAAGCTGTAAGAATCTTACGCGATAGCATATCTGCACTTCAATAAACCTGCCACATAAAGCTTATCCAGCCTGAATTATAGGGAACAAATGCACAAGTCTACATCCAAGGGTCCTTCAGCACCATACCAAGCACACGACCTATGTTTACATTGATGCCATTTGGTGATTCATAAATCTAACTACCTCCGAAGGCACCTGATTGAAAGCAGGTATCATGCTTTTGGTCCACTCGCAACAATCAGCATGGGGGGTGGGGTGCAACGAGTGGGTTAAACAGGCCGAGCGCATTTATGAGCCAACACTAGAGGCCTGTGAGTCAATCTCAGCTGAAGCACAATACTGGGTCAACGGGATCCTGGCAAGCTATTTAATATCTGGAAGCCTGAGCAAACTATCATCATTTTTCTCTTGTAGTCTCTATTATGCAGCTATCCTTGGTGATCCCGTGTCTATTGACATCTTCAGCTAGTGCCTTAAGCATGGAAAATCATCTCGTCGAAATCTCGCGATATTTTTGGTTTCGCTAAGGTGTCGAGAAACGAGATCACTGAGATCTCACACACATGGACTGATCCATGAAAAAATTTTCTTCAGGGGCTTTGCCCCTTGATATGCCCCACAAGGGATGTTGCCCCCTTAACCCCCGCAATCTGACCAAGCAAGTCGATTGGCAATTTCCAAACGCCTATTTATGATAATGTAAACATATTAATATATTCCAGTATCACTTATAATATTGCATATGTATATAAAATTCATAATCATAAATTATATATTATATACTTAAATTTTGTAAAGATCTATTTTAACTCTCATCTCTCTCACACACGTCAAGTTTGTCAAGATTAATTATTTTCATATCTATCTATACATAATTATATAAATGAAATCATAGTTTGTCAAGATTAATATATATTATATACTTAAATTTTGTAAAGATCTATTTTAACTCTCATCTCTCTCACACACGTCAAGTTTGTCAAGATTAATTATTTCCATACCTATCTATACATAATTATATAAATGAAATCATATTTAAATATATGAACACAAACATACACATTCAATTATAACCTAAGTCAGATAATGTTCTTCATATATTCAAATTTTAGATTTAGGTATTAATCATCAATTTTATGTATAAAGACTATATCTTATGTGATCGTGGATTGCAGAATCGGCCGATTCGGATTGGGATCGGATCAGTACCTACTGATCCAATTCGGGTCGGAACTACCGATCTGACTAGGACTCCTGGATGGATCGGTCGGAATCGACCGGAGCGATCGATCCTCGACCGATCCAGGTGGATCGATCTGGGAATCAGTTGATCCGGACCGATTCCATAGAACCTGAAAGGTCCAGAATCGGATCAATTCTTGACCCGATTTCGGACCATTTTCTGGTCTGATCCCTTCCAATAAGGGGGAGATCGGACAGATTCCCCCTTCTCACCCCTTATTCTCACTTCCCCCTATCCCCTTCATTGTCTAGGGCTCCCCCTGGACCCCTCCCCCGAACAATCCACCTTGAACAATGGCCGATCCCCCCCTAAACAAGTAAATTTTGGGGGGTGCTCCGATCCCTTCTTCCCCCTTCTCTTTCTCTTTACCACCATAAAAAAATAAATTCTTCGGGGGACCTGACCGCCGTGACCTAACCGCGCAAGTCGATCCGCGACTACTCTGTGCCCCGCTGATGATAGTGTAAACATATTAATATATTTCACTATCACTTATACTATCATATATATAGAAGATTCATAATCATAACTATATATAATATACTTAAATTTACATAAAGATCTAATTTAACTCTCTTCTCTCTCTCTTTTATATGATAGTTTATATTTACATGACAGTTTCTTGAAAGGAACTTACTTTGTTTGATAGATTGTCATCCACATTGTTTTCAATTTGTATTTATTTATATGATTTTTTATAATTTTTTGAGAATTTTTATGATTTAAAAAAATAAAAAAATTGTCCGATCCAGACCGATCTAGGATCTCCCTTTCTTTCGGAGGATCTAAAATTTCGGTGGCCATCGATCCCGATCTAGCGATCCTTGTATTTGATAAACAGATTATATCAATTCAATTTCATAAATATTTAACTATCAATTTGTAATAAACATAGTTATTAGAGGCGCTAGTCGCAACCGCCTAGGCGGTTGAGACTGGTGAGGCGCTAGCAAAACGCCTCGCCTCGCCCCAAAATGCCTTGCCCTGCCCAAGTCAAACAAATCTGGTCAAACATGATCCATTTCTTAATTTAATTATGATATTTATCTTCTTTTGTTATTGATTTCTACTCTCATTAAGTTGTTATGCTATGTTATGCTTAGGGGTGCAAACGAACCAATACACTCAACAAGTAGCTCGAAGCTCGGCTCGATAAAAACTCGACTCGGCTCGTTTATTATGTTAAATGAACAAGCTTGAACAAAAAATAAAGCTCGACTCATTAAACGAGCCGAGCTTGAACAGACTCCTTCTCGACTCGATAAGCTCGCGAGCAGCTCGATTAAATATTATATTATATATTTATTTTTAAAAATTAAAATTTAAGTATTAATATTTATATATTGTCACTTAAATATATTAAATAATTCAAAATTTAAGCTTAAACTTAGATTGAGTTTCATAAATGAGTTAAATCTAAAGTTTCACAAATGACTTTTCATTGATTGTGGGTTTATAAAGGAGTTTGTATATAACTTAAGTTTGAATATGAATTGAATTTTAGTCTAACTACTACTCGAGTTCGAGCTCGACTCGGCTCGATTAATAAACGAACCAAGCTTGAGCAAGAGTTCCACATACTCGCTAAAACTCGAGCTCAAACTCAAACTCGTGTAAAATAAACGAGCCGAGCTTGAATACCATACTACTCGGCTCGGCTCGGCTCGTTTGCACCCCTAGTTATGCTTGATTTGTACTCTACTATTGTTAGTTGTTATGATGTTATGTTTTTTATTGACCTTCTTTTATTGTTATAACATTATTTATTGATAGCTACAATATATAGTTATTAAAATGATACAGTTATTTCAATATTACAAGTATTTTTTAGATTTATTTCAACTATTTTTATTAGATATATGTATTATTTAAATTAAAGTAATTAAATAATATAAAACGCCTAGGGCGCCTGAGGCGCCCACCCTAGGCGCCTGAGGCGAGGCACTAGGTCCCTCACCTCGGGTGCCTCACATCTCGGATAACATAGGTAATAAACAATCAAGAACAAGAACATAAAAAATGTTCTTAATACCACATTAGTATTTAAATAAGATAATATAAAGTTTAAAACTTTTAGAAGCCTAAAGATCATCCTTTTGGTACTGAGAGTACTTTGTAATTGTTCATTCACACACTTGATGTGCAAATATGTTATATTATTTCATGTAAATTCATTGATGTACTCTCATCTTTATAAGATATTATGTTATATTTCATCTAAGAATCCGAGATCCAATTTCTCGAGAGATCTCTTCTCTATTTTCATGTAAACAATTAAGTCATGTGGCTCCAATAGTATTCATATTGAAGTTTTAAAATTATGAAAGATTTGAGAGTGAAATGGGAAATGTGAAGTTTTAATAAAATTTTAATATTCAAGAAAGTATTCAACAAATGTAGAAAGATGTCATTACACCCATTCATAGTTGTCAAGGCGACAAGGCGCCCAAGGCGTTGAAGGGTACCGATTCCGCTTAGGCGACAAGGTGGCCGCTTAGGCGTCGCCTAGGCGGTCAAGGCGGTATTCAAGGAAGGCTGAGTCGGGAGGTTGTTATATATAAAAAAAACATAAATATAATTATATTTGTTATGTTATAATTGAATATGAGTGTTTTATCAATGCACATAAGTAAATATTATGTGTGTGAAAAAGAAGAAAGTTAAATAAATATTTATAAATTTTAAGTATATAACTCATTTATGATTATAAAATTTATATATGTGCAATAGTATAAGTGATGGTAAAATATTGTTATAATATTATTAAATGGGGGGGCAGAGTAGTCGCGGATCGACAACTATGCACCCATTTATATTAAATGGGGCGGGCGCCTTGACAACTATGCACCCATTTATAAAAAAAAAAAAGATATAAAAAATTGCTTGAATCAAAGATAGATCAACTTTACGAGTCATTATGTGGACTTGTTAGAGAATAATTTACCGATGACTTCAGGATTATGCAAAATTTCAACTAACCAATTTAGAATTACGCTTAGTTGGTCTGCATTGAAAGTTAATTTTCTTATTAGAAACCTCATAGGGAAATGTCAAAAAAATTTAAGATATAGTTTCAAAAGATGCTTTGTGCCGATTGTTAAGAGATAAAGATTATATTCTTAGGTATATATGCAATAAAAGACAAACGACTACTCGCACATGTACAATTAGAAGAGAAACAAGAGATTTTCCTATTTCAATGAGGAGCCTATTTGGTTATCGGTAAAAGATGACCAATGTAGTATGTTTCCCAAAAACCCATTCAGTCCCTTTATTTGGTTGCAAGTAAATTGAGAGTCAACAAAGATTACCTACGTTGGCAATGTGAAATCTCTAATTTTGGCATCACGAGCCATCAGCCGAACGCTATTTTCTGGCAAACCCAACATCCACTCCTCTGCTATGCTCTCCCCCCTCTCTCTCCACATCAACCGCAACTAGAAAAATAAATCAAATATTGCATTTAAATTAAATAATATATATTACTATATAATAAAGTTTAAAATAAAAATTCATACTAAAGTTTATTACTAAAATAAATTATAATGTTTAATGTATTAACTATTTTAAAAAATTAAAAGTTATATAAAATATAAATCATATTTTTATAAACTTTGTATTTTTATGTGATAAAACTTTTGTAATCATAATATTTAAAATATAAAATAATAAAAATATTTAAAAAAAATAAAAATTATAAAAATTATAAAAAAAATAAAATGTGCCAAATGGGATAGTTAGATTTTATTTTCCATGCAAAGATAAATTCATGTAAAATACTTCATCAATTTTTATTTTTTATAGAAACAAAATGAACCCTTAGCATAAAAGATATCATAATAAATTTCAATATATTAAGGTATTGATTACGTTAGAATATGTATATAAATAAAATATTTACACATTTAGTTATCGATAGAACATAATTAGATGTGTTCATAATTATTAAAGAAAAGATTTAACAAGTGCTAAAATATTTGAACATATTTTACAAACATTCAAATATATGAAATTATTTTTAGAAAAAACTATTTTAAATGTACCAAACAAACCATGCATATATCCTTTTCTTTGAAAAACCAATTCCACGTAAAGCATTCTCACTGATTTTCCTTTACGTGCAACCAAATGAATCCTATGTTATATCAAAGATCTGCAATAAAACATTATCTTTAAGTATCTTTATGCATTAATTATACATGAATTAATAAGGAATATACAAAATGACACATTATGAAGTATGATATTCAGAGATGTATTGTATTTGATATATGAGACATAAGGAGTTAATGAAAATGTAATATTTTGGATTAAAGCTTTAGAATTTAAGGGTTTCAAGAAAAGTAAAATTAAGAACAAAGAAAATAAAATGGGAGTGTGGGCACATCGTTTTTATTTTGCTTTTGAAAAAATTTTGGTATCTCCCTCCGGACTATTTAGGAAAAATAGGTGATAACCTATAAATATATTAAATTAACTGACAAAAAGTTCAAGTTCTGTGAAAATTTAATTTCGACTTCTCTCCGTCGAATGGTACGAATATTCAATGTTAATTACATCGAGCTAACACTCGAAGATCCTTGATTAACTACCATAGCAATATATTTAATAGAATGTGCAAATCCACATAACAATAAACTTAAGGGTTGTAACCTTGTAGGCCCAATGATACAAACAAGTAGATTTAGATTTTGTTTGATGTTGATTTTATTTGGTTGGAGTGTAATTTTCAGAATGGATGCTTTGATTTGAATCTTATATTTAAGTTGTTCATTTTGATATGATTTAATGTTTTGATTTGGTTTTCTGAATTTCAATTTGATTATATTGTTTCAATTTTGATTTGGATTTAAATAAATTAAATATTATGTGATTTAATTTCATTTGATTGACATGTTGATAAAGATAATTTAATCACTTTCTTATGTTGGTTTTTGTTTTAATGTCAATTTGGGTGTATTCAACATGTTTTAATTGTTTAAAGACTTTTTGATTGATTTATTTAAATATGTTTTGGAGTTGTACTTTGAATTTCATTCAATTTCATGATCTAACTTTTAGTGTTTAAGGACTGTTTTTGGTGAATTTTAAATGTTTTGAATGTTCTTTATTTAATTCTCTTTTAAGTTATTTAAGTATCACTTGATTAGAAATTTAATTCAATAAACTAAATGATTTTAAATAAATTTTCATATTGCTTATTTTTAATTTTATGTATTTTCAAATTTAATAAAGTATTTTTAAATTTGATTTTATCTCACTTATTTAATTTGAGTTTGCATCCCATCTGGTCCATCAAGCTAATGCTCAGTGCCTGATCCACATCGGCACATGAATTGTCTTCTTTATTTCATTCTATCGGTGCCATGAGCCAAAATCTGAAAGTGAAGGTTTCCTTCTCCTAATATGCATTTCCGTATGATTAAAAAGAATCAACATTACAATGACATACCGACCATCTTTGATCGAATGGAATTTGCCTTTAATATGACTAAGTCTTTTGACTTCTCACACTGTGGGAAGGATTCGTTTGCAATGAGAACGTGCTCATGCCTACATCTAGGAGTGACTAACTAGGACGTACCCAAATGTGCCGTGCAATAAAGTGCTCAAAAATTGAGCTCACCCTTTATTTAGTTTTCATTTCATCTTCTAAATTTTTATGAAGTTTATTTTTTTATCCAAAGCTCTTTGAGCCTGTTCAAGTCACATCAGCCCAGTTGGCCAGCCATCAAGTTTGAGGGACTGAGCAAAAGGCAGATTCGGGTCTGTTTTGGGGCTGTCGGCAAGGCTGAAACAGGGGGTTTTCCGAGCCACAGAGAGGCTGTCTTATTGGGATGCGCAAGGGCAGCCTAAGGGGCTGTTTTAGGAGTCCACAAAGAAGATTGTTTGGTAGTTTGATTGGGCCTGCACAAAGGACAGACAGAGGAGGCCGGAGGGGTTGCAACCGGACCTGTTTGAAGACCAGATTGGGGCTGTTTTGGTGACTGATTGGAAGGGCTGCACAAGGGGCAGAATATGAGGGCTTCTGTATGTGATGGAGTGGGGTTCTTTGGGCCTGGTTAAGGGGCTGCCGAGGGGTCTGATCCAGGAATGTTTGGGGGTCCCGCTGGTGACCTGTTTTAAGGGTCAGCAGTGGGCCCAAAGAAAAGGACTGTAACCGGGTGTGGACACTCATTTTTTTTAACAGTCCCTTGATATTATTTTTGTTTTAAAAAAATGGCACGTCTGAATTACCCAAGGTCCCAAGCCCAATCAAGAAGACCGTAGCCCACTCAATTCAGCCCATGTCTCCCTCCCTGCCATCTCAACGCATCGTCCACGTTCATCGCGAAGAGATCCGGGGACCTAATTTGAATGGGCATGTTAGCCATTGAAGGAAGGGAATCGCCCGGCGGACCCGCCAAAAACTCCCAAAGGCACTCCCCCGGCGGCAGCCATGGCAGGACCTCCTATTTTTTTTAGCTCAAAAGAAAAGAAGACGGAGGATCATTGCAAAGCTCGACAGCAAGCCAACCATCGACTACCCGTTTTGGAGGGGCTGCAATCGCAGGATAAAGAAGGACAAGGAGAGGTTGCGCGGGAGATCTCCGGAGAGGCTGAAAAAAGAAAACGAGCAGGAAAAGGCGGAGGAGGGCTCTGGTTCCGATCGATCATAGCAGAGCGGCAGAGAAGAAGAAAAGAAAAAGGTGAGCAACGTAGATCTTCTTCCTTCCAGCTCCACCCTTTCTCCCACCGGCTCTT
This sequence comes from Cryptocoryne crispatula var. balansae, assembly GCA_036172225.1. Classification (NCBI taxonomy): domain Eukaryota; kingdom Viridiplantae; phylum Streptophyta; class Magnoliopsida; order Alismatales; family Araceae; genus Cryptocoryne; species Cryptocoryne crispatula. The sequence goes on from CM069933.1 coordinate 12,267,135, forward strand.
CCCACCTATCTCTCTCTATCAACCTAACTTCTGTGGACCCCTCCCCAACTCCTGTTCTCGCGACCGTCTCTCTTGGAGTTGGCTTCCTTGCACCTCCACACCTCCTCCACCAACATCATCATTTTGCGAGACCCCCATCCTCTAGTAGCGCCCTCAGCAGCAGGACCCTCTTTGCGGTCCTCTCTTCCAACAGTGGCGGCTGCAACAGTAGCTTCCCCCCTCCGCCAATGGCGACGGAGGCTTCTCGCGACGGCATCTCCCGGTGATGGCGTCACCATGTCCCTCGCGATGCCATCTCCATAGCTCCTCCGCGGGCAGAAGGTCCCGCGATGTGACTCTTGTGTCATCGGCAGCATCCTTCAATGTCTCTGGCAACAAATGAGGGGGACCAGGCAGGCTAGCGACGCCTCCTCCTAGAAGATACTTCTCGCGATGGCATCTTCGAGTCTCCCCGGCAATGGGAGGTTCCACGGGAGGCTTCAGCCTCAATGCCCATGGCAGTGGTTCCAGTGAATGCCCAATCGTCGGTGCTCCAGCTTCGCCTCCAATCTCTCCCCTGGCTACCGCCGTGGGCATGGACTCCTCCGCGGACCATTGCGGCAATGCCGACGGCGAGCGCAATGGCGTGGGAGACCTCCGAAGGTCCATCGCCGGGTAGCCAGGGTCGCATGGGGCTTCCGATCATGTCCGCGGTGGTTGCGACTGCCCGAACCCCTGTCAAGTTAAGAGGGCGGTCGTCGCGAAGCTCCTCCATTGACAACCGTAAGCTGCAGCCAAGACATGGCGTTGGTCTCCGCGGGAGCTGCTGCAAAGAGATGCGTGGTCCAGAGACTACACACCTGCCGATCATGCCGGCGACGGCGTCGAAATGGCGAATTCTCTGCAAGGCCTGTGCGGTGTGGCCATGGTCGTGGGGAAGTCCTCTGTCACGCGTGCAGCATCCTCTGGGCGGCAAGGGGGCGAGGGGGGCTTTGCGGATAGAGCTGGGCTGAGCCTAGCAAATGCTCAGTCCCCACCTGGTGCAGGTGGTGCCCACCAAAGGAAAAGGGGGTCCCATCAGGTCGATTGGAACTGTCGGAGGCCGTCTCGACTTGGCCGAGTCGACTTGTAGCAAGCCCAAAAGGCTTTGAAAAATAAAAAAAACTAAATAAAAATTGAAAATGCGAAATGCCATATTAAATAAAGGGTGAGCTTAAATTTTGAGTGCCCTAGGACGACTATTCCAGCTACATCCCGGGTAGGCGCTCCTGGACGTGGGCACGGGCATGCTCCCGTTGCACACGGTTCCATTCCCCCCGGTGCGACAAGTCAAAAGGCTTAGTCGTATTGGAGGCGAGCCCACTCGATCGAGGATCGGCCAGCATACTGTCGAAATACCGATTTTTCCTCCGATCTTGTGAGAAGCACGCCAGGGGAGAGAAATTTCAAACCTTGGACTTTGGCACCGACTCGATGTAACCCGACTTGAAATGAAATGAAGATGGTTCAAGCGTCGACATGTGATGTTCAAAATGGGCACCGATTGTAAGCCCAACAAACCGGATGGGATGCGAACTTAAATTAAATAAATAAGATAAAATTAATAAAAATATTCAAATTTGAAAGCATAAAAATCAGATTTTTAAACAACCTAAAAAATCAATATAAAATATACGTAAATAACACATTGAACTAAATTCTTTAATTAAATGATAATTAAATAACATCAAATAAAATTAAATAAACAATCTCTAAAAATCAGATCATAAAATTAAATCAAAGAACATAAATCAAAAATACTCTTAAATAACTTAAACGGTGTCTTAAAATACATTGAATATGCTGAAACCAACATCGCAACTTAAGCAATATGAAACTAAACGATCTTAATCAATGCGTTAATCATTAAATCTTAAATCATAAGATATCTAATTCATTTAACTAAACTTTAAGTCCAAAACAAATCTAAATCAAATTGAAATTCAACAAAACAAATAAATCAAGCTCAACCCATTAATTCAAAACATTAATGAAAAGATCAAATTAAAAAAACAAACTTGAAAAATCGAATCTAAATCAATTGGTAAAAAGCACATTTTAATCAAATGAAATCAACGTCAACCAAACATAACACAACGTGTTCGCATCTCATCGGGCCCACGAGGCTATGACCCTCTGGTTTATTTGTTTTATGTGGACGTGCACTTTCTACCAAACGGATTGCTATGGCGGTGTTGGAACCTCAATTTTCTCCAAAGATTGATTCTTTTGTTTTTGGATGAAATTTCGGAAATTCATTTTCCCTTTTGATTTGACTTTTGACTTAGCCTTGACTATTAGAAAATATGTGGTATTTCATAACAGTATTAACTAGGTCAGTGGTATGCATAAAAATATATGTTGAGGTTATTAGGTTCTTTGAAAATTTGTTTTGACCTCTCCCCATCGGATGGTGCGAAGATCCGATGTTAATTACATCGAGAATACTCGAATACCCTTGATTAGCCGCCATAGCAATTTTGTGAATAGAAGACATACATCCATACGATGAACACATGGGAGTAATAACCCCATACACTTGATGGAATGCAAAACTTAGTGTTTTGAACGTTCGATTTGATTTGAATTTATTTGAATTGTTTGAATTAGGTTTGTTGTTTAAGATTTGTGTTTTTGTTTAATTGATTTTTTTGTTGAGGATTTTTAATTGGGTTTGAAATTTAATGGATGTTCATTTTTTCAGATTTTTGATGGGTTTTGAATTTGAATTTTTTTTTTAAGATTTGGAATTTTTCAAGATTTAAATTGATTATGACTTAGTGTCTTTTAGTTGAGTGATTTGGTTTCAACTTGATTTGGATTTGTTTTTTAAAAGTTTGATTTGTTATATTTTTTTGTTTTAATTAGGACTTGATATCTTTTGGTTGAATCTGAATTATGATTTTTGTTTAAGTTGCATTTCATTTAAATGTCATTTTAAGTTAGGATTTAACACATTTTTTTAATTGAGGATCTGTTCCACAATTATTTTTGTTTTGGGTTTGAGTTGAGTTGACTTGGATAATTTTTATTTGAGATTCTTTGCCATTTTTTATGTTGTGGAATAACATAATGAATTTGGTGTTTTGAACCTGTTTGGGGTATTTTGGTTTATTTGGCTATATTTTATTATTTTTATTGGGTTTATTTGATTTATTTTATTTTAATTGGCATTTTGATTCATAAATTTTATTTTTTTATGTTTTGATTATCTGAAAATTATTTTTGAGATAAAAAAATTATGTTGACTGGTTTGACCAGATTATTGTTATTTTCAGATTTATTTTATTATATTTTTTTTTTTATATTCCTCCAAGTCTATGGGATTTTCCATAAATTCCGATGACAAAAAAAAAGATATGCAAAATTCGAAATTTTCATTCATTGACAAATTCGAATGCAAATTACATGTGGGAGACATAAAATGTCATATTTCCCATTGATGAATTTTTTCTTAGTCTTTGATGGACATAGGGTGATCCTTCCTTGGCATATGTCTCTCATTTTTAATTTAAGGGGAAAATTTGACATGACCTCCCCTTAAATTGATGAGATATACCTCCTTTAGTAGGTGGAGTTTGATACTCCCTACTTTGGAGGAAGGATCGGTAGAATATGGGGACTTGCCCATTTCCCCGTCCAGGATCAAACACACCGGGGACATGCCCGAGTGCCCGTCCTTTGAGGTAACCTATGTGAAATAGGCTAGCTCTTAATTAAATTTCATTTCTCAAATTTTGATTAAGTTTGTTTTTTAAGGCCTTGATGGCCGGCTCACTCCTCATTGGGCCAAGGTGACCACTTGAAGCTTTGAAGGCCCTGGCGGCCAAACTGTTCTAATTGGGCCTTAGAGGTCTGTTTGGGCTTCATCTAGGCCCTGCGGCCTTGACATGTGCAGACCCTGGTGGCCTATTACCATCCTCTGATTTAGGGTCCCGGTGACAGGTTCTTCTCCTTTTATAGGCACTGGAGCAAGCACCAATGGCAGCAGGATCAGCAGCGGTCAACCATCATCTTCTCCATGTTCCTGGACAGAAGCTACAGTCAAAGTGGCCACGTATCTCCCTCCTTCCTTCCTTGGGCGCAGGGGGGCAGCAAGAGGGGGGGATGAAGGACAGCCGCAGGTTCAATGGGGGAGAGAAGAAGCGCTGGCCCCCTTAGACTTCTCTCGGCCCCCTCCTTTTCTCCTTTTTTTTTTTTTTTGGCAGCAGCCCCCCTTGGAAGCAGCCGTCAGCCGTTGGCAGCAGCCGTCTGGTTGGAAGCAGCCCCTCCGTTGGGAGCAGCCTTCCGTTGGAAGCAGCCTCTGCCCTCTGGAAGCAGCCCCCGCCCTCTGGTTGCAGCCGTCTGCCCTCTGGTTGCAGGTCTGCCCTCTGGAAGCAGCCCCCGCCCTCTGGTTGCAGGTCTGCCCTCTGGAAACAGCCCCCTGGAAGCAGCCGTCCGCCCCCTCTGCACGCAGGAACTCTCCTTCACGTATCAACTCTCCAACCAACACCTTTAGTATATCCGACAGGTCTCTCTTAAAGAGAGGAAACTGTCCAGCGCAACCTCCCCCCCAACATGGAGGAAGTGGAGATCATGGGAGTAGTGGCTGCAGTGGGAGGTGGGTCAGTCTACTGACCCCCCCACGTTTCCTTTTTCTCCTTTTTTTTTAAACTCTGAAAATTCTGGGAAGTAATGGGCTGTACGTAGCCTTCTCCCATGCAAGTATTTGATACCATTAAGACCCACTAGGACAGGATCCAATAACTTAAGTTATGGATTAATCCTGACCCTTGAAACAAATCCATCTAAATTGATCAAATCTTGATCTTCAAAAATTCTGAAAATTGCATAAAAATGCAATTAAATATACATACACCAGAACTTTTCTGTGCATAGATTTTGCTGCCAAAAATTATTTGAATAGTTCTGCCGTTGTCCCAAAGTGCATGCCGACTTTGCATTTTTCCAAACTTTGTCCATAACTTTCCGAATATGGATTGGATTGATGATCCAACTCCGATGTTGTTCATCTGGAAGTCAGGCGGACTTTTTGGTGACGCCATATGTTAATGGGCCTGCCTGGATTTGTTCAGGCCCATTAGGGGCAAAACAGTCATTTTTTCGTCCGGAGTCAGATTCTGACATTCAAGGCACCGTTGCGAAGCTCTCTGTCGAGGCAATATTGTTGACACATTGGTTTGGTCATTTGGGCCCACCAAGCCCAGTAAGGACCGCCTAAAAGTCCACTTTCATTGTTTTGCCCATATCTTGCCGAATACAAGTCAGATTTCTGATCTGACTTTAATGTTGCTCAATATGGAGCTTGGCGGACTTAATGATGCACCAAGATATTATCGGGCCTATCCCGAATTGTCCAAACCTACCAAGGGCGAAAGAGGTCATTTTACCGTTCGGGTACCATCCGAAATCGGATTCTGACATTCAGAGTACCGTTGCGAAGCCCTCAACTGGTACAGCCCCATGGACCCACTTGTTTTGTTTTTCGGACTTGATATGCCCTTATCAAGGCCATTCGAAAATTGACTTTCAGTGTTTTTCTCATAACTTTCCAAATATGGGTCGGATTGCCGATCTGACTCTGTCATTGTTTATCTGAAAGTCAAGTAGACCTTTTGGTGGTGCCACTTTTCTTTGGACCTTCCCCAGATTGCCTGAATCCCACAAGGGCAAAACGGTCATTTTACTGTCCGAAGCCATATTTTGACATGTGAGGTGCCGTTGGAAATGTCTTGACTGGTACAATGCTGTGAGCCCACTTGTTTTGTTATTTGGGCCCATTAAGCCTACCAAAGGCCATTCGAGAGTGTTTTCATTGTTTGACCCATAACTTGTTGAATTCAAGTCAGATTTCCGATCCGACTTCGTTGTTGCTCGTTTGAGCTCGACGGACAAGATGGTGGTGTCTGACCGTTATCAAGCCATCACCCAGTTGGTCGGGCCCAATAAGCCTTATTGGGCCCGTTCGGCCCGTTGCCGTAAATGTGATGAAAAGTGGATCACACTTGCCTGTTCGATTTTCTTTCATGTATTTTGCCCAAAACTTGCCAGTTCTGGATGTCATGACACATTTTTTGGGTGCCAACAAATGCCCCCCACGGGCGATTTCTTGGAGACAGAAGGCGATGAGGAATCGCCCGTGTAGAGTTGGCATCTGGCCTCTTGTCTTTCTGCCGCAGGCTATCTGTCCGTCGTGCTGCATCCTACCGCTTGATCTTCTTTAGGACAGAGAAGGGCTTGGGCCCTTGGATGTGACCAACCTTGATTTTTCTTGTCTGGCTGCCATTCCCTATATGTTAGACTTTGACTTTCCCCCTTTTTGTAGGAATTGAGACTTTCCTCAAGCTATGAAATTGGTTTGTTTTGGTGGTGAGGAATTTATTTGTAGGACATGTTAATAGGATATGGTCGTGCCTAGGGTATGAATGTGAATGTGGTGGCTCAATGTTTGACTTATGGGACATGTGAATGTGAAGAAGTCACACTCAGCCCATAGGGTAAGGTTGTATAGTGGCTTGATGCCAAACCTGTAGGCGTGTTGAGTAGGATTTGTTCCGGCTCGGCCTGTAGGGTGGGTGTAGGGACCAATAGGCAAGTCGAGTAGGATTTATTCCGACTCGGCCCATAGGGTTGAACTTGGGGACACAGGCATGTTGAGTTGGATTTGTTCCAACTTGGCCCGTAGGGTTGAGTTTTGTCTTGGAGGATTAAGGCTTACATCTAGGCCATGAGGTTTGGTTTGTTGGTGAGGTTTTTGAGACACATGGAAATTTAGTGTCCAGCCCTGACAGCCCAATAGTATGAGGTCATATAAGCCTAAAAAATCGAGGGCAAGAGATTTGGAGGACCATATGGACTATATGGGTCATTATGACATGAAACTTTTGGGGCAAAAAAAAAAACATGTAGGCCGAAAGGGCCATGATGGTGTAGAATCTAAGCTTGGGAACCACATAGACCGGAAGGGTCATGATGGTGTGAAAAATTTTGTTTTGGGTACTACATAGGCTGCAAGGGCCATGGCAGTGTACAGTTCAAGACCACATACTAAGAGAGCTGTGGTGATGTAAGGTCTTCAATTTTTCATTTTGTTTCTCTCTTTTTTTTTCTATATTTTTTTACTAGTATGTTGCCTTTTGCAAGGTTTTCACCCAGACTAGCCCCCTTCTCTTTTTGCCTACATGCCTTAGAACAGGTTTTCATGTAGCGGGGTTGCCTGATTTTGCCTAGAGTGCCCTTTTTTTGTTTTTTACTCTAGCCAGGTATTTTTTCTTCTTTTTTTTTTCTTGACATTTTTGCTCTCAACCGATCATTTATGGGTGACCAGCTAAGACCGTCGGGCAACATTCTTTTTTTTTTAGCCCACTTTTTTTTGTAGGGAATTAAGGCTTCCCTCAAGCCATGAAATTGTTTCGAAAAATGAGGAATAGGCTTCCCCAAGCCATAGAATTTTAGACGGAGAGGAATTGAGGCTTCCCCGAGGCCATGGGATTTGGGGGGCTTTCTGCTTGATAGGCCTGTAGGCTTGTGAGTATGAAGAGGACATACTCGGCCTGTAGGGTATGAACTTGATGGTTTGATGCTGAAAGTAATAAAATGACTTGATGCCCAAAAGGAGTTTGATGGCTTGATGCCCAAAAGAAGTTTGATGGCTTGACGCCGAAAGAAATTTAATGGCTTGGTGCCGAAAGAACCCATAGGCTTGTAAATTGAATATGTGAAAGTCATATTCGGCCTGTTGGGCAAAATTTTTGGTGGCTTAATGCCGAAGACACCCATAGGATATGTGAGCATGAAAGAATCACACTCTGCCTATTGGGTAAAGTTTAGGGTAACTTAGTGCCAAAAGAACCCAAAGGACATGTGAGTATGAAGAAGTCACACTCGGCCTATTGGGTAGAGTTTAAGGTGGCTTAACGCCGAAAGGACCCAAGGGACATGTGAGCGTGAAGACTCAGCCCGTTGGACATAAGATTCTGAGATGGCTTGATGCCAAGAGAGATACATTAGCTCGGTGCCAAAAGTGTTTGCTTTGGAAGATTTAAATGGCTTGCTGCCAACATGAGTTTGGTGGCTTTGTGTCGAAAGGAATTTGGTGGCTTGATGCCGAAAAGAGTTTGATGACTTGAAGCCAAAAAGAGTTAGATGGCTTGATGCCAAAGGAAAGTTGGTGGCTTGATGCCAAAGGGTTTGATGGCTTAACGCCAAGAGCGGCTTGATGCGAAAAGATTTAAATGGCTTCGCCGAAGGGAGTTTGGTGGCTTGATGCCAAAAGAAATTTGGTGGCTTAACGCCAAGAGTGGTTTGATGCTAGAGATTTGGATGGCTTGATGCCAAAGGAGTGGCTTGATGCCAAGGGATTTGGTGGCTTAATGCCAAGAGTGGCTTGATGCCAAAGGGATTTGGTGGCTTAATGCCAAAAGTGGCTTGATGCCAAAGGGATTTTGGGTGGCTTGATGCCGAGGGATTTGGTGGCTTAATGCCAAAAGTGGCTTGATGCCAAAGGGATTTTGGGTGGCTTGATGCCATAGGAGTGGCTTGATGCCAAATAGATTTAAATGGCTTGCTGCCAAAGAAAATTTGGTGGCTTGATGCCGAAAGAAATTTGGTGGCTTAACACCAAGAGTGGCTTGATGCCAAAGAGATTTGGATGGCTTGATGCCAAAGAGATTTGGGTGGCTTGATGCCAAAGAGATTTTGGGTGGCTTGATGCCAAGGGATTTGGTGGCTTAATGCCAAGAGTGGCTTGATGCCAAAGGGATTTTGGGTGGCTTGATGCCAAGGGATTTGGTGGCTTAATGCCAAGAGTGGCTTGATGCCAAAGAGATTTGGGTGGCTTGATGCCCAAGGAGTGGCTTGATGCCAAGGGATTTGGTGGCTTGATGCCAAAGAAGTGGCTTGATGCCAAGGGATTTGATGGCTTAATGCCAAAAGTGGCTTGATGCCAAAGGAATTTTGGGTGGCTTGAGGCCATTGAAAACCCATAGATTCGTGAATACAAAGGGATTGTATTCGGTCTGTAGGGTATGAATTTTGTGGCTTGATGCCAAAACAAATTTTGTGGCTTGATGCCGAAGGAATATGTTGGCTTGGTGCCAAGAGAATATGGTTTGTGATGGCTTAATGCCGAATGTGTTGTGGTGGCTTGATGCCGAATGTGGCAAGATGACTTAACGCCACTGAATTTAAAGACTTATGAATGCGAAGGAGTCGCATTCGGTCCAAGAGATGAAATATGGGATGGCTTCTTGCGCCTTGTAGAGTTGTGGGACATGCGAAGTATGAAATGATTATACTTGGCCCGTGAGATATGAATTTAGGGTAAAACCCAAGCTTAAAGGCTCGAGGCTCAAATGTTGCCGGTGGGATTTGGGACATAAGAATGGTTCCGTGTCCGGCCTTGGTGGCATAGGATCCAAACAACATTTAGACGAAAGACTATGGTGGTATGGGATTTATGAAAACCATATAGACCGAGAGGGTCATACTGGTATAGAATTTGACAGTCACATAGACCATGCTGGTCATGATGACGTAAGGACTTGGGGACCATGTAGACCTGAAGGGTCATGATGGTATGGAGATTTGAAAACCATATAGACCTGAGGGGTCATGATGGTATACATGTTTGAAAACCATATAGACTTGAAGAGCCATAATGGTATGGAGTTATTGGAAGCCATGTGGACATGAGAGTCATAATGGCATGTGATTTTTTTTGAAACCATACGGACCATGAGGGTCACAATGGTATGAAAGGTTGTAGGCTATATAGGCCAAAATGACCATAATAGTCTGGAGACTTGTTAGCAAACCATATGGACCAAGAGGGTCATAATGGCATGAAGGGTTGAAGGCTATGTAGGCCAAGAGGGTTATGATAGCCTGGGGATTTATTAGCAAACCATATAGACCGAGGGGTCCTAATGGTATGAATTTTTTTGAAAACCATGTAGACCTGGCTAGTCATAATGGTATGAAACTGCTTGAAGCCATGTGGGCATGCAAGTCATGATGGCATGAAATTTGACATGTTTAGATAAGAGGTGAGTCTCTTCTTTTTTTGAACTTTGAATTTCCAGAGTTTCTCACTCTCTCCTTTTTTTTTCTTTCTTCTTTTTTTTTCTCTCCTTTTTTTTTTTCAAACTAACTTGACTGCCTTTTGAAAGGTTTTCACCCAAGCTAGTCCCATTTTCCTTTTGTCTGTACGCTCATTTGCAGGGTTTTTATACAGCAGGGTGATCCACTTTTGCCTGGGGTGCCCCTCAACGGGTCATCACCTCAGCCGGATTTTTTCTTTTCTTTCTCCCTTTTTTTTTCTCTCTTTCTCTTTTTTTTTTGTTTGACATATTTTGCCCTTGGTCAATTAATGGTGTAACTAACCAAGTCTGTCAAGGTATTTCATCTTTCTTTCTTTCTTTCTTTTTTTTTTTCGCAAGGGAATTCGAGGCTTCCCTCGAAGCCATATGAACTTCGGTCGTACTCCGCCTACTCATCATCCCACCATCAATGTAGATGCCTGATGTGTTGATGGAGAAATGCATGGAGAGGTGACACAGGATTGGCACCTTAGGCTCTTGACCTCCTCGTGCACTTTCTCTTATTGTTGAAATTTGAGGCTTGACAAGCACAAATGAACATGTTGCCTTGTGTCCTCAATATATTTTGTCTTCTTCGAGGTGATACTAGTGATGGTCAACTGACCTTGTACTAACCTCCAGACTCCCTTTTCTCGATCGAATGGTTGCCCGAGATTGCATGTCCAACTCAGCTTAGAGATTTCTTCCCTTTTAAGAGTTGCTAGTGTCAATTTGAGAATTCATTTCTCTCATTGCTTGAGTTGGGAGTACCTCCTCCATCCAACCTGTTTTCTCTTCTTTTTTTTTCCCTTTTTTTTCTTTTGAAATTCCTTTGGAGTTCACACAGGGGAACTGTGTAAGACTGGTCACAGGAATATTGGGGGCCTTGGGGATGGCTTGTATGTGGGCATAGGCATGTCACAGCCATTAGCATGAGTTGGGACTTAGGCATGTCAGAGGCCATGGAGGTTTCCTTTTTATTTGTACATGGGCATGTCGGAGGCCATGAAGACTGTTTCTTTTGTGGTATGTGAGGGCATATAGGAGATTGCTTTGGGGACATTTGAGGGCATGTTAATGACTTGTTTTGTATTTGATGTGAGGGGTCTGCGGAGGGCTGTCCTATGGACTCTTCGTTCCCCTGGCTCAATTTTGTGGCGGGTGTTGGATTTCTTCCTTGCCCAAGTTTTATGCTTTGTAGTGGACTAATGGCTGGCCCTGGCATGTTGACATGCTTGTCAAAAGGCATAATCGGGTCGAGCTGTTGACCAGCAAGACTAATTTGAAATGTTAAGTTGAGGGTTGGTCCCCCACTGAATTGTAGCCTCGGGGGCCGCTGTTCAGCCTGATATGCTAACTTGAAGGGCGGAGGGTTGCTCCCACACCCTGATAACAGGACTGACTTCATGTAGTCTCCTGTTGAGACAATAATTTCTTCTTTGTCTCCTTTTGTAGTTAGCGTAGATTGGCGATTTTCTGGGGCTTTACTGGTAGAGGTTGGTCCTTTTGCCCCCTGTTACCTTTTTAGGTGGAGAGTTCACCCTCACACCTGCTTGACATGACATGGCCTGGGGGTATGCCCCCGGCTAGATGAGTAGTTCCCAAATGGGTTGAGAATTGCCTTCTCTCCCGAGCACAACCTTGTTAGGTAACGTCATATAGACATCATTCAGTGAGGGCATAAGATTTGTTCCGAGCCCAATTGACATATGACTACCAAACTGATATCATGACAGTGGCATCCATTTGCCCGATAGAGGATTGATTCCCCACCCGCAAGCAAGAATTAGAAGACCGGACCATTGGTTGGTCATCTTGGTTGAGAGAAAGGGCAAAATGCCGATCTCTCTGTAATATCATAGGCCGTTGGTCGGCTGGCTCCTTCTAACTGAAGAATATAGGGTTGATTCTCTGCTTCACTGAAAGCCATGTTTTCGACCATTGATTGGCCAGATTTATTGAAGTATGGAGGATTGCTTCCTTATTTGATGGCCAGAGGACCGGTCATTTGGTTGAATGCATTCCTTTCATACGTAAAGGATTTCTTCCTTGCTTCTTACCAGTATGATGGGCGTCTGGTTGATCCTTAGCCCAAGTTGTACTGGAGTGACTTAGAGGCTTGCCCCCGGTCAAACGACATTGTGGGTTGACCAACAAACCAATCAATATCTGATGTATACCGAGTGACGGATTGATTCCGAACCCGAGCATGAAAAGATGCCACATTTGGGCCATTTTTACGTGGTCATTGGATTTGTTCCAGGTCCAAGGAGTACTTTGAAGTTGCACCGATAACCGGGCAGCATTCCTGCAATCTGGCGAGCATAGGATTGATTCCTAGCTCGTCGAGTTGTCTAGTTGGAGAGAACCGTTGATCAGTTGTCCTGCTTGAACTAATGAGCCGAGGGTTAATCCCTTACCCAAAAGATAATGTTCCGGGATGAAACTGTTGACCGGTTACCCTGGTTGACGTCACGGGCCAAGGGCTGGTCCCTTACCCGGGAAATAGCATGGCTAGCCGTTGATCGGCAGGATTTGTTGATTTTCAGACAGGAGGACTAATCCCTCTCTCCATTAGCAGTTGGGACCACAGATTGGTCAGAAATGAATTGACGGGTGAGAGATTTCTTCCTTCTTCGTGTAGCTGCAGCAATGCTGGCAAAAGGTGGGCAACAACCTTATTCTTTTCATCCAATCGAGCCAGAGTGGCAGAAACGATTGGCTAAATGTTGGTTGGTGAGCTCCAACTTCATCTGCCTCAGCATAATAGAGAGGAGCCATATCTAAGCAAGTTTTGAGGTAGTCATCGGATTTGTTCCAAGACCAAAGAATATTTTGGAGTTGCACCGATATCCGGGCAGCATTTTTCAATTGGTGAGCTTAGGATTGATTCCTAGCCCATCCAACAGTATTGGGGGACAGAACCGTTGATCGGTTATCCCTGTTGAACTGGCATGTTGAAGGTAGTATGTGGGGATGGTACCGTTGATCGGTTAGCCCCGTTTGAATTATGGGCCGAGAGTTGATCCCTCACTAGAACCATTGCTTGGTGGGCCGTTGATCAGCCAGAATTGTTGATCTTTAGGAAAAGAGCCTGCTCCCTTTCTCCAGTAGCAATTGAGACCACTGACTGGCCATGCATAACTTGATGGACGAAAGATTTCTTCTTTCCCCGAATGGGCGCTCGCAGTGGTGTTGGTGGAAGGTTGGGGAGCGGCGGTGTTGTGTGTCTCCAACCGGGGCAGAGTGGCATAACGGTTAGCAATTGGAAGCTGTGCTAGCTGCCCTTTTGAGGTGGAAGATTGCTTCCTCCCCGATTCTTTGGATAACATATAGGGCACGTGGTTTATCCTTGGCCCGTACTATTATGGTGTGGCCGGGCGATTGCCCCCGGCGAAGTATGAAATTCGAATTGTTTTTCTTGTTCGTATTGAGTTTGACGAGCCTTCCATCAAGTCGGCCGCAGTACGGGCAATTTTTTTGGACTCGACTAAGAATTAGTTGACCATGACATATGAGCGGACAAAGGATTGATTCCTTGTCCGAGGGAAAGCATAAATTAACCAAGCCGTTGGTCGGCATGACTTATTGGGGGTGTCTGGCTGAAGATTGACCCCTTGCCTGACCAATAACATTATGGACCATTGATCGACCTGCCCTCCTTGAACTGAGGAGCAGAGGGTTGCCCCCTCATCTTGGTGGTGGTTCATGTTGACTTGTTGTCGAATTAACATAGCATGTACAGATGAGCATCTTGCCCCCTGAGTAGAGTGCGATGATGCCCTGCATATGCAAGCTTTAATGTGGACATCGGATTTATTCCTAGCCCGAGGGATACTTTGGAGTTGTGCCACTAACTGAACAGCCTGGGCCATGACACAAGTATGAGATTAGTTCCTAATTTGAAGAGGAGTATGAGGAGCCTGAATTGCTGGTCAATCAAGCTTGGTTGAGAATTGAGATTGTGGGTTGAGGGTTGGTCCCTCACCCAGGCAGCAACATGCTGGGCCATTGCTTGGCCCAAGTTGTCAATTTTCAGATTAGAGGGTTGATCCCTTACATAACTTTGATGCTGTTCGTCAGCTGGGCAGCCACAGTGCATAGTATCTCGGGGTGAGCCCGTGATTGATAGCCCTCGGCATTTCGAAGTAGAAGATTGACTCCCCTACTTGGTTAGCCAGCCCTAAATACTTCATGTCATGGAGTGAGGATTGATTCCTCATGGAAATGGCATTTACGTGGCATATGCCGTTGTCAGACTCCCCATTGCATGTTGTGGACGAAGGCCACTAATGGCAGCATTGTGGATTAAGGGTTGCTCCCTTCCTATAGCAGTTTTGACATGAACCTGTCGATTGGTTTATCATGGTACTCTCATAGATTTGTGTGTTAATCCCTCTTGAAACATCTTTGGTATATGCCGTTGACAAGGCAACCATGTTTTGATGATTTTTGTTTTCCTGGGGCATAAGATTTGTTCTTTACCCAAGCGACATTTGGGGCTTAACTGAAGCCACATTATTTTCCCGGGTCAAGGGTTAATCCCTTACCCAGTTGAAATCTCTCATGATTCGAGCCCTCAATTTAACCAATCATGGTGAGACAGTGAATTGAGAGACGGCACCTCAATGAAATGCGGGCCACCAATCAGTCTCAACATCTTCCACTCGGGTGATGGATTTGTTCCTTACCCAAGTAGTATTTGTTTGGAGCCAAACTATCTCTAGTTGGCCAAAGTGTGTTTTTATTTTGGGAACATAGGATTGATTCCTTGTCCTTTGAATATGTTGAGCCTCTGGTAGGCTAGCCGTGTGATTTCATGAGTTGGGAGTTGGTTTCTTCTTGACATGTTGCTTGGCATGGTCATTGCTTGACCATGTATGACTTTTAGGCGAAGGATTTGTTCCTTGCCCCCATCTGATTGGTGAAGTTCATCCGGATTTATAGATTTATTCCCTGCCGAATGACGACATCACCAGCTTGAGTTTGAGAGATTTCTCTGCCGGTTGACGACAATGGTAATCTCACGAATTAAGAATATGGTCATTGCTTGACCAGATATGACTTTTTGAGTGAAGGATTCGTTCCTTGCCCCCATTCGGTTGATAGAGTTCTTTTGGACTTAGGAATTTGTTCCCTGCTGAACGACATTGTTGCCAGCTTAAGTCCGGAAGCTTTCTTTGCCGGTTGGCCAGCAGCCCCCTTTTTTTTTTTTTTTTTTCTTCTTCTTTTTGTTGTTGTTGTTGTTGTCAACCTTCTCTTGTTGTGGTTGCCCCGGTGCCATGCACTTGTTGGACATGGAGGAATTAGACTTTGCCTTGGCATTGTCCCCCCATTACCTTGGTCGGTCATGAAAGACCGACCCTGGTATATAGTTGATGGGTCTTGAGGCGGCATGTTTGGTGCCTCTTTAAATTCTTTGAGAGTTGGTGGTGACAGAATCCATGACCACCTGCCCCCGGAGTTGTTTGTTGGGGAGCTTCCGTGGTAAGCTCTTTGGAAATAGGATCAAGTTGTTTGGCCCTTGAAATATTCTCGGTGTTGGATGAACTCCGAGAGTGGCTTCTTGAGATGTTTGCAACATCGGGATAAAGTCTTCGTAGGTGGGATCGTTGGACCCCACCGGGTCTCATCCTTTGACATTTTCCGCCTCCTCCTCGCACAAAAAGGAAAGAAGCATGTGTTAGATATATATGAAATTTGGGATGTATGCCTTCTTGAATTGCTATGACGGAGAGATGAAGGGAAGGAGAGGTCCCACCGGGCGTGCCAATTGTTGGAACCTCAATTTTCTCCAAAGATTGATTCTTTTGTTTTTGGATGAAATTTCGGAAATTCATTTTCCCTTTTGATTTGACTTTTGACTTAGCCTTGACTATTAGAAAATATGTGGTATTTCATAACAGTATTAACTAGGTCAGTGGTATGCATAAAAATATATGTTGAGGTTATTAGGTTCTTTGAAAATTTGTTTTGACCTCTCCCCATCGGATGGTGCGAAGATCCGATGTTAATTACATCGAGAATACTCGAATACCCTTGATTAGCCGCCATAGCAATTTTATGAATAGAAGACATACATCCATACGATGAACACATGGGAGTAATAACCCCATACACTTGATGGAATGCAAAACTTAGTGTTTTGAACGTTCGATTTGATTTGAATTTATTTGAATTGTTTGAATTAGGTTTGTTGTTTAAGATTTGTGTTTTTGTTTAATTGATTTTTTTGTTGAGGATTTTTAATTGGGTTTGAAATTTAATGGATGTTCATTTTTTCAGATTTTTGATGGGTTTTGAATTTGAATTTTTTTTTTTTAAGATTTGGAATTTTTCAAGATTTAAATTGATTATGACTTAGTGTCTTTTAGTTGAGTGATTTGGTTTCAACTTGATTTGGATTTGTTTTTTAAAAGTTTGATTTGTTATATTTTTTTGTTTTAATTAGGACTTGATATCTTTTGGTTGAATCTGAATTATGATTTTTGTTTAAGTTGCATTTCATTTAAATGTCATTTTAAGTTAGGATTTAACACATTTTTTTAATTGAGGATCTGTTCCACAATTATTTTTGTTTTGGGTTTGAGTTGAGTTGACTTGGATAATTTTTATTTGAGATTCTTTGCCATTTTTTATGTTGTAGAATAACATAATGAATTTGGTGTTTTGAACCTGTTTGGGGTATTTTGGTTTATTTGGCTATATTTTATTATTTTTATTGGGTTTATTTGATTTATTTTATTTTAATTGGCATTTTGATTCATAAATTTTATTTTTTTATGTTTTGATTATCTGAAAATTATTTTTGAGATAAAAAAATTATGTTGACTGGTTTGACCAGATTATTGTTATTTTCAGATTTATTTTATTTTTTTTTTTTTTTACATTCCTCCAAGTCTATGGGATTTTCCATAAATTCCGATGACAAAAAAAAAGATATGCAAAATTCGAAATTTTCATTCATTGACAAATTCGAATGCAAATTACATGTGGGAGACATAAAATGTCATATTTCCCATTGATGAATTTTTTCTTAGTCTTTGATGGACATAGGGTGATCCTTCCTTGGCATATGTCTCTCATTTTTAATTTAAGGGGAAAATTTGACATGACCTCCCCTTAAATTGATGAGATATACCTCCTTTAGTAGGTGGAGTTTGATACTCCCTACTTTGGAGGAAGGATCGGTAGAATATGGGGACTTGCCCATTTCCCCGTCCAGGATCAAACACACCGGGGACATGCCCGAGTGCCCGTCCTTTGAGGTAACCTATGTGAAATAGGCTAGCTCTTAATTAAATTTCATTTCTCAAATTTTGATTAAGTTTGTTTTTTAAGGCCTTGATGGCCGGCTCACTCCTCATTGGGCCAAGGTGACCACTTGAAGCTTTGAAGGCCCTGGCGGCCAAACTGTTCTAATTGGGCCTTAGAGGTCTGTTTGGGCTTCATCTAGGCCCTGCGGCCTTGACATGTGCAGACCCTGGTGGCCTATTACCATCCTCTGATTTAGGGTCCCGGTGACAGGTTCTTCTCCTTTTATAGGCACTGGAGCAAGCACCAATGGCAGCAGGATCAGCAGCGGTCAACCATCATCTTCTCCATGTTCCTGGACAGAAGCTACAGTCAAAGTGGCCACGTATCTCCCTCCTTCCTTCCTTGGGCGCAGGGGGGCAGCAAGAGGGGGGGATGAAGGACAGCCGCAGGTTCAATGGGGGAGAGAAGAAGCGCTGGCCCCCTTAGACTTCTCTCGGCCCCCTCCTTTTCTCCTTTTTTTTTTTTTTGGCAGCAGCCCCCCTTGGAAGCAGCCGTCAGCCGTTGGCAGCAGCCGTCTGGTTGGAAGCAGCCCCTCCGTTGGGAGCAGCCTTCCGTTGGAAGCAGCCTCTGCCCTCTGGAAGCAGCCCCCGCCCTCTGGTTGCAGCCGTCTGCCCTCTGGTTGCAGGTCTGCCCTCTGGAAGCAGCCCCCGCCCTCTGGTTGCAGGTCTGCCCTCTGGAAACAGCCCCCTGGAAGCAGCCGTCCGCCCCCCTCTGCACGCAGGAACTCTCCTTCACGTATCAACTCTCCAACCAACACCTTTAGTATATCCGACAGGTCTCTCTTAAAGAGAGGAAACTGTCCAGCGCAACCTCCCCCCCAACATGGAGGAAGTGGAGATCATGGGAGTAGTGGCTGCAGTGGGAGGTGGGTCAGTCTACTGACCCCCCCACGTTTCCTTTTTCTCCTTTTTTTTTAAACTCTGAAAATTCTGGGAAGTAATGGGCTGTACGTAGCCTTCTCCCATGCAAGTATTTGATACCATTAAGACCCACTAGGACAGGATCCAATAACTTAAGTTATGGATTAATCCTGACCCTTGAAACAAATCCATCTAAATTGATCAAATCTTGATCTTCAAAAATTCTGAAAATTGCATAAAAATGCAATTAAATATACATACACCAGAACTTTTCTGTGCATAGATTTTGCTGCCAAAAATTATTTGAATAGTTCTGCCGTTGTCCCAAAGTGCATGCCGACTTTGCATTTTTCCAAACTTTGTCCATAACTTTCCGAATATGGATTGGATTGATGATCCAACTCCGATGTTGTTCATCTGGAAGTCAGGCGGACTTTTTGGTGACGCCATATGTTAATGGGCCTGCCTGGATTTGTTCAGGCCCATTAGGGGCAAAACAGTCATTTTTTCGTCCGGAGTCAGATTCTGACATTCAAGGCACCGTTGCGAAGCTCTCTGTCGAGGCAATATTGTTGACACATTGGTTTGGTCATTTGGGCCCACCAAGCCCAGTAAGGACCGCCTAAAAGTTCACTTTCATTGTTTTGCTCATATCTTGCCGAATACAAGTCAGATTTCTGATCTGACTTTAATGTTGCTCAATATGGAGCTTGGCGGACTTAATGATGCACCAAGATATTATCGGGCCTATCCCGAATTGTCCAAACCTACCAAGGGCGAAAGAGGTCATTTTACCGTTCGGGTACCATCCGAAATCGGATTCTGACATTCAGAGTACCGTTGCGAAGCCCTCAACTGGTACAGCCCCATGGACCCACTTGTTTTGTTTTTCGGACTTGATATGCCCTTATCAAGGCCATTCGAAAATTGACTTTCAGTGTTTTCCTCATAACTTTCCAAATATGGGTCGGATTGCCGATCTGACTCTGTCATTGTTTATCTGAAAGTCAAGTAGACCTTTTGGTGGTGCCACTTTTCTTTGGACCTTCCCCAGATTGCCTGAATCCCACAAGGGCAAAACGGTCATTTTACTGTCCGAAGCCAGATTTTGACATGTGAGGTGCCGTTGGAAATGTCTTGACTGGTACAGTGCTGTGAGCCCACTTGTTTTGTTATTTGGGCCCATTAAGCCTACCAAAGGCCATTCGAGAGTGTTTTCATTGTTTGACCCATAACTTGTTGAATTCAAGTCAGATTTCCGATCCGACTTCGTTGTTGCTCAAGTTTGAGCCTGACGGACAAGATGGTGGTGTCTGACCGTTATCAAGCCATCACCCAGTTGGTCGGGCCCAATAAGCCTTATTGGGCCCGTTCGGCCCGTTGCCGTAAATGTGATGAAAAGTGGATCACACTTGCCTGTTCGATTTTCTTTCATGTATTTTGCCCAAAACTTGCCAGTTCTGGATGTCATGACACATTTTTTGGGTGCCAACAGGCGGCTAATCAAGGGCGTTTGAGTAGTTGCTCGATGTAAGTTAACACCAGATATTCGCATCATCCGGCGGAGAGGGGTCAAAATTAAATTTTTAAAGAACCCGAACCTCGGTTCTAATAATTTTAAATGTATCATCGGACTAGTAGCATTTTTAATGGCTTATCACCTATCTTCCTAAATAGTCCAAAGGAGATACGAAAAATGATTTTGGAAATTAATTAAAATGAAAAAACGAGGTTCTTACACCGGGCTGTGCACAGGGGTTTTGGGGTGCTGCAGATGGGGGTAGAAGAAGGGTCGCAAGGGGCTGAGAAAAGGGCAGGCCGATGGGAACAATAGAGAAGATTAAGAGGAAGGAGAAGAGAGAACTTTGAAGGACCAAATGGTGAAAGACCCTTACCTCTTCCTCCCTTCTCTCTTCTTCCCCCCCCCCCCCCATAGTAGCTGTTGAAGAACGTGGGATCCCTTCCTTTTTTTTCTTTTTTATTTTTTTTTGCAGGTGTCAGCAGCAGGTCGTGGTCTTCTTCTCCCTTGCGTGGGTGGACAGGGATTGGGACAGTGTTGTTGGTGTTGGCCTCTGCTCGTCTCTCTCTCTCTCTCTCTCTCTCTCTCTCTCTCTCTCTCTTCTAATGTTGTACGCTGCAGAACGTGAGAATGTCTCCCCCATCTTCTTCTTCTTGCACTGGTGGCTGTAGAGCGTGACTGGAAGGAGGATGCTCTCTTCTCTCCTTTGGCAGCAGCAGACCGCAGAATGTGGCTTTTCTTCCCTTGCAGGTGCTGCAGCGTGGAGATCAGGAGGGGGAGAAAGGAGATGTAGACGTGAAGAGATGATCAGTGGATGTCTCCCTTCTCTCCTCACACTGGCTCTGGCAAAACATGCTCCCCTTCTTCTGCTGCAGATGGCTGCCAGAAGGTGTTGCTCCACTTCTTCCTTCTGTTGGTGTCCGCAGGATCATGACTTCCTCTTCTCTGTTGGATGCTGGGGCGCAAATCGTCGCCTCCTGGTTTATTTGATTTTTTGTGTGCCACCCGTTGGCAGCATATGTGGGCAATGAGAGAGAGATAAAAGGAAGGAGAGAGAGAGAGAGGGGGGGATAAGGAATGGTAGAGAAAATCTCTCCACCTTCCACAATCACCCAAGGCTTATCTGGGTAATCTTGAAGGAAACTGGCCGACGGCTGATCATTAGGTCAGAATTTTGACCTAATTCTCATCAAGATGTTGCCGATTTTACGGTCAAAAATAATTTACGGATAGAATTAATTAAATTAACTCCAAGATTAACCGGAATAATCTGGAAGATGTCCTAATTCTCATCAAGATGTTGCCGATTTTACGGTCAAAAATAATTTACGGATAGAATTAATTAAATTAACTCCAAGATTAACCGGAATAATCTGGAAGATGTCCTAATGGCCATTGCTCGTGTCCCATCATATCTACGGTCAAGAATCCTCAATTTGCCCAGAGATCACTGATTCGGCAGATTTTCCATTCAACACAATCTCAACCATTAAAAATTCTAAAAATTGCATCTAAACTGCAATTAAATACTTTTATACTTTAACCTTGGCATTCACACATAAATAACATGTCCAATGGCTGTTTGAATAGATTTGCCCCTACATTGGGATGCGTGAGAGTCTGACAAATTTTTGAATTTTGATCATAACTTTCCAAATATGGGTAAGATTGTCGATCCAACAGCGACGTTTTTTTAGAAGTCGGGCGAACATTATGGTGGCGACACATGTTAATGGGTCTGCCATAGTATTCGAGCTACCATCGCAAAGATCACAACTAGACAACATCGTAGACCCACCTATTTTGCCATTTAGACCCCAATAAGCCTTACAAAGATTGTCTAAAAGTCCATTTCAACTATTTTCATCGTAACATGCGGGATATGAGTTAGATTTCCGATATGACTTCAATATTGCTCAAGTTGAAGTTGGGTGGGCCCAATGATGTGCCAATATGTTACGAACCTACCTCGAATTGCTCGGACCCGTCAAAAGCGAAAAAGATCATTTTACCGTTCAAGATCTATCTGAAACTAGATTCTGATATTCAGGATACCATTGCAAAAGTCGACTTTCAGTATTTTTTCCATAAGTTTCCGAATATAGGTCGGATTGCTGATCCGACTTCGGTATTGTTCATATAGAATTCGAGTGGATCATTTAGCAATGTCACTTTTTACTGGATCTTCCCCAGATTGTCTAAACCTAATAAGGGTAAAGTGGTCATTTTACCACCTAGAGTCGGATTTCGTCATTTAGATTGTCGTTGCGGAGATCTTGACTGGTACAATATCATAAAGCCACTAGTTTTGTCATTTAGGCACATTAGGCCTATCAAAGGCCATTCAAGAGTTAGAGTTCGTTTTCACCGTTTTGCCCGTAACTTATTAAATACAAGTCAGATTTCTGATCCAACATCAGCGTTGCTCAAGTTTGAGCAAGACAAAGCAAATGATGGTATCTGATCGTTATCGGGCCATCGTCCAGTCAGTCAGACCCAACAAGGCTTATCAGCCCTATTCGGCCTATTGATCTTAAATGTGATAAAAAGTGTGTCCCATCTGTCTGTTCAATTTTCTTCCTTGTGCTTTTGCCTAAAACTTGCTATTTATAGTTGCCATGACAATTTTAGGTGCCAACAAAGAGTTAATTTGGATGGTGAAATATTATCAAGTAGTACTCAATTTAAATATCTTGATTCAATTATTTAAAAAGATGGAGAATGTGACGAAGATGTTACCTATACAATCAAATTAGGATGGATGAAGTGAAGATTAGTTAAAGAAGTTCTATGCGATCGTAAAATTTCACTAAACGTGAAGGAAAATTTTATCATATAATTTTAAGAAATATAATATTGTAAAGTAATCAATGTTAGAGAATAAATAAAAAACATCAAAATAAGAATTGTTGATAAGAGAATATTAAGATGGATTTGTGGTCATAGAATATTAAATAGTCATAATCATGGTGTGCGGGGTCGGCGACCCGGCCGGTTTTTAAGCCAACCGACCCGACCCGGCCCCTCAACCCCAACCCGATTAATATATTTAAAAAATTTATTATTATTATTTTTCCCGACTCCAACCCGACCCGGGTCGCGACCCAAATCGACTTGGATCGGTTTCAGGCCCACCCGGTCCCAACCCCCGACCCCGCTTTCCTTGGTCATAATGAATATATTAAAAAATGATAAGATTTTAAAAATTGTAAACAAATTGAAAATATGAACATTGAGATAGTTTGGATATATTAAACGTAAAGCTAAAAAAGTCCTAGTTAAAAAGCAAAAAACATCAAAATAATAGAAAAAATGAGAGGAAGGTCAAAGTTAACTCAAAGAAGAAAAATTAAACATGATCTAAATGACTTTAAATATCTCTAAAGTAATAACTCAAAATGGATCTGGATGGAGAAAGAGAATCCATATGCCAGCCCTAAATAATTGCAAATAAAGATTTTACCCAGCTGAGTGGAGTATACATCTTAACACTTATTTCATCGTAGAAATCTCAAAATTTTCAAATGTTATAAAAAATTATCTAATTTTATTTTTGTTTGTTTTACCCTCCTTTCCAATATAAAAAAAATGTTTGTTTTCTATTTTAGGAAGGAAATGATCTTTATTTTTTAAAAATATATGAGCTTACGTTGTGGATTCTTGAAACTAGATTTAGACCTCCCCACCAGCTCTCAAATGGATCAGTGTTAAACTAAATAGTGGCTCAACAACTCTTGATTGTCGATCATAGCAACACATTTATAAAGCAACATTTAGAGTTCATGAAAAAAGATCCACATTTTTTTCTTCCCATGATCACCCCAACTTGGAGATTTATATAAGATTTCATGTTTAATTTTTTCTATGATTTTTTATTATTTATTTTTTTCACTTTTATTTTTTTTATTTGTCGTTATTTATTAATATTTGTTATTGTTTTGGCATCATTTTATGTTATGAATTTTTAAATGATTAGTTCTTTTACCCTTTTTCTTTCATTGACCAAGTGTTTTGCATTTTTCCCCTTTTTATCAATTAGGTATTTTCTTGTTTTTATAATCCTCTTTTTATTATTTCAAATTTTATTCACTTTTTATGTGCATAATTTCAATCTAGATTTTTAAATTACAGTTTATTTTGTTTTGAATTAAATGTTTGGCTAGCATATGCCTTACTTTTTGTTTAACTTCCTTAAGGCTAAAGCTTACTGTTTAATTGATTTTTTTAGTTTTCGTTGAACTTCATTAAGACTAAAGCTTGTTGTTTAATTGACTTCTTGTCACTTTTTGTTAACTCTTTTGTCAATCATTTTTAATTAAGGGTGTTATTTATTGTGATATTACTAAAAATTAAATTATTTATTCAGAAGCATTATCTTCCTTAACTTGTTTAGTAAGAAGAAAATGTAAGTATTAATTGCATGGCATAAAAATGTACATCATGCAAAGGGATTGATGAACCTGTTAAGACCGTCTTCCTCGCATGATAAGGCAGGGAAGACACAAGAAAGGGATGCTGAGGAAGGGATGCTCCACTGCCAAACAGTGCCAATATGGGGATCAACCGCCCCCTCCATCCTGGATCGGTATGGAACATATTCTGTGTTCTCTTTTCTTTTCTTTAAATTTGGAAGAACTAATCCTGGATCAGATTTCCATGATCCATCTGGCTTGATCCCGCTTTCAATCACTAACTTAAAGAGCTTCTATCTAATAAGATTTCATACCTAAAAAAGAACATTATCATGTTTATTTTTTTCCAAGGAATGCCATATCACTTCTCTCAACATCATCTTGGAGAGGTCGGAGAGATGAGATCTCACAAGAACAGGGTGATACAGGGTGCTGGAGAGGCATAGGATGGCAGACAGAGGCAGATAGCAGAGGTGCGCCTCTGAGGTGTATTCTAGGGAACATGTGACGCAAGATTGTAGCTAATTTCAGGATTAAATGCAGAACTGGTACTAAATAGGCAATGACCTAAATTTATTGACATGTTGTAAAACCTAAGTAAAACATTGAACCAAATGGCTCCAGACAACCGAAGACTTAACATGGAATTGAGAGAGGGTTGTGGCAGTCCCTGATGATGACTGTGGGGGACCATGGCACTTGCTGGCTGCACCCAGATGCACAACCAAGGGGAGGAAGTGTGAGATGCCAGTAAGACCACGGAGGCTTCTGGACACAACTGCCCCCCATTCCTTAACCAGATTCTAATACCCCAAAGAGGGGTTTGCATCGGGATAACTATAGGTGGAACCTGAGCTTCGTGTGTCGCTGGATTAAAAGACTGCTTCGTCATGGCCATGGTTCTAGTCAGTCACAAAGATTTCGTCGTTGTAACCAATATTCCAGAGAAGAGAAAGGCAAAGATGGAGATGCCATCAGATTCTGGAAGACTCATGGGCGCTGCCGGAAATTTCTGTAACAGGCCAGGGATCGCCAAATCTGTGCACTCAAATGTTGAAGACATCAAAGAATCCACTGATTGGTGAAGAAGTTGATTTATGTCATCCGGGGATCACCAAACTAGAAATTGCAGGCACCGTTAAGCTCCGATGTCAACCAAAAAATGGACAAAGATAACAGATCAGATGAAGAAGAAGATTTGGAGTCAAAGAAGACGAGAGGAGATTTGCCGTGGTTGACAAAGCTGTGAAGGGGAAAGGGAAGATGGCACTTAGCCTAGAAGAAAAGAAAATTGTGAATGGCCTCCTTGGCCGAAATGAAGGAGAAGGAAAAGAAACGGACCGAATCTTTTGGAAGAGGAGAGACACACCGCTGCCAGATGAAGAAGAAAAAAATCAAACAGGATGAAGGATCAGCACCGAGAAGGAAGAGAGGGAAAGTTAGCTGAAAATATGAGAAACCTAAGAGGGAGTAGAACCAAAAGGAGAAAGGAGAAGACTTACCGGAGAGGAAGAAGATTGGCACACCACCGCTGAAGGTTGGAGAGGGAAAGAATGCTGTGGCAGGAAGAAGAACATTGTGGCCGGTCGGGATGGGAAGAGAGAGATGGGGCCATGGCCCTTTTTTTTGGAACCAAGACTCCTCCAAATTGTATTTCATCATCTGCCTTCATAAGTGGATTTTATAAGAAAAGCCAATTGTTACAAAAGAACTCTACTAAAGAAATTTTTACAAGCATGTCCTTCCAAGGACTCAAATGTAAAAGAACCTAAAATCTCCCAAAATCAGTCCCCATCACCATGCTGGTCTGGATTTCAGACCTGGCACGGATCCTTTCATCACAACCAGTAATGGGACCCACAATGCAGATATATGTAATGCGGATATGAGAATCTGGACCATCTCAGACCAGTAACCTCCTTTGGCGCCATACACCACAGCCAGGGTATTTTGCCTCCCTTAGATCTCAGCACTCTGCCGACACTGAGAATCTTGCAGAGATCTCACTAAGATAGAATGAATTTCTCAGAGAAATATCATGCAACATACACTTTCAACATAGCTAAAGATATGACCATATATATAATAATAATTTTTGTTGACATATTCTCTACCTAACTTGTTGCAAGTGGGAAAAGAAAGAGAATTCAAATGTAACTTCTTACGTTTCAAATTTTTCTGAATGTCTTCCCACGTGAGATTGAATGTAAATACTCCTGGATTACTCTGAATCTCAGGGATGATGGAAGATCGAGTATTGAAAGGTGACTTGGAAACTGTAGTGCTGAGAAAGAGATTCACATCACTCATGCATACGAGAACCCCATCTTTTGTCACTTGAATAGGGCAATCAATGTAATCTGCACCGTCATCAACAGCTTGACCATAAGCAAGATCCGTACATCCAGGGTATATCCCACTAGCCCCATTATGTGAAATGACAGTGAGTTTCCCTGAATCACAAGGATAATAAAGTCTTAGTTCTTCACAGATTTATCCAGCATCACTGGCTTGTTCTTAATGCTAATTTGAGATGGCAGATAAAAACAGTTTAATAATTACCAGTCTGACGTGAAGCCTTGTTTACATATGAAAAGCATCCTACAAGCAAGAATCAAGTATCATAATGAAGAAATAACAAACTAAATCATCAATGAAAAATATTAGCATATACAATGTAAAACAAAAATGAGAATAGCTGGCTGCTAACTTTCACTTATCTATTTTACTATCTAATCCCATTTCCAATTATTAAAAGTTTAAAATATAGGCATGTGTGAACAACAGTTTCTTTCTCCCTTTTCCAAAAAAAAAAATCTGGCAAAGAACAGTTGATTTCTTCAGTCTAAATTTCAAATGATACAAGTATATATGTCATAAAGCAACAAGAATGTGGACCAACTTTCTTCCATCACCTGTAATTTAAGAAGGATGAATGCATTATCTTTTTACATAGGAAGATGATGAAATGACCACATTCCAAGGGTAAAATAGAATAAATAAATAAAGTTTATGCCGTTTGGTTAGTAGCAAATTAGCCTGAGATCTGATGCAAGAGTTGTTCAAAAACGCATGCTAGTTCTGTTATTTGGCCAGATATATTAGAATGACGATAAATTGGCAAGCCAAATAGAAGGAAGACACGTCAAAGACAGCAAAAGTCTCCAATAGGTCAATCTCCCTTCATTAATAACCAGATACTTCAAAAAGCTAACCGTTTGCTTTTTGCTTTCAGATTCTTCTAATTATAGCTACTTCTCCAATTTAGGTTCAATATTCACTCAAAAGTTGATGTCATTTAGTTAGTAGCAAATTAGCTTCAGATACATGCTAACCTGCTGCTTTGTTCAAAAAAGCAAGTTAGCTTGAGTGGTAATCCTCATCAACATCCCAAATAGGTGGTTTAACCTCAGCTCTTTGTTCATATGAATCACCGGCAAATATAACAAATCTTTATTTTACAATTTTTAGCGGTCTTTAATATTATTTATCTTCAACCCCATGTTGTAGTGATAGAACAATGGTTTCTCCAACTTGTCAGATATTAGCATACTCCTCTTCTTGTAAATAAGGCTAAAATTACTTTAATTCATCTCGCATTAAGTAGAATTTGTGCTCTAATTAAGAATCAAATGACAATGGCAGCAAATGAATTCTATTCACTTCTATTCATTTACACCCACCACTCAACTACAAAAAAATAGAACATGAAGTCACTATCGTAATAAAGATTTGTACATCATAAAATAAAATGAGATTTGTTTCAATTTCAACATGCTAAAAAAAACTTTATCAAATGAATATCTCATATCTGTATCTAAATATACTCTAGTTTATCATATAAGATTGCATTTGAAAATTGAGAGTCATCAAATTATTAAACCATAAGTGCTCCAATAAAAACATCGAGAAACAAAATTTTCTCACTTACTTTTGACTCAGCTTCACATCTATCATGTTGAGTTTTTGAAGGTCATTGAATTAATAGCAAATTATCCCTCAGGACTTCTTGATCATTGCATACTTGTAATCCATATTGCATCCGACGTTTAAAAAATATCTTGCATTCATCACATAGAACATAAGAACATAAATTTATGCATCAAACAATAATTAAAT
This sequence comes from Cryptocoryne crispatula var. balansae, assembly GCA_036172225.1. Lineage (NCBI taxonomy): Eukaryota > Viridiplantae > Streptophyta > Magnoliopsida > Alismatales > Araceae > Cryptocoryne > Cryptocoryne crispatula. The sequence continues at coordinate 12,295,459 of CM069933.1, forward strand.
TTTCACATAACAAGAATTATATGCTGCATGCACATCATGTAGTGTCTTGTCCAATCTGGCACTTATTATCTTCCAACACTTCTTGTAATATCTGCGATGTTTCTCCTTAATTTTCAATTTTGCTTTATCTATGACATTGTAGAGATATCTCATCTGATTCCTCTCATCTGAATCCACTAATCTCAACACATTTACAAGTGATCCAATGATGGACAAGTAGTAAACAATTCTCTCACAAAAATATTTGTCCATAATCAAACTATGTATAAGAATTTCCAATTGATTCACCATATTATGCAAGTCAGCCATCTAGTATATGTACCCAGCCAATGCTATGAACTAGACCAAGGTGTGCATGTGTCGATGCAAGCTCTTCAAGGCAATGAAGTGTGTGTCAAATTTAGTCAACACAGGCTTGATCAGATTGTGCCTCTTAGGTCTCATAATGTGCAGTAGAGAAAGATGTGAATCAACAAAGGATGTGATCAAGTATACATGGCTGACAAGTGTAAAAACGTAGCCTTCTTGCCTATATCCTCCAACATCATATCGATAGAGTGTGCTGCACATGGAACTCAAAAGTGGTGAGGCCTCTTATATGTCAACTTCTACTCTGTAGCTTTGTTGGATGGTTCGTAATCTGTCACAGACTGGATAATGTTCTCCTCCCTAATCTCATGAAGCATCAATAAACTTTAGAAACGGTGTGCTCTCTAAACAATAAATAAGAAAATTAATCATGAATCTCTTTGCTATGTAAGTTCACCCATCAAATATGACTATACATCATCTCTTCTTTCATACCAACTTAAAATCATCGATCCAGGTCTTAAGCTCTTCCACTTCATCATCTAGACTAGCAACGTAAACATACCAATTGGTTGGACTTTTAATCTCGGCCCAACCTCCCCAATTATATCAACCATGGTATGAAAGTAGAGATTAATGGTAACATGTGCTAGAACATCTATATTAAGTTAAAAAAGAAAAAAAATCATCATTGACCCACTAAAAAATATATAGAATACATGTATGAGGTGACTAATTTAAGATTATTAGCTACATATATAAACCACTTGCAGATATATATATGGCTATTCACGTTGAAGCAGAAGTGGTTGCCTTATCCCCTTTAAATGCTTCTCTAATTGTTCTTTGTGAGCTATTTTGTCGTCAAAACATGTGAGAATCCTCAGTGGGTTGCGTCGAAGCAGATCGACGGAATGGAGTCAATGGAACCTGTCTGTCTCGTATTCCCACATCCTCAGTGGGTGTGGGTCAAGTGGATTATGAGTGAAGAAATGCTGACTTCCCGAATTCAAAGCCTCCTACTCCCATCCTTCTCTCATCATCTTCCCTTTGTGATTGTTTGCTAGCATGTCTTGATCTCATGAAGTCTTCCTCAAAATCTATGGATGATTCAGGTTCAATTATTTCCTTACCTTTGCCTTTTTGAGTCTCCATGTCATATCTTCTTCCTAAAAGCTCTTCATGCAAGTCATCTCTCTGTTCAACCCGAATCTCCCTTTGTGAGACTCTTCAAGTCATGTATGTCCTCATAACTTCACAACTCTTCTTGAACACTTTATCATATTTCTTAACATTTTTTCTCACCCCACATATATGTTGCTTCAAACAGAATATTCCTTCATTAGTCTGTTTTTCACATCACTTACATTGCACCCCCCCTTTTGGCAAAATCAACCAAATGGTCATGTTCTCGCCCAACATCACAAGAAGCATATGCATCTTACTTGGCCATTGCTTCTTGAGCCCTAACCTACAAGAAACATGAAATCAACACATTTAAAAAAATAAGAAGTTCAACTATTAAAAAGGGAACCCGAAACTGAAGGTGTTAGGGGGACTAGAACAGCCCCTTAACTAGGTTGTTCAGCCCTAACATCCCCCATTGGGGAGCTATTCAGCAGCAAGTGAGGCCAAAACAGCCCCGTGAGGGGCCTGTTACATGGTTGTTCCAATCCTGATACAACTAAAATAGTCACTGAGGGGGTGATTGTTTCTGAGTTTAAGGGGATTCGGGGCAGGGGGCAAAATAGCCCCCTAAGGGATTGTTTCAAACCTATAACAGCCACCCTATTGGAAGGGAAGGGTAGAAATCGGGAGGGGGACATGAATTACTGGAGGAATCGGTGGAATCTATTGGGGAGAGAGGGGAATCATCTAAAGAAAGAAGAACCTGTGGAGAAATCGGTGCAAAACTGCTGGATCTTTAAGAAATCACCAGATCAATCAGGAATCACTGCTGAAATCAAGTGAATAATGCCGATATGAGAAAAAAATGTCATTGGATTGATCCAAATGCCATCATATCGAAGATATCACCGGAATCATCATGGTCTAGCTAATTCGGGAAGAAGGAGAGTGAAAGGGCCGATATTAGCCATATATCGGTCATATTGAATTGATATCGAGTACAAAGATATCATTAACATCTCAAGAATTAAGTTCTCCCGACCAAATCGTTGGAATTGTCCAATTCCACTCCGATCATAAGAATCAGCCAATTCATGACCGATTCAGACCTATTTTACTGATTCCGCCGAGTCGCGTCTGAATCAATGGTTCAGGCCAAACTAGAACAACATCGACTGATCCAGTTCAGAAATTGGCTAATTCCAATCCAATTCAATTAATTCTGCAATCCATATGCGCAATAGAGCAGGCATTGCCCAACAAGTCTGAGGTAGGCAACAGATTAGCGCAAGAAGCCAAAGGTTGAAGTATGGCCATAGTTGTCAAGGCACCCAACTAGACAACGCCTAGGTGTCTCTTAGGCAGCAAGACATTTTTCTAGTAGCGCCTTGCCAAGTTGGTCACCCAAAGTTTCATTAATGACTTCTTTCTTTCTTTCCCTCGGAGGGCTTGCCCCCTTTACCCCACGACTTAACTATGCAACTCGATCCACAATTATCTTCTTTTCCCTTTCACCTTGATAATAACTCTTTCCCATAAGATGTATATCGATATATTCATAATTATAAAAATAAAATCATGTTTACGTAAATATGTATACATGTATATATGTTTGTATATATACTTAAAACATATATAATATTAAAATCTAAGTATACATATATTTGTATATATGTATATAAACATCTAATGTCACAACCTTGACCGACTATACGACATCTAAGCGACAACCTTGTCACCTTGACAGCTATAACTACGGCATGCAAGGAGCTTGGTGCAATGTTAGGGTAAGTCCAACAGCTTTAGTCAATCCCAAGAAAGCTCTAACGTGGGTGTTTAGGCATTGAAGGAGTTTGGATGGAGATGGTAGGCTAGTGGGACCAGCAGTGGCAAGGTGCACCAACGAGAGCCCCTAGGTGCAGATGTGAGCTGCTGCAAAGGAAAAAAACAAAGGGGGAGGAATTGAGAGAAAGAAGAAGTTCAGAAGATGTTGGCAATGTCGTAGACGAGAGGTCTGGAGGAGGGTGGCATAGAAGAGGACATCCTGGCCATTGATGTCAAAGAGAGGAAAACCATGTAGCCTCAACTGGTCCCTGCATAGAAACTGTCACAACAGATGTTAGATGACAACAATGGTGGTATTGTTGTCGAGGAGGGATGAGAGCAAGATCTCATGGCTTGGAGGCATCTGGAGGATCCTACTGGTCCAGGCAGAAGCCATCATGGAGCAGGTGTAGGGTGCGGCAAGCGCAAAGGGGCATCAAACATGGTTTATGAAATCGGTCAAATTAGATCGGAATCAACAAATTCTGAAATCGGATCGGCCAATCTCAATCCAATTACCACCTGGAGAACTAATCCAGAATCAAGTCCTAATGGAATAGGTCTGATCAGAATAATCGGTCAAGAATAGGCTAAATCAATTTTTTTATATTTTTTAAAAAAGATTTGGGCCAAATCGGCCAGAATTGAAACGAAACTGGAATCAAAAAAAAATTATTCTTGATTTTGAATCGGGATTTCACCCAAGAATTGGCCAAGATCAATACCCACCAATCTAGGTAGCA
>CM069933.1:12299485-12461209 GCA_036172225.1 Cryptocoryne crispatula var. balansae
CGAGTATTGTCAAAAAAAAAGCCGATCCAGTAACCAGTCGAAGATCCACGCTAGGAGCAAAACAGATCTGAACATCTCTCTGTTGCATAATGACTGGACTATGCACGAAGCTTGAATGACTCATGTAAGCAAGATGGATACGCCAATCTGTCTATTTCTTCAATGAAGCACATTTATTGGAAACCGTGTCAAGAAAACTGAGAGCTGTAGCATACGAGAACAAAGGACTACATTGGAAAAGCAGTGAAGTGGTAGTAGCACTGCCTGATGGATCAAACTTGAAGTAAAGATTTGCCTAGCAAGCAACAGAAGAGCACTGCCAAACATAGGATGTCCCACGCAAGAAGAAGACAAGCCACAGCAGACAAAGCTGAGCACTGAAGGACCAAGCCACTTGCCGCACCAGATTTCGCGAATACATGAGAGTTGTCCTTGCTCCAGAAAGTCATCTTCTGTGGGAAACAAGAACACAGCAGCAAGGTCGGTAGCAAAACTTTTGGAGCCATGAAGAAACTGTGTCTTATCAAGGCCATGAGAAGATAAAGTAGAGATGGTCCAAGCTGCCAGTTTTTGAAGGTTGATCCATTTTTCGGCGATAAGGGAGCTGATTTGCTTTGTCTCTATGAAATCCTGCAAGAACTCAAGGCAAGACACTGATCCAGAAGGGATAAACATGTTTGCAATCTCACCTTTTCTAGTATGTGGTAGTCCAAGAAACAACTCTATCTCTTCTAGCAAGATGGTGCATTCAAAAGAGTTAAAGACAAAGGTGTGAGTGTCAGGATGCCATAGCTCTACCAAAGTATCCTTCAATCTGAAGTCCAAGTGATATTCTACATAGTGTTTCGCGTGAACCAGAAGATCGGTCAAGCCCCAACCACTCGGTATTGATTTCACCGACAAATGGAGCGCTCCAAACAGATCTTTAAACCATACAGGTGAACAGACTCTTCGAGGACCAGGAAAAAGAGAGTAATTCTACATAAAACCATCAAAAGAGGCTGTCAGGTATTTGTACTTTTCATAATAAAAAAATAAAAATATTTTTGCCCTAGGGGTAGGGTGCATGTGCCCTCATATGGGGCCACATGGCCAAGTGCCCCACCCCGGGCGCATGGGCATGTGCCCCCGCCCCAATCGGGGGCACATGGACCCAAATTTTAAAAATTCGAAAAAAAATTCAAAAAATCACAAATAAAAAATAAGATTTTTTTACCAGATTTACTGAAATCCTCCCCATCACATGACCTGAAATACTTGAAATTTATCTTCCCAGATCAGAACGCATCTTCTTAGAAGGAGGAGCCATTTGGACATAAATAAGATCAATTTTCAAGCTTAAGAGAGTATTTATTGGAGATGATTAATCTAATTTTGAGTCGAATTTGGATTTGAAAAGGTTTCCTAAGGGTAGGAAGCATGTGCCCTCATTTGGGGGCACATGGCCAGGTGCCCTACCCCCGGGCGCATGGGCTTTAAGGAATCATTCTAAGCATTTAAAATATTTTTGATTCCTTGAATCCATGGTCTTAGCCTTTATTGAAACCAAAACGACAAAATCGGGAACCGATTAAGAAGGAGATCGAATATACCTTCTTGGGATTTGAAAAATCCCTCACCAGAGATGAAGAGTGGATGTCCTTGCTGCTTCAAACCGTTCAAGTGGACGGCCTCTAGCGGTATCCACACAAACTTCTTCCAAGGACCGGTTCTCCTTCGCTCCAAGCTCGAAAACTCTACCAGAACGGAGTTGGACCATGCGGGGACTCCATATAAAGAAGAGAGGAGAGAGGGAGGCTGCCAAGGACGTTCTCCAACCCTTTGGCTTGATAGGGTTTAGCTTCTTAAGCATATTATATATAGAAGATGCATTTTTTCACAAAAACCCAAATCTTCTATATATTTACATCCTTGCCCCTGTCCTTAGAATTAGTTTTAATGTGTGTGACTCACTAGGCCCAATAGTCAATTTGGTTGAAGCCAAATTTTAAAAAGAGCAATTCTTTTAAATTAAATCAAATCTATTATCTGATAACAGATTTGACGGCTTTCTGATCATGAAGGGTACAAGCCACATCCTATGATCCCAAATGACTTTGGGGAGTTTAAATAACATCCATTGAGCCTTTCTATCATCAGTTACCAAACGGATATAAATCCTCGTCCAAGCAATGTCTCGGTCGGTCAGGGGTTCGGCACTGACTGTCAACCCCTTTAATAATCCGACTCTACGAAATCTTGTACTCAGGAATGGATCAACTGGAAAACTCCTTTTCCAATTATCCTATCTACCTTGGCCAAGGATTTTAGAGTACTATCCATAGGACATTCTCTCTCTCCTACCAAGAGTGAACGATCCCTTATTGTCCGCTCAATTGCCTCCACCAGGTTTCCCATAAACCCAATCCATTAACTATATAGGACCACAATACTAAGTGATCCATAAGTCAATAGTCAAAGTACATAGTACACCTGGCAAGACATCTTTGGCGACTCAGGTCAAAGATCTAACTGTGCAACCGTGATGATAGAATACCCTGATCGACAGTTGGGTAAGATACCATTCAGGGATTCTATACTGGTCAGTTCAGTGAACTCATTCATCTAATGAGCACACGTACATGTATCTCACTGTCCCCACACTGATGACCAATGAGATCGGTCATCCTCATCAAATGAGAAGATATCATATACACTAGTCTTATCAGATTCTTGATGTCCCATCTCAAGGATCCTACGACTAGGAACAATTTAGATCACATGCTTCTAGATGATTGATCTCATTATCATGATCGCATCATGATTCAATCATCATTGCATGCAATTTAGGACTTCATTACAATAAACGCATCTAGATAGAGCAAGTAATGAAGACAATGCCATTAATACTGAATAAGATATTACAAGAAATGTAAAACCATATCACATATGATTGGCTTGTAGGGCATACATTTCCATCATGGGCACGTGCCCCGATTGGGGGCACATGGACAAAAAAAGTTGAAAAATTCAAAAACATCTCAAAAAATCAGAAATTGTCCAGAATGTTAAGAATGACATTTTTTCTAAAGGAACCAGCATCAAAAACATTGTTTTGATCTCTAAATGATGGTTCTAATAGTGAAAACTTTAGTTGTCTATTTCGGAAAAAATATGCTTCATATAACAATTTCGTGTGTTGGGGTACTAACTAGAAATGTGCAAACAACCTTTTTAGTCCAATAGGAGAATTGGTGAGATCGATGTTCTGGAAGGAACATCATGCCAGCCCTACGACAAAAAGAAAGGGAGCGCACCCAGTCAAGTATTATCATGGTGTGGATGAATCAAGCAGTCGATGCAAGTTGATAGATTACGCCTGAGGACTTCACTCAGTTTCACATCAATCTCACATCATCACCATCATTCCATTTTGCACTTCACATCACTCCTACCATTTGTCACTTAGTTATGTTAGGTTCATTTAATATGTATTATATGCATTGATGTTGAAGACCTTGAGGGTGAAGATGACTGGGCCCGAGATCCCCTTCAACAAAATCTACGATGGCTTGGTCATTTCTTCACACTCATAGATAAGACAAAATTGATTATTGGAGAGACGATGGTTCCTAATCAGGTGTCTTGACCTCCAATAGACAATCTATATCTTCAACTATTTTCTACATAATTTTTATGGTTTTCACATCCATCTCTTTTTCATTCTCTAGGTTTTACTCTTTTATCCCACCATGTCTTTTACTTTAGCCCACCATGTCTTTTATTTTATCCCACCATGTTTTTTATTTTACCCCACGTGTCTTTTATTTTATCCCACTGTTTCTTTTATTTTATCCCACTGTTTCTTTTATTTTATTCCACTGTGTCATGTTTGTCATGCCATTGTCCCTTCTTTCCCATCATCCTATGTTAGTCCCATTATCTTTCAATCCCACTATGGCTTAAGTCTGTTTTGTCATTTTTCGAATAACCGGGTTTTCTGTCAGAGTGTGATTCACGGTTTTCATGATACCCAAGCAATTTTGTTATGCTTAAATGAACTGTTTTAGAACTTGAGGTTATTCCACTCAGAATTAAGCTGAGTATTTTGGTGAACTTAAATGAACTTGAGATTCTAAATATGATGAATTGGTATTCTTTTCATTTTAAAAATCAATTTCTCTTTCAAACTTTAGCCCATCACAATACAAGAACATCGCAAAAGTTCAGGTTGCTGGCTAATGATGAACCTACGAATTCGGGGACTCCTCACCACGCTGTGGTTGGCTACTTCCTTTATCCTTTTATTTTTCATCTCTCGTGCCAATGGCATGTCTTTTACCAATCAATTATATGAGATTTTGAAGGATCATGAAAGCGATCTAAAATACTTAGTAAGATTCATTTTGCTGGATCAGGTAGATAAGCGTGTCTATATCTACACCTTGATGCCACCTTTTCAGTCCATCACCATTTCATTCTGCTACATTCATCTACTCTCACTTGCACCCCATTACAGTTCACTCTGAATCACTCTACTTCATTACATGCCATTCCCTTACAAAGCCGACATCAAAGTGAGGCAAGCTGTAGACACGTCAAATTTGCCTAATTCAGAGCATAAAACTCATATTTTTATAGGGTAACATGTGTGATTGATCTTAGAATGATGTTTGGTCCTTTTAATGTTGATTCAGAGCTTTGTTGAATGAAATCGAATGTTTTTCAGAGTTTTCTGCATAAAGCCATAATTTTCAAGCGAAAGCCACACGTAAATCATGTATCTTTTCGGTTGGCCATCGGAGTCATTCTGACTAGTATCGGATCTTCTATTCACTGTCTTAACTTTCAGATAAAATTCTGAAGTTTTGAAGGTTTTATGGCTGATCCATTGCTATAGAAAGCTTCTTCATCCTGTTATCTTTCCAACACAAGAAACGACATCGAATTCCGAGTTCGGGAGTGTCCGCAATGGCTTCCGGAAGAAAGACGTGTAAAATCAGCCCCATGCGCCCTGATCCCTAGGCACATGTGCCCTGTACCTAGGGCACGTGGCCATGCACCCTAACCTTGAGGCACGTGGCCATGTGCCCTCGATCAGGGGCATGAGATAACCAATTTTCAACCAGGACTCTACCTTTGACTGGATTGGATCAAAATTTTAGGCTGGATCAGACCGACTTTGTTGGGTGGATAGGATACGCCCCCTCTAGGGGGCGCATGCACCCAGCACCAGGGCGCAAGGTCCCCTATTTTTTAGGACAGATTGCGATGACTGTTCTTCTATAATTAAGATTGATTTAGGTCATTCCAAAGGCTGGTTCACAACTCCTTGGGAATCTCAAGGCATCCAAGCTCCCTCCTACATTGATTTTGTGATTTTTAGAGAGAAAATTTTGAGTTTTTAGAGAGAGAAAAGTCGGTTCAGGAGAGAGGAAGGCTGGTCTACAGGTGATCTGCCAGGTCTCTCTTCTTCAGCTTCTACAGAAGCATGTGGATGTCTACTACCTAAGCTCTCAACATCAAAGTTCTTATTCCTCAAGTCTTCTTCGGTTTGCAATCAATGTCACATGATTCTGAGGTCAGGGCTGGTCATGGCGAGTGCAAAAGTAAAGTCGCGCCTGGCAGATCCTGGTCTGCTGCTTGGCTTTGTCGACAACCCAGATTTGGCCATATCTCTCTCTATTCTTATCAAAATCTTTCTGTTCTTTTTCTTATCGTTTTTTTTCATGATTTTCCATCCTCCTATCATTTTTCACATTCTTTTGCATTATTTTTAGTCTATTAATATGAAAAATAAAAAAAGAGGGGTTAGAGGTAACCTGAATCCGGTCAGTTTCCTTTCAGTTGTGTTTCATGTTATTTTATTTACATATACTCTACTTTGTTTAGTTCTAATTGTTTTTTCATTTGTTTGTTTGTATTGCACAAGAAATAAAGCACCTACGTGTAGGCACTCGGAAGAGCCGGTGGTTTGATTAAAAGTGTATATTAGGTGTATGTGTGCGGTCGCCAGGAGCCGAAGGCTCCAAAATGTGATTAAATATAAAGTAAATAGAATGAAAAACAAGCTTGACCGTCATACCTTTGTGAATGGGAAAGGGGGGGGGGGAGATTATTAGGTTCTAACTTCTACTCTTTCGGCCGGCCGAAGGAGGAGAGCTTGAGTGAGCTCTTTCACTTCCGATCGGGTTGAAGCTTCACCTCAATCGGGTTTACCTAAGAATGTCCTGCATAGAAACATAAAAACAAGTGAAGGTCATTAGCTCTGGCGTGAGTATAGTATCATGCTTGGTATAGACTTTGAATCATGCAAAAGGGGATGAACTAACCGGATCGGGACGGAATCCCAACCCCTATTTTTGGTAGGTTTTTAAATATATATGAAGTGCAAAAATGATCTAATGCATGCCAAATAAAGTGATGAAAAGTTCTAAGATGAAAACGGAAGACAAAAACTCGATCAGACGGGCGATCAGACTCCGAAAACCGTAAAACCAGCTTCTACCCCTGCTGGTGCCCTATATATAGGGCGCTAGCTGCAGGTGCCCTACTTATATGGCACATTGACCAAGGACAAAGCGCCCTGTATATGGGGGACTAAGTCTGGCTCAAGCAGATTTTCTTCCCCTCTTCGCGATGCTGCTCCAAAGTGCTGGGACGCTTCCAGGACGAAGTAGGGGCTCCTCCTTGTAGACAATATGCAAATGAAGCTAGTGGTGGGTGGTTTGGATGTTAGATGAAAGAGGAGAGATAGATAGAGGCTCTCAAAGTGGAGAAAAAAACCATATTTCTGGATGACAGAACAACAGTTTTTAGGGTTTTTGGTGGTGTGATCTTGGATCGGTTTGAAGGCTTATGGGAGGTGTAGATGGCTTAGAAACGTGGTATTGGATAAACTCTAGGGTGGTACGAAGTTGGAACCTCCTCCCAGCTCCAAATGGGGTCTATTTATAGCTTAAAAGAGGGTACTTTGGCCATTTCCGAAAAGCAGTTCCACGCGGCAAAGCACCCTATATATAGGGCTCCAGCATCATGAGGTATGTCAATTTGATAAGACGAGTCACTGCGAGGGGTCAAATCGGCCGGTCAAGTCGATTTGATTTGGTGTCAGGCACCCTATATATAGGGCACCTGGTGTTTTGGCCCGGTTGATCGTCCTATCGATCCTCTTCAGAATGCGCCGAAAAGCCTGATTCTTCTAGAAAACACGGTTCCCTTCAAATATTCTTCATGAAAACAAGAATTTATACTCTCCAACTAGGCCAAAATTGCGTGTCTACAGCTTGCCTCGCCTTGGCGTCGGCTTTGTTGGGGAATGACATGAATGTAGCGCAGGCAAATGTAGTGAAACGTAGTGAGGTGTAGCGGAATGAAGTGGTAATGGACTGAAAAGGTGACGCCAAGGTGTAGATTTAGACACGCCTTCCTTGGCCTAGTTGAGTGGAATAAAACTTTACCGGACTCCGAGATTGCCTTTTGTCTTATCGGAACCTTCTCTTTGGTTAATTGATTGGGCAGAAGAACTATAACTAAAAATCCCACGTGGGGGAGAGTTGTCACCGGCCAGGACCTGAACTGCATGGTGTGCTGGACTCGGTAGAAAGTAAATTGCGAAAAGTAAAGATGAAACAGGCAATCAACCAAGGTTGGGTTCTTCAAATTCATCGGGTTTACTCAGAAATACCGGTGTAGTTTGGAATGGAATAACTTCTTGTTTTGATGAAATCATCGTTGAAACACAGTTAAAATTGGATCTTCCAGGCAGACCAAAGCCCCCTCTAAGAGCTATAGAAAGACTGTAATGGTAGGGTTGGCATGGAAGATGAGTATGACGATGCATGATGCATGCTGGGTTTAAAGAAATGCAAATAAGTATAAGAAAATAGTTGAAGATATAGGTCAAACGCAACAGGTTAGGACATCCGTGAAGACACCGTCATCCTCGTTCATCTGACTTTGGCTTATCCGCGGGCCTAAAAGGTGGCTGAATCCTTCATTGATTTTATTGAAGGGGTTCTCCAACTCAGTCCTCTTAGACCCGAGGTCTTCAACGATATATATGCGAGACTATGCTAGATAAATGGCCCATGTAAGGCTCCAGTCCAGGCGCCCTGTTTATAGGGCACCTGGTGCCCTATTTGTAGGGCGCCAGGTGCCCTAATTACAGGGCGTCTGATGCCCTATTTATAGGGCGCCAGGCGCCTTATAAATGAGGCACCTACGCAGATTTTGTTCTTGCTCCTTCCCAAGGCAGCCTTTTAGGGTCTATAAGAAGGGGGGGACCCCCTTCTTCTCCCCCACACCAGCTACAGTGCCTTCCTCCTATCGTCGTTCCGATGGCTTCCTCCTCCTCCTGTCCGACTTGTCCAATTGAGATGAAGAGTTTTCTCAAGGTCCCGTGCCATATTCGGAACCGAGTGTCCATGGGAGTGGTAGTGACCTTATTAGGCACCCCTTTTGTTTTGTTCTGAAGCTCTCTTTTCTGATCACGTGGTTATTCTGTAGGACCTTCCAAACTTCCCCGGCGCTCGTCGTTATGGACAGGTGCTGTGGATAGCTCGACTGATGGCTGCCATCAACATCCACGTGAGGTCTATTCTAAGCGGGTGGGACTTTTCCGGCATTCTAGTCCACGCCAACCATCTTCTTAAATATTTCTCGGGCTTCTCTCTGGCGGGTGCGCTTCTCGAGATGTGGCATCCCAATACCCACACCTTCATCTTTGACACCTTCGAGTGTACCATCCTCTAAGAAGAGTTGGAACTATTCCTGGGGCTGCGTGCTATGCCTGGTTATGGCCAGGCCATGTTTTTCCTGTTGGACCGGTTACCGGTTTGGATTTTCTTCGCAGCTTCATGATCACTGGAGAGGCTCGGTCCATTATGGTAGGTGGGCGCATTTACACCGAGGCACTGGCAAATTGGTCTATAGGCATGATTTAGGGTGCCGGTGATAATGAAGATCTACTGTTGCCCGGTGCCAAAGGTGTTGCCTCTTGCCTTGCCTCAGTACTCCTCTACCCGTGTGAGGACGGGTGGCTTGATCCCACTTGCCTTCCTTGCATTCAGGGCATCTGGTCCAATGAGTGCATAGCCCACTCGGTGTTGGGCTATCTCTATGACGGCATGACCTCTGCTAGTGTTGGTAGGCCCATGTTTGGCAGTATCCTTTTGTTCATGTGCTAGGCTGACTGGCACTTCAAGTTCGATGTGTGCTATGGATCGGCCACGGCTTCCCGGCTTTTTGCTCGAAGCCCCCTCCAGCCTCTCACTAGCCGTCTCTGCATGGACTACAAAGTGATCAACAAGTGTCTTTCGGTGAAGACCCGCGATGATTGGCGTGCGTACTTTTCGGCTATGAGTTGCGCTGGATTTGTCCATCGTACTGAGGCTGTTATGCGCCAGAATTTTCGTGCCTCTACCACTCCTGGGGTGGATCTTCAATTGATCACTGGTTCCTCTTTCATCATCTACAACCCACATCGGTGCCTTCTGCAATTGGGCCAACCACGGCTCAAGGTTCCTCGCCTCTCCCACATTCCATCATACAACTAGACACAACTAAAACCAAATACAAGCCATCAGCCGCGGAGCTTCCTCAGTCTCGCCACATTCCATCTGTCAAGGATCGCCAAACGGGCACGGTGGCTGACGATGAAGAATGCCAGAGTATTCTCGCCATTTGGGGAATTTGCAAGAGTTTCTCTCCAAGCACCTACATGGAAGAAGACGAGGTTTGGAAGAGTCGGTATGTGGCAAGACTGAGGAAGCTTCGCGACTGATGGCTTGTATTTGGTTTTAGTTGTGTCTAGTTGTATGTTGTCTGCTTTTGTTGTGTCTAGGACTTTTTCAGTGTAGGTTTAGGACTTGCTTGGTGTAGCTCTTTTCATTCCAGTTGTGTCTGAGTCCTGTTGATGTTAGTAACCAGCAAAATATGCAAAAAAGGAATTGATTATCAATGTTTGTTGACAAATTTGTGTCTTTCTATGAAGAATATAGTTTGACAACATGTTCTATGGAATTTTAGAAATTTTGAAAATTTTGGCCATGACACTTTATATTTTCACCTCTGCACCTTTTTCTCATTTTACCATCAAATTTTCAAAGTTTTCTACTGAGCGGGGTCTTTCCGGAGTGTGCAGCGTGCTGTGTAGATTCCATAGTAAGTTCCTCCCAACTACAAATTTGTAGTTGATTCTATTATGTTCGTTTTTGCTGAAGGGACCGAACCGATCCGGAGTCGTTCCAGATTGGAACGGGGAGAGAGAAGGGGACCAAGCCCCCTAGTGCCCCCTTGATGGGGCGCTAGGTTATGCTTGGCGCCCCATCAAGGAGACGCCAGGTGCCCTATCAAGGGGGCGCCTAGTCTAGGTGCCCCATAAAGTGGTTACTAGGCCCTCGTCTTCTTCATTCTTCCATTTCTGACCTATTCTGATACTTGGAAATGATGCAGATGACGAAGAGTTCCCGTGTCGAGCATGGCGGAGCCTCCGGTACCGCCGGAGCTTCTAGTTTGGCCGACCCTGGCCCGTCGGAGCCGCCTTCCCTTCATCCTCCCCCGGCTGTCACGGTAACCGAATTTTGACTTCCCATTTTGAATTATTCATCCATTGTTATTTCTAACATGATTGTTTGTTTGTGCAGGGGAAGATCAAATCCTGGATATCCTGGGAGATGGTCTTCCATGCCTACAAGGGGTTGCAGGCCTTCCAGAAGGTGAGATTGGATGCGATGGGCTTCGGCCCATTGCTTCGTTGCTCTGCCTTCTAGGAGGATCTCCCCCTGATCCAGGCTTTGAGGGAGAGATGGGATTCTACCACCCATTCCTTCCTCTTCCCCTGGGGGCATATGGTGCCTATCCTGGAGGATGTTTCCCGGATCATGGGACTCCGCATTCATGGTCGTGCCGTTACCGACAAGACCTACAGTAATTACTTGGCCATGGTCCGAGACTTTCTGGGTCATCCGATCCCACATTGCCCCGGCGGACTGCGCGTTATGAAGCGCACAGACGTCGGGAACTTGCTCGGTCTGGGCAGTGCGAGTGTGGGGAAGGATGACCTAGTGGCAGATGTCCTTCACGCGTTGACGGAACGCGTGAAGCATTACTTGGTCGGCGAGGAGGGTACCGTCCAAGCTGATTACGATCTCCGCCGGTTCCTCCTCTTCTTCTTGACCCGTCTTCTGCTGGCCTCGAAGACGGACAGGGTGCATCTGCGGTTTCTCCCATTCCTTGCTGACCTGTCGAAGGTCGGTGAGTACGCCTGGGGTGCTGCTATGCTGGCACACCTGTTCTTCTCGTTGGCAATGGAGAGCGGCCCGGTTTCAGTAGCCGATTTTACTCCATTCCTTCAAGTATGCCTTATCTCTTTTGTCCATTATCGATTCTGCCTTGTTTTTGTTGACTAATTGAGCTTATTGGCAGGTATGGAGTTATTATCATATCCCCCTGGGTCACGCCCTGCTGAAGGAGGACCCTGAGTATCCGCTTATTGGCAGCTGGGTTTCCAGTCGATCTGCCTCTTCCCACCCTTACCATGTGGAGAACCTGAGGAGGCAGCTGCTCTGCTTCCCCCACCACGAGGTATCCTGTCACTTTTCCCTTTCAGCCCCTTGGTTCTTCTTATTCACTGTCCTGCCTTGCTTTTTCAGGTGGTGTGGTGCCTGTATTTAGATATTCACCTGGACCAGCAGCCGTGGGTGTCGGAGGGCCATCTGGTCTTTGGCCGTGACACCTTTCTGATCTGCCTGAACGAGATGGAGCCTCTGTGGGTGCGTCTCACGATGCGCTCACTGGGGCTTCACCAGGAGTGGGTGGACCTTCCTTCCTACCCGCGCCTGGGTCGTTCTACCCGCGGCCTGATACAAGAGATTGACTGGAAAAAGGAGGGCCAGTTTGCTATCCGGATCAGGAAGAGGGGTGGCACCCCAGTGACTTCCAGTGCTCCCGACAGCAGTGACTATTTGCGTCGCTACACAGCGACTTTTGCCCACCTTTTCACCGAGGGTGGACAGGTATGCATTTGTTGTTCCTGACACTGCTCTTTCTTTGCTTAGTATCTGACCGTTTGTTGCTTGCAGAGTATACAGGAGGAGCTATCTCACTTAAGAGCAGGGATAGCATCTTTGGAGTCCCAGCTGGAGCGACATGTATTTTCTTTGCTTCGTACCTTTCCCATAGCCTGTTAACTGATCCTTCTTTTCTTTTTTTAGCGACGTCGCTACCAAGGTGCACGCCGACAGCTGCGTGGGCGGGACGATGTGGTAATGTTTCTTGCCCTCTTTTAATATCTTGAATGAATGTTTCTGACTGTTTTCCTTGCTTATTTTCCAGATTTCACTACTCCGTGAGCGTGTAGCCGAGCTGGAGTTGGGTTCCCACCCAACTGACCCTGAGCCGGCGGTTTTTGACGGGCCTTCAGAGGCCCCTTTCGAGCCGTTCGACTTTGGCCAGCCTATGAGTCCTGAGCTCCCTCCTCACCATCTGCCGGCTGATCCACCCCCTTTTATTCCCACCGACCCCCGGAGCAGTTCTTATGAGACGGGTCTTCTCCTCGAGGTGATCATCATCTTTTTCTTATGTTGTTTTTTCTTTCTTTATTTGCCTTGCTAATCTTTCTTTCTTTCTTTCTTGTAGATTGCCTAGCTGAAGGAGCGGGTGCAGGCCCTTACCACTGAGGTGAATCTCTGTGACTTGCTTCTGTTTTATTTTGCTTGATTCTGACATTCTTTCTGCTTGCAGAACAAAGATCTTTGGGCGAGGATCTCCGATATTTCCACAGGGGGTGTTCCGCCTACTGATAGTGAATCCTCGGATCTCCGGGATAAGGTACACATTCTTCTGCTTTGTTCGTCATTGTTTTCTTTCTTTCCTGACACTTTTCCGATAGGTGATGGAGCTACAGAGGGAGCTCGAGCTCGAGCCCCTCGTAGGTGTTCCAGATCCTGGTCCTTCTTCTTCTGAGGTGCGGAGTCTTTATTCAGATTTTGAACTTGGAACTCATGGACTGATGCTTCTTCTTTTGTTTTTCAAACTGCTCAGAGGATAGAGGAGCTGACACAGGAGGTACAAGTTTGATTCTTATCCTTAACTGCTTCTTCTGTAGCTGATACATCTCTATGTTATCTTGTAGGTCAGGAGGCTGGAGACTCGTGTTGTTGAGCTAGCACGACCCAAGTCCGAGCAGATCCTTCATCTTCGCCTCGAGCACTCCAGAGAGCTCCTCCGACTGGAGGCGGAACATCGTTAGATGATGATGATGCAGATGCTCCAGACTCGATCTCGGAGCCATTCCCACTGTTCTGACTCCTGCGGGACCACACTGAGGGGACCTACTCACTCGGGTTCCTCTCAGACTAGTAGTCACGCCATGCCACCTCCGGGTGATCAGGCTCCAGCGGAAGGAGGTGACGATTTGTGATGTGCCGGCCCCTTCCTTATCTTTGATGTATCTTTCTTTTGTATAGTGACAGTTGTTTGTTTCCCTTTCTGACTCCCTGCGTTCACTCAAAAGGCGATTATAACTTTATTTAGGCTTAGTCCCTTGCGAGAAGAGGGCAAAACTGCCTTGATCTTTTGTCAAGGGACATAGGCCTTATCAAGGTAGCATAACAGAAAAATATAAGTATGCACAAAAGGAAACAATGCAAGACTGAAATTAAATATGAATGCAAAGGCAACTAGTCAATTAGAAAGCAAATTTTTAGGTGTTTTGAAATTTTTAATTTGTTTGGGTTTTTGATGGTTTTATATTGTTTTTGGTGTTTTGAGAATTTTTATGATTTTTTTGGTGTTTTGGATATTTACTTTTTAAGAATTTTTATTTTATTAATTTGTTTGGTGTTTTTGAAGTATTCGATTTTTTTGGTTTGGTGTGAAAGAAATGACCATCTCATCCTTTGCCTTGCTTGTCACAGTTGCCCCTCATCGTTACCTAAGAGTTAAGAGTAGACATCACGTGTAAGAAAGTACCTAGTCCAAGATCTTCTGACCTTCTGCCTTCGGTAGGCTATGGCTTTTCTTGGATCCAGTCGGTCAACCCTGCTTGCAAGGTTAAAGAAGGAAGAGGAATGATGGTAAGTCCTTAATAGGATTCGGGGGTGTCGAATTTGTTTCTCTACTACTGCCCGCGTTGCCCGTTTGGGATTTGACATCCTTGGGTCCTTCCTTGTAGCCCTTTTTCTTTGATGGCCCACATTCTGACATGTCTTTTTTCTTTCGCTTGATTTTGACCTGAGGGGTTCATTGCCCATCTTTTGGAGCCTTTTTCTTTTTGGGCTTTTGTTGGTACACATTCAGACAGGTCTATTCTTTTGCTGACCTGAGGGGTCATTGCCCATCTTTTGGCACCTTTTCTTTTTTAAAGAAGTCAGACCTTCAGAGGCATTCTCCTACTAAGGCAATGAGCACCTTTGATACTCCTCATTCTAACCCCTTCCATCTATTCTGGACCGAAATAAGAAGAGAAAGGGACAGGGTTGACCTTCTTTTTGCCAAGTGTTGCCTAGCTTTCTCTCTGACTTCCAATCATCAAATTTCGGAACCTAGGCGTGTAGTGTGTGCAGTATGATGCCTATCCTTATCTCTCTAAGTGACAAGTTGGTGCACCGAACAAGCAAGCGTTAGATGTTATCATCATTCTTCACACCTTTGGATTTTATAGATTTTTTTTGTGTTTTTTGTTTTAAGGGAAAGATTTTTTGAGGTATACACCATTCCAGGGATGAGCTAGTTCTCCTCCTTTTGCATTAGTCAGCTTGTATGAATTACCGGGATAAACATCCGAAATTACATACGGACCCTCCCAATTAGGTTGAAGTTTGGAGCGGGGACCGCCAGGCTTAATGAATATTCTTTTAAGCACAACCTCACCGATTTCAAATTTTCTCTCCACCACCCTCTTCTGATAAAATCTTTTAAGTCTATTCTGATAAGTCTAGCATGTTCGGCAGCGGCCAACCTCCTTTCGTCCAAGAGTTCGAGCTGCGCGAGAAGGGAATCTTGCCGTTCATCCGTCGGGATGTCTCGATCGATTTGGACTCAGAGGGAAGGAATGATCACTTCGTATTGTACTATCGCCTCCATCCCAAATGCCAAGACATAGGGGGTTTGACCCGTTGGGGTTCGAATAGAAGTGTGGTAGGCCCATAGAGCATCAACTAACTTATCTGGCCAGTCCGTGAACTTGCTAGACTTACACGTCTTCTTAATGATTTTTATCAGAGTTTTATTGGTGGCTTCTGCTTGACCGTTGCCTTGAGGATAATATGGAGATGAATGATGCAATCTGATGCAATACCTGTTGCAAAGGTCACGTAGCTCTTGGGAGATGAATTGTGGTCCATTGTCGGTGATGATGTCGCCTGGGATCCTGAACCTGGCAATGATGTTGCATTTGATGAAGGTGCAGACTGTTGATGCCTTGATTTCAACGTATGCTTCTGCTTCCGCCCACTTGGTGAAGTACTCCGTTGCCGTTAGGATGAAGGATTTGGTTTTGTTTGTGGAGTTTGGGTCACCAAAGGATCCGGTAACATCAAAAGCCCACATAGTGAAGGGCCATTTGGCATGAATCGGGTGAAGGGAAGACGCGGGAGAATGAATCTTGTTGGCGTGGAGTTGACATTTATGACAGTGCCGGACAAATATCGAGCAATCTTCTTCCAGAGTAGGCCAATAATACCCTTGCCTGATGATCTTCTTGGCGAGGGCTTGAGCATTTACATGGCCTCCACATACTCCGGAGTGTGCTTCTTTAAGCACCAATTCAGCCTCTTCTTCATCTACGCATCTTAATAGCACGCCGGCCAAGCTCCTTTTATAAAGTACTCCACCTAAGATGGTGTATCTATAGGAGACTCTTCTTATGGCTCTTTTTTCTTCGGCAATTGATCCTGGTGGGTATGTCTGATCCTGACAATAATTCGCAATCTCATGATACCATGGTTTCTCACCCTCTTCCAATTCCTCCAATTCGACCAAAGATACTTCCTCTTTTTGCTCAATGTATTCCTTCCTTTCAAACTCTTCTTTAACCCTCAAGAATCGTGCATCTTCTATTGCCGGAATGGTACGTCGGCGGACATAGATCGTCCTAACCTGTCTGCCTAGCGGGACATATAGTGAAGATGCTAGAGAAGTGAGAGCATCGGCAAGAATATTTTGAGCACGAGGAACATGAATGAATTTGAGTTTGGAGAATAGCTTGATGTAACAGGTGGTGAGTTCTTGGTATGGTTTGAGCCCGGGATGAGATGTGCGGTATTTGGCCAGCACTTAGCGGAGAATCAACTGACTATCACCGATCACCCTTAGTTTAGTGACACCATAGAAGTGAGCGGCCTTCAGTTCGGCCAATAAGGCTTCATACTCAGCTATATTGTTTGTTGTTGTAAAATGAAGCTGAAAAGCCTGTGGAATGGTGACACCTTCGGGTGATAGAAGAACGATCCCTATCCCTCTATCCTGGGAGTTTAATGCCCCGTTGAAATATAAAGTCCACAGATTGGAAGATCGAATGAACATCAAATTTTCATTCGTCGGGGAATTCTGATTGGATAGGGTCAAAGATTGGGATGAGATGATGGGCAAGGTGTTTAGCAATTGCATAGCCCTTGATTGCCTTCTGTTGGATGTAGGTGATGTCAAATTGAGAGAGAAAGCTCTGCCAACGCGCCAACCGGTTAGTCAGGACAGATTTTTCTAGGAGAAACTTGATGGGATTCATACGAGCAATGAGATTAACCTCGTGAGCCAGAAAGTAGTGTTTAAGCTTCTGGACTACCCAAACCAGGGCGGCACAGGTTTTTTCCATGGTTGTATACTTTTGCTCACAAGGATCAAAGATTTTGGACAAGTAGTACGCTGCTCGCTCTTTCCCTTCATCATCTAATTGTGCCAATACTGTTCCAAGAGATCCTTCCAAAACCGAGATGTATAAGATTAAGGGTTTGCTGGGAACCGGAGGTTTGAGCACAGGTGGGCTTGACAAGTACTTCTTTAGACCATCGAATGCCTCCTGGCATCTTGAATCCCATCTGAATTCGGCCTTCGCCTTGGTTAATTCATAGAAAGGTTTGCACCTTTGGGAGTGTTGTGAGATAAACCGGCGAACAAATTGTAGCCTACCAATCAACCCTCTCAGCTCTTTTAAGTTCTTTGGTGGAGGCATATCAATAATGGCCTTGACTTTGTTGGGATCGATTTTGATGCCTCTTTTGCTGACGTTGAACCCAAGTAGTTTTGCTGATGATACTCTAAACACACACTTCTTGGGGTTCATTTTAAGCTTATATTCCATGTCTCGTTGCAAAACCCTTTTTAACACCTCAGCATGCTCATCTCGGTTCCGAGATTTGACCACTAGATCATCCACATATACCTCTACAAATTTATGCATCATATCATGAAATATCGCCACCATGGCCCTTTGATAAGTTGCTCCGGCATTCTTTAATCCGAAGGGCATGACGACATAGCAATAAGTTCCCCATGGTGTAGTGAATGAGGTCTTCTCTTGATCCTCTTCTGCTAACCGGATTTGATTATACCCTGAATATCCATCCATGAATGATAGGGTTTCATATCCAACTGTATTATCAACAAGAACATCGATATGAGGAAGGGGGAAATCATCTTTCGGACACGCCCGGTTTAAGTCCCTGAAGTCAATGCAAATTCGAACATTTCCATCCTTCTTCATGACTGAGACTATATTTGCCACCCATTGTAGATAGAAGACAACTCTAATGAATTTTGCTTGATGTAGCTTATCGAACTCTTCTTTCATCTTCAATGCTATGTCTGGGTGGAACCTTCTTAACCTTTGCTTGACCAGGGTAGCTTCAGATTTTAGAGTCAATCGATGCTCTACCAATGACTTGTCTAACCCCGGCATATCTTCATATGTCCAAGCGAACATGTCCTTATACTCTTGTAATACCCCCATTAGATTATGTTCTTCTAAAGGGGTGAGGTTAGCATTGATGTGGATATTCTTAGGATCTTCCGGTGTTCCAAGATTAAGTTCCTTAGTCGGTTCATCCACCGTGGCTGATGGTTCTTCGAATCTTCTTAAACCGGATGCATAAGCAATTGCCAAATCCTCTTCTTCATCCTCAATATCAGGATCCTTTTCCGATACAACCTCATAAACCCCTAAAGTTGGATCAATATTGTCCTTCTCCTCATATCGAATTTCATCCAACTGGATCGCACTTTCTAGATACTCTGGTAGCTTGGCACATTCTAAACTTTTTTGAGCTAACCGATGCAGGTATCTTTCTGGAACTCTCCTACCTCTAATTTTTGTTTTGTTTTTATTGGAAACTAAACCTAAAGAAGAAGAAGGTAAATACAGAGAGGAAGAGGAGGTGGAGGGAGTGGAATTTATTGATGAAGGGTAAAGGAGATCGATCAGAGACTGGGTGGCCTCTCGGTTTGGATCATCCTTTGAAGCAAGTTGGGATGTTCCTTTGATCGAAACTTGGGTTGAGAACATGACGTTTTTTTTGATCTTTTTGAGAAGTACTAAACATAAACACAAAAGGAGTTTGGTTGGTTGTGGTTTCCAGTGTGGACTGGGATATTGACAGGGAAGGGAACAAATCGAGCAAAGATGGGTAAAGAGAGCATCCTTCTTTGCTACCTAGTGAATCTGATGGTGGACTTGTCGGGAACGAGTTTGTGGAGACGGCAAGAGGTGAACACCCCTGAATTTGATTGCCAGAAGGCTCGTTGTGGAATGATTCATCACTTGACCCTTCTTCAGAGAATAACCATGATATGTCGAGATACGACTCATCCTCTAGACTGTCCACTTTCTTCCTCTTTGCTTGTTCTTGCGGCTCTTATTCTTCAATCAACTGTATTGTTTCTCTCTTATTGAAGAACTTGTGCAGACACCCCTGAAAGTATTTTTGACTAATCTTTTGGCCATTATCACATGTCCCATCGTACCCTATCTCGTTCCTTGATGTTGTCTTTACGAGCTGGATGGGCTCTACGATACCCTACAGTTCTCTTCCCAGCCCTCGACCTTCTTGATATCCCAGATTTTCCATCATACGCCACCCGAGGGTTTTGGTATCATCCTTCTTTCTTTTCCAAACTTGCCTAGGTTGCCTTCCATCCTTTGGCAGATCGAGGATTGTGAAGACCGGTTGATTTGGCAAGCTAGGAGGGAGAGTAACCAGGCAATCCACGAGCATACTTACCACCTTAACGACTTGGCTCTTGAAGGGAAATTTGATGCACTAGTGATTGGTTGAAGCTAAGGCCTCTAATGCCTCAAGGTAAGGCCTTCCCCGGATAGCTTTGTAAGTTGGGTCCATGTCTAGGATGTGGAAGTCTACAGTAACAACTCGGGGTCCGAGCTTGACTTCGAGT
The DNA here is from genome assembly GCA_036172225.1 of Cryptocoryne crispatula var. balansae. Classification (NCBI taxonomy): domain Eukaryota; kingdom Viridiplantae; phylum Streptophyta; class Magnoliopsida; order Alismatales; family Araceae; genus Cryptocoryne; species Cryptocoryne crispatula. Next base: position 12,318,854 of record CM069933.1, read on the forward strand.
GTAACCATGCCATGGGCGGGCCTCTTGGAATTTCATATGCTGTTACGATGATTTGAGATGGCCGAATGTCCTCTTCTGGGATTCCACACAATTGTAGCGTTTCTAGTGGAAGGACATTGATGGATGCACCGGTATCAACTAGACAAGACTTGACATCTGTTTTGTTAATGCTGACAGTGATACAAAGTGCATATTTTCTTGCTTTTGGTTCGGCCAACTCTTCTTTGGTGAAAGTGAGGGCGGGGTGTTCACTTCTCGGGGTCAAGACTGATGCAATCTTCTCAGGGGGGAGGGTTTCATTGACCATTACTCGTTGTAGATATTGTTGAAGAACTTTCTGATGAACCTTGGACCTTTTGATCAGTTCTAAAATGGAAATCCGTGCAGGGGTTTTGTCGAGGTGTTTCAGCAAATTGTAAGATGTCCCTGGCACTTGTTCTTCCGGGTCTTCTTCTTCTTCTTCTTCTTTTTCTTCTTCTTGTGATCGCCCTGGTTGACCGGTCTGGGGGAAAATTCTTTGAAACATGCGCCCACCTCTAAGCACCGTGGCGAGCTGAGGGGCTATGGTTGGTGTAGTGGAGGTGGATGGAGGGTTAGGTCGGATGATGGGAGGCCTAGGTAGGGGCGTAGTGATGATAGTTCGGGTTGTAGGGATGTGGGTAGGTTGTGGTGGCATGGTTGTACGAGGTGGTACGATGATGGGTCCTAATGGTGACGGTGTCTGTGGTGGCTCAACCGGGTGGATCAGGGTTTGACCCGGTTGGAGTTGTATGGCTGGTAAAGTTATGGTTGGTCGTGACAAGGTGCAGATGATTGGTGGTTGGCTTCTTCTGGTGGGTATAGCTCGTGGTATGGAATGAACGGTTCGGTTAACGTGGTTTGGAGGGTTAACATTTATGAATGAAGCCGGTCCCTTGATTTGCCAATTTTGGCCTCTATCGCGGGGTTCATCGGTGGAGGTTAGAATGGGATTAACCCTCTGATTTTCTGGTGCTGTTGCGGGTGCATGCGCGGGTAGCGGGTTCTGAATGATCCCCAGACCGGATTCTTCTTCTTGTTGTTGGACTGGTGCCTCCTACTACTGCTGAGGCTAGTTCTTTACTGCCTTGATGTATTCGCCCATTTGACCCCAGTCAATACTTCCCTACTCGTGGAGGTCATGGATATAATCTTTAAACTGAAAGCAATTCTCCACTGTGTGCCCCGGGTATCTGTGGTATAAACAATATCTATCTGTATTGGCATTTTGTGCCCACTCCAACTTTTCTCTTGGCAATGAAATCTGCCCTGCCGCCATAAGAGCATTGAAAATATCTGTGAGAGAGTACGGTAATGGTGGTAATGGTTTCTTCTAGGCTCTGTTCTTCATGGCGCATAGACGGCGGGGGGAGGTGCCTGGTTATAGGTGGTTGGTTGGCGGGGTGGTTGAGGTACAAAGGTTTGCACGGCCAATTGCCGGGGTTGCTGGTGGACTGGTGTCTGCGTTGGTTGTTGGGGATACTGGTTTGGTGTTTGGTGACAGAAAGGCTGGGGTTGAATATGAGGGCGAGGTGCCGGTTGGGTTTGGCGGGGGTTTCTGTACTGGGGATTTCCGTACTGCTGTTAGTGGTTGTTGGGCGGGTTTCCTATGATGTAGACGTGTTCGTTGGTTACCACACCTTCGGTTATGGGCCCAGTGGTGGTGGTGGTTGTCTTTTTGGTGACTTAGGGCCTAGGGTCAAAGAGGTTCATGATGGGAGAGTCTCGGAGTTGTGTTTGGATGTATCGTGCTCTCTCATAGAGTTCACTCATGGTGACAGGGTGATGCAATGCCAATACGTTCTTTAGAGCTGGAGTGGCGTTAGTGATGATCATCTTGACTTGTTCCGATTCTGATAGTGCATTTGTCAGCCTTTCTGCCATTGCTCTCCATCTGTCAGCATATCTTATGAAATCCTCATCATTTCTCATCTTCTCGGCCATGAGATCTGTGATTGAATATGTAGGGTCGACTCGATCTTGGTATCTTTGCAAACATTTTTCTTTGACGGTATCAAAGTTGCTAGCTTCCAAAGGGTTAAGTGAATAGAACCATTCCAACGCGGAGTCCTCTAATGATCTTCTAAATAGGTATGCAAGGGCGTTCGGATCATTTTGCCACATGACAGATTCATAAAGGAAATCTTTGATGTGAATAAAAGGATTCCCATTTCCATTATACCGGCGGTAAATGGGCATTTCATAAGGAGGAAGATGGAACACGAGGAGAGAGGGAAGGGATATCTCGAGGAGAGCTCGTGTGTCGATCAATCGCTTGAGCTCCTGATATTGTTCATCCATTCTGTTGATTTTGTTAAGTACAGTTTGATCAACAGAGGATTCTCAGACGAGAGGAGGGGGGAGGACAGACGCTTGATTTGCCGGTATGGCCATTGGATAGGCTGAAGCGGTCGGGCAAGGAGGGTGTATTTGGTGGTGCACTTGTGGACGGGCTTGATGAAAGTGTGCAGAGGAGTAGATCGGTGGCCTAAGTGGCGTGGTGTTATTTGGGTCCGGGTGGTTCAAGATGGCCACCGAATGGGGTGAGTTTGGAATCAAGGGTTCGTTGTGAGAATGGCCCGGTACTGGTGCACCGGGTTGGTCAGTTGCTAATTGGGGGGTAGAAGTGTGGTGGCCATCTTCGGCATGGGTGTGATGGATAGGAGATTTTCCCTTCAAGATGGCCTCAATGGCTTGTAGTTGAGTCGGGTCAACATGAGCGAATGCCTCCCACAGAGAATCCGGGTGGAGTCGGGGTGAACTAGTTTCAGTGAGAATTTTGGGTTCGTTAACGGCACATACGGCATCCGGGTGGAGGTAGGATTGATCATACTCTAGTTGCAGCGGCTCGTATCCTTGGTCAGTCATCCTGACGACTCCCCCTGATCTCAAGTTCATAAACACAAAGGAAAAATGACGGATAAAAGCACAAGAATCCTTCTTTCTTTTTGTTTTTAACCTTTTCTTCTTATTTTTTGGTTTTTGATTTTTGTTTGAACAAACAAGTTATCAAGAAAATTAACCCCAAGTAAAGATTTCTTTTGCTTTTTGTTAAGTGTTTTCAAATTTTTGTTTTGGTTTTCAATTTTGATTTGCAAACAAGTAATGGCACAGACTTAAAATGATTACCGCAATTTTTTGTGTTTCAACCTTAAATTAGTGGCTTGTTAAGAGAAATAATGTCCACTCAAATAAATGGGTAGGACCCTATGCTCTCACAACGCCGAGCAATCTAAGGTAGTCACTCTTTTCACAATGATAGGTGATAGGTACTCCAGGTTTTGGGATAAAAGGGTACAACCAGCCCGATCAGTGAAGAGGGAATCCTTCACGTCTGGGGACCTACGGAGGTCTTGATGGAAGCTACCCGGTCCTTCCGAGAGGGAATCCCCGGAGGAGGAGTTGGCAACCACCAAGAGGGGTGTTTGAGTGTGTAGGGCTTTGGGAGGAGAGAGCCTCCCTTCTCGGATGACCTAAAGGAGTCAAAGAAACCCCAATGCAAACTAAATGCAAGTGAGATATCAAGGAGTGAGAGGCAAACAAGAGAAAAGTAAAAGCATGCAATGATCAATAGAGTATTAGAAAACAAGTAAACAAGACAATGATGTAAAGTCAAACGAGGATGAAAGCAAGTACTAATTCAACTAAAGATGCTTTAGAAAATAAATTAGACTTTTTAAAGAAAATAAGCAAAGATGCTTAGCAAGATAACCCTTAAGATGCAAAGTCAAAGCAAGTTGATAAAGCAAGTCTAAAAAATAGATTGTGCTTTTCTTTTAAAAGAGAAGGACCAACGGAAAGCAAGTAAACCGGAAGAAACTAAATGATGCTCAAGGGAAGCAAGTAAACAAGCAAGCAAGTAAATAGGAATGCTAAGAAGATGTAATAACTCAAGCAAGAGCCAAAGTAAGGATGAGCATGTTGGACATTCTTTTAAAGAGATGAGAAGAGCTCACTAAAGCAAGAGTGGTCCCACCGTGGTCGCCAGAAGGTGTAGGCACCCAGAAGAGCCGGTGGTTTGATTAAAAGTGTGTATTGGGTGTATGTGTGTGGTCGCCAGGAGCCGAAGGCTCCAAAATGTGATTAAATATAAAGTAAGTAGAATGAAAAACAAGCTTGACCATCGTACCTTTGTGAATGGGAAATGGGCGGGGGAGATTGTTAGGTTCTAACTTCTCCTCTCTCGACCGACCGAAGGAGGAGAGCTTGAGTGAGCTCTTTCACTTCCGATCGGGTTGAAGCTTCACCTCAATCGGGTTTACCTAAGAATGTCCTGCATAGAAACATAAAAACAAGTGAAGGTCATTAGCTCTGGCGTGAGTATAGTATCATGCTTGGTATAAACTTTGAATCATGCAAAAGGGGATGAACTAACCGGATCGGGACGGAATCCCAACCCCTATTTTGGGTAGGTTTTTAAATAAATATGAAGTGAAAAAATGATCTAATGCATGCCAAATAAAGTGATTAAAAGTTCTAAGATGAAAACGAAAGACAAAAACTCTATCAGACTGGCGATCAGACTCCGAAAATCGTAAAACCGACTTCTACCCCTGCTGGTGCCCTATATATAGGGCGCTAGCTATAGGTGTCCTACTTATAGGGCACGTTGACCAAGGTCAAAGCGCCCTGTATATGGGGCACTAAGTCTGGCTCGAGCAGATTTTCTTCCCCTCTTTGCGATGCTGCTCCGGAGTGCTGGGAGGCTTCTGGGACGAAGTAGGGGCTCCTCCTTGTAGACAATACGCAAATGAAGCTAGTGGTGGGTGGTTTGGATGCTGAATAAAAGAGGAGAGACGGATAGAGGCTCTCAAAGTGGAGAAAAAACCATATTTCTAGATGACAGAACAACAAGTTTTTGGGGTTTTTGGTGGTGTGATCTTGGATCGGTTTGAAGGCTTATGGGAGGTGTAGATGGCTTAGAAACGTGGTATTGGATGAACTCTAGGGTGGTACGGAGTTTGAACCTCCTCCCAGCTCCAAATGGGGGTCTATTTATAGCCCAAAAGAGGGTACTTTGTCCATTTCCGAAAAGCAGTTCCACGCGGCAAAGCGCCCTATATATAGGGCGCCAACATCATGAGGTATGTCAAATTGATAAGACGAGTCACTGCGAGGGGTCAAATCGGCCGGTCAAATTGATTTGATTTGGTGCCAGGAGCCCTATATATAGGGCGGCAGGTGCCCTGTTTATAGGGTGCCTAGTGCCCTATAAATAGGGCACCAGGTGTCCTATATACAATGCGCCAGGTGCCCCATATACAAGGCGCCAGGTTGATCGTCCTATCGATCCTCTTTGGAATGCGCCGAAAAGCTTGATTCTTCCATAAAACACGGTTCTCTTCAAATATTTGTTATGAAAATAAGAATTTATACTCTCCAACTAGGCCAAAATTGCGTGTCTACACACGCGTTGAGGACTCTTCTTCATCGGCCAGCTGAAGAAGGAGAAGCTTTGACCTGCACTCTTCCTGCTAAGGTACACATGGTCATTTTACTTCATAAAGAGGAACCTGTGGTTCCTGGCGACCACATGTCTTAATTTTCTTCTTCTCATCCTCCTCCCACATGACCCAAACCATCTCTTTGGTGATCAAGCGATGCCAAGAGATGAAAGTTCGGAGATCAATGTGAGTGTGAGACTGAGGTGAGAGTTGCTTTCTATATCTTCTTCCTTCCTTTCTCATCCCCTTTGGAGGTGATGATATGGATTCATGGACTTCCCTAAAAAGGAGAGCCTCATCGAATTTTTGGAGTCGACAACACCCATGTGTTGAGGACTCTTCTTCATCGGCTGTCCGAAGAAGGAGAAGCTTTGACCTGCACTCTTCCTGCTAAGGTACACATGATCAATTTTATTTAATAAATTGTAACCCGGTTCCTGGTGATCGCATGTCTCAATTACCTTCTTGTCATCCTCCTCCCACATGACCCAAAATGTCTCTTTGGTGATCGAGTGACACCAAGGGATGAAAGTTCGGGGATCAACGTGAGTGTGGGACCTAGGATGAGTTACTTTCCGTGTTTTCTTCATTCCTTTCTCATCCCCTCTTGAGGTGGCGATCCGGATTCATGGACTTCCCTGAAAAGGAGAGCCTCGTCGTATTTTCAGAGTCGACAACTTTGTGGTGACCATAGTGGGACAAGCAATGTCTTTAACCGTGGGTGCTTAGTGTTTCTTTGCAACTATTTCTAGTTCTAGACCAGTTCCTACGTGAGCCTTTCCTCCTTTCCACCTTTTTCAATTTCATGCCATCTCAAAATTTCTAATTTCACTCATCTTTAATCATATCTGAAGTGCGAAGTACCTCATTTAATTTCTATCATTTTATTTCAGCCGGTTCCCTTGTGAACCCACCTTTGCTTTTAAAACCGGTTCTCTCGTGAACCAACTCACTTCTACAAACCAGTTCCCACGTAAACCAACATTTATTTTCAGCCATTCAAATCAGGTTTTTTTTTCCATCTTTGCTGCAGGTTATCACCCTCAAATTGGTCACCGCGTGACCCTCTTTTATCTCAAGTTGCCATTTGTCGACTCCAGAAATGTGTTCCGGATCGGCATCTCAAGAGAAGGTGAAAGATAGAATGGAATAGGGGAAAAGGGGGAGTGAATTGGAAAACACTCGGAAAGCGGTAAAGACTCCTCACCTCGGTCCCACACTCACATTGATCCCCGAACTTTCATCTCACGGCGTCGCTCAAGCACCGGAGATGGTTCGGGTCATGTGGGAGGAGAGTGAGAAATGAATTAACTTAGAACATGATAAGTGGTGGTCGCCAGGAGCCGCAGACTCCGCTTTATAGAATAACAACAAGATTGAGTTGATTTGACCGTGTATCTTAGCGCGGGAGATTGGGATGTGGGTTAAACCTTCTTCTTCTTCGGCCGGCCGATGAAGAAGAGTCTCCAACCAATGCTAGCTTGATAGACCTATGCAACTAGAATAATAAACCAAGTGAAAGAAACCGATTAGAACTATGGGAAGTGCAGAAACTATAGAAGAAGAGATGAAACAAAGAAGCAATTGGAATTGGACTCACCGGCTTCGGGGTGAGCCTTAACCCCTTTTTTGTGTATTTTTGATTATGTAAAAACAATTCAAATGAACTAAAAGATACTTTAAAACAGTAAATAAACTGAGTTAAGTGAGTTGAGAAAGCTTATAAAGTGAATCGGCTTGAGTTGAAGCCGAGATGGTTGAAATGAGCCGGTTCGGGTAGCCTTGCACCCTCCTGGCGCGACTTTGGTACAGAGAATGCTACGGACGACTCCAATGTCAGAATAGAGTGCCGTTTGTTGGAATAGACAGAGGACTTGGAGAGAAAGAGTTCATAAGTTGATTATTTCTCCGAAATACTCCTGTAGAAGTCTGTAAAAATCCTGATATTGGGTGGTTGTGGAAAACAGAACCTGGATGCGCGCCCTCAGTGCAGCAATTGCCACAAACATACGGCAAGTTGGAATAGAGTGCCGTCAGTTGGAGATGAAAGAGGACGAAGATAGGAACAACTTCTATGTTGAAGACCTTCTCAGCAGGGGTCCCGGATTTTCTAAAGAAGTCGATGAAGTTGATTGATGTAGAACACCCGGATCGAGCCCTCTCCTTCACTTCGGGATCGATCTCTCAATGTTGGATCGCCTTTGGACGTCGGGAAGGCTTTGGAGAAGAGCTTGGACAACCTCTGGACAAGTTAGGCACAGGGGGTTAACCTTGGGTCATTGAGAATGTCCCTCAATTTATAGGGGAAGGAAGCCGGTGCAAAAAAGGAAACTGGACCGATCGTGCCCCCGCTTTTTAAAGGGGACGAGGGCGCGCAGGGTGTGCCCTTACTTCGGGGGCGCGGTCTACGCGCCCCCCAGTTTCAACCCCAGTTTAAACCCTAAACCCTAAACCCTAAACCCTAAACCCTAAACCCCAGTTTCAAAGAAACTGGGGGCGCGGTACACGTCTCACTGCTAAAATTCACCGGAAACTTCCATAAATTGCTAAAAACTGACTTGACATACGTAACGCGCCCCCGAACCGGGGGCGCAGTGCAAATAATTGAAAATCATCCGCGGAAACCTTCCAAAAATTGGGTTTAGAAGGTGCTAATAGGAGAAATTTCCAATTTTCGGAAACTGACTGCGCCCCCTATTTTCAAAGGAACCGGGGGTGCGCCAGTTTGAGGGCGCGCAGGGCGCGCCCTCCCTTTTCAAAGGGAGCGGGGGCGCGGTAGACTCTCTCTCCTGTGCGTGCGTTCCGCGAGCCGTATCTTACAAACGGGAAGTCCGATTTGGCTCCCGTTTGTTGCGTTGGAAAGAGGGCCTTAAGCCGCGCCTCCTCAAGTCAGTAAACCAGCCGGCATGACTCCCGAGACGTTCGCACGGGGCTTTCTACCGGTTTACCCTCTTGCAGAAAGCTGAAACCCGTGGCGAAGATCTGAAAGAGCACGATTCTGGTCGAGAAAGCTCGAGTCAACTCGGGAGGATTTAAAATGATGACCGAACAAGTCCAGTATGATCGGAAAACCCAAAATCATTGAAAAATCTGAGATTAACCCGGTTAACGTGAACCAAACATCGGAAAAGCCGGGAAACCCTAAAATTGACCGAAATGGCCATATGGCCCCGGTTGATGAAAATATTTGGCTAGAATCGACCCGGATGACCCAAAAAGACTCGGTGATGACCAGAAAGGCCTAATGAGTGGTCCGGGATAGCCGTGTCAGTACAGATCGAAAAAGCCGTAATGAAAGCTGTCATTGACCGATGCCTACTGAAATGACTTCTCGGAAACCCTGAATATTACGGAACACATGCAGGACTCCCGAGACCTTCAATTATGGACCATTCAAGGTCAGTCATTGAGCAGGCTTCATGTTTTTACAGTTCACGTGCGGCTCTCGCTTGAAGGTTTCGGCATCATTCCGGGAATCATTGATCCATTCTCAACTCACAAGGGGCTCCACCAATGTCCTTAGCTCATGTCCACGAGGTAATCCGAATCAGGTAATGGTCAAATAAGAATATCGCCTATGGAATAAGAGTCTAGGGCTCCGAATCAGGCCAATTTGACGTGTCTACACCATTTAAACCGGTTCATGCGTGAACCACCCTTTTCCCTTTTAAACCAGTTCCTGCGTGAACCAATCTCTTTCTTTACTTCGGTTCCCACGTGAACCAAACCACTTTCCTTTAGATCTATCCCCACTTGGATCAGATCCTTATTAACCTTTAATTGGCCCCACGTGGCCCTCTTTGATCATTCAAACTGGTTCCCGTGTAAACCACCCCTTTGCTACCCAAAACTGGTTCCCGCGTGAACCACATTTAGTTTTTAGCCTGATTCTCACATGAACCAGCTTATTCCTACATCGGTCCCTATGTGGATCACCCTTTTTGCTTGGCTATCAAATCTGAACCCTCTTCTTTTCATCACTTTTCACTATCTCCATTTGACTCCTGTATGAAACAAGGTTTAGATTCCAATATCTAGTTGCTTGTCTAGTTTCTAATTACTTACCTTGTGTGATTGCTTGTTTATTTAAGCTTATGTGTTTCTTATTACTTGCTTTATTACTTGATTGCATTCTCTACTCCTTCTCTCTACCTCCTTCATTTACACTTTTTTCCTTTTGAGGTGGGAGCTCACTCTTCCATTTACCCCTCCCATCCAAAACACCTTTTTGGTGGATTCTGACTTCTCTTCTAGGATATTCCTTCCTAGTTGACTTGGTTGGCTTTCATCAAGGCCTCCGTAATTCCTCATATGTGGATTATTCCTCTTCATGATCGGGTTGGTTGTACCACTCCCCAAAACCCAAAGCATCCTATGTTACCTACACATGGTGAGATTGTGTGAAAGCTAGGTTATTGGAGATTGGAGTTAGGATCCTAACCCATTTGTGGAGAGAACAATTCTAAACAAATCCATAAAACTAAGGTTTAATCAAATTCATTGCGTAATCACTTGTTTGTCAAAGAAAAATTCAAAACTCTAACATTTTTGAAGATACTAAAAACCAGAAAAAGCTTATTGTTTGTTTTACCAACTCGTTTGTTTTACCCTCTCCTTGAAGTTGAAGGGTGACAATGCAATTAAGGTCTGGAAAGCACGTTGGAATGGCAGAACATGCTGAACGTCGAGAACACGAGATCGGTCACCAACCAATTCCATTAGATGGTCATGTTAATCCCTTGTTCGAGTCAGAAGCGCAAGAGGTCCCTCAACCATCTACTCCCTGTGATGTTGAACAAATCTTTAGGGAGTTGTCTCTTTATACTAACCCAGAAACCTATTCCCGTATACAATATGGTGAAGGGCATAATTGCCTCTGATTAGGCTGAAGCCAACTAAGTTGCCTCATCTCCTTGTCCTATGGTTCAACCATCACTCATTCAATCATCTTTTGTTCAACCACCTATTGTTCAGTAATTTATAATTCAACCATCTCTAGCACAACCATCTGTAGTTCAACCATCTGTGGTTCAACCATCATTTGTCTAGCCACCTTATTTCAACCATGTTGCTCCTTAGGCCCACCAAGTCATGGGACAATCTTCAGAGAATTTGCCAAATCATGCTCCTCAATTCTAGAATCATGCCTCTAACCACATAGCCCCACCAGTTAACCAAGAATCTACTCTCACCCAGGCAATCATGGATCAGCTCACCCAGATGAATAAACATTATGAAGAGCTGAGATGTCGCTTGGACTCCAAGTCAATTCCTGAGGTCTCTATTCCTTCTTTGCCAGTTCTTCACCTGCCACCTTCTGAACTACCAATTTATCGCCACTACAATGGTATTGGCAATACTTTACTCCACTTAAAAGATTTTCTCTACGAGTCCTCATTTTGAGAAAATGATCGTAGAGTTCTTGCTTTCCTTCCACTACTCTTGCACCCCAGCCTCTTCTTATCAAGCCGCCACCATCATCATCACATCCAAATCCTACCCCTCTACCCACAAACCCAATCATCCCAGAACCACCAATCCTATTATCCACCATACCTGCACTGACGCCACCTGTTCCACCACATCCCACCCCAGTTAACCCATCACCTCTACCCGACTGCCAAATATCCCCGATGCTTCAGAGTGGGAGGATGTTCTAGTGGCTCTTTCATCAAGTCAGGACTTAACAACAGTATCCATTGGAGGAGGAACAAATGGAAGAACCCTTGCCGAGCATGACCTATGATTTATTGAAACATTTGGATAAGACACCGGCCCACATATCCATACTTGAGTTGATTAAAAGATCAAAAGTGCACCAGGAAATTTTACAACAGTATTTACAAAGGGTCATGGTGAATGAAGATCTCCCACCTGAGAAGATCACTACAGTGTTAGCCCCTAGAAGTGAGCACCCAACACTCACTTTCTCTCAGGAAAAATTAGCAGATCCAGAGGTTAGAAGGTACGCCTTACATGTGGTTGTTTGTTATCTGTAATATTGAAGTAAAATCATGTCTGGTTGACATTGAAGCTTCTATCAATGTTATGCAGCCAGAAACTTTGTAGTTGTGCGGCATTTCTGAACAAGAAATCAAGCCATCTTGTGCCATGGTGACAACCTATGACAACTCCAAGAAGTCCACACGTGGGGTGGTCACTCTAAACTTGGACTATGTACAGTCATAAATGATTTTCATATCCTAGAATTGGATCCAACTTTTCGGGCTATACTTGGGAGGCCGTACTTGGAAGCAATAGGAGTTGTGGCTTCAACAAACCATCAGTGCATAAAATTTTTATTTAAAGGACAAGTTGTCAAGGTAACCAACATGCTCATAAGGGACGAGCTAAACAATACTTTTTTGCCTTTAGGACTGTCAATGCAACCCCAGATATCAGTGAGAGAGTTGCCAGAAGTTAGATGTATGACCACCTCTCTACTAGACACAGTGGGATGGCGGATGATGATGAAATTGGGCTATCAGCCTACAAAAGGTTTGGGCAAGGATCTTCAAGGGATCACTCAGCCGATTGAAACTGTGAAAAGGCCACGTAGGAAGGAGTTGGGATACAAAGAGGATTCCATCCCAAGGAGGGTTTTCCAGCCAAGATATGCCATGGGACTCCACACACTCTTTATCAAAGGGGAGACTATGATGATGACTGAAGATGATATGAGTTCCATTACATCTGTCAAGAGAAGGAAGGCTCCAGATGAAGAAGAAGACTTGGAAGATTTGGGCTTATCTTTGACTTGTTTGTTTTCAACCAAGGAAGAGCATCAAGAACAACTCAAGGGCAGACCAATCTTGGATCATCCTGTTGAGCAAGCTACCAATCAAGTTAGAACTATTCCATGAGGCCCAAATACAACAATCCCATGCTTAAACCTCGTGCCATTATTTCTAGATCTATTAGATGGGCTTCCAAGCCTACTCTCTTCCACCAAACTGACAACTCACTATGGGCCCATGTGCCCTCTTCAACCTTCTATTCTCACTGGGCCTGCTTGCCTATTTACTTCCCTCATCATCTTTCAAACTGAGGGCTCTTGTCAGAATAGGCTCACATGTCCATCCATTTCTAAAATCGGGTCCACGTACCCTTTTTTCATCAGTTTTGGACCCATGTGTCCACTTTTTGTTACCATTGGGCCCAAGAGCCCATTTTTCCTGTTTATTCTTACGTTTTTCTCTCTATTAATTCCATTAGCTTCTAGCAAGCCTCAAGTCAGTCAGGCTCAGTCTATCTTCTTACTTAAAAATACAAAAAAAAGTCTTCTCTAAAACACACATTTCCATCGAGGAGATATCTCTACTCATCCCAGAGGGTGCTCCCAATCAGGGATCCCTCTCTTCTGAATTATTGATCGATTTACTCGATCCACCCTCCACTGTAAATACCATCTTTCCAGCTTTGTCTTCTGTAGGTCAGGTTAGGTTAGGAAATAGGAAAGTCAGAGGTAAACAAATTCTAACTAGGTATCTGCAACAATTGGCACAGAAATGCACAGAGTGTGCAAGGTTGCCATACTTTTTAGAGAATACCATCCAGCTGGATGAAATTCGATATGAGGATGAGCATAACATAGATCATACTTTGGGAGTATATGAGGTAGTATTAGAGAACGATCTTGAATTTGAGGATGAAATTGAGGACTTGGCTGATGTATATTCATATGGACTTAGAAGATTTGAAGAACCATCAGCTACAGGGAATGAACCAACCAAGGAACTGAATTTAGGGACCCTGGAAGATCCTAAGACTATCCTCATCAGTGCAAACCTCACTCCCTCAGAAGAACAATATTTGATCAATGTTTTGGAAGAATATAAGGACACGTTCGAATGGACATATGAAGATATGCTAGGATTAGATAATTCATTGGTTGAACATAGATTAACTTTGAAACTTGGAACTACCCTGGTTAAACAAAAGCTCAGGAGATTTCACCCTGATATTGCACTCAAAATGAAAGAAGAGGTCGACAAACTACACCAAGCAAAATTTATTAAAGTCATCTTATATCCGCAATGGGTGGCTAACATAGTTCTTATTATGAAGAAGGATGGACGAGTTCGGATTTGTATAGACTTCAGGGACTTGAACCGAGCATATCCTGAGGATGATTTTCCTTTGCCTCATATCGATGTTTTAGTTGATAACATAGCTGGATTTGAAATGCTTTCATTCATGGATGGTTATTCTGGATACAATCAGATTCGGTTAGCCAAGGAGTTTCTAGAGAAGACCTCGTTCACTACACCTTGGGAAACAAATTGCTATGTTGTCATGCCCTTTGGGTTAAAGAATGCCGGTGCTACATATCAGAGGGTTATGATGGCTATCTTTCATGACGTGATGCACACCCTTGTAAAGGTGTATGTGGACAATTTTTTTATTTTTGGCATCAAATTTTTCCGCTTAGTTTGCTTGAAACAAGTTTCAGCAATGCCGAAGCTGGTGCAGAAAATTTGACCCAGATTCGGAAAATTCATGAATAGATGATGTAAACAGGCTTTGTAAATGCCTTGGCATGGCCTTAAATGCTACAAATGGCCAAGATAATGTGCTCATTACATAGCCCCCGTCAAGAGCTTCGCAATGGTGCCCAAAACATGGAAAACGGACACCGGAAGGCCGAAATGACCATCTTGCCCCCGACACTTTGGGACAAATTGAGACTCTAACATAAAATTCCAACTTTACCATATTGTCAAGGTTGGATAGATCTAGGCAACGCTCGAAACGGATCGAAAATCCGACCCCCGGATGAAGAGATATGCAAGAAAGAGCAAATCCAGATGGAAAGCCGTATGTTCTCGCACCAGGGGCATAATGGTCCAATTAGCTCCGGATCGACCCATGGGCTGAAAATTTCAAATTTCATGACCCAAAACTTTGATCTCATGAATATTGATGCATTAAAAGTAAATTTGGCCAATGGGAGAAGGTAATTGCACTGAGATACAATTTTCGGCATTATCGACGGCCGAGATCGCACCGATCATAGAAACTAGCTAAATCAGGAGATCCGTTGCAATTCAAGTGATCTCAACCACACATCATGATGGAGCATAAGATCAATGTCCATCATGATGGAGCATAAGATCAATGTCCATCAGGGCATGATCTGGATTTTTTTTGAAGTCAATTTGGAATTTGTTTAATTGGTTTTGGCCGGAATTAATGCTAGCCGTTGGATCGGGAGCACTCTGATTAAACCAGGGTTAAACTAACCCAAGATGGGCTAACCCAACATGTCATGGCCGAACCTACCATCCTCCCTCATCTGATGGGTGCGCAAACAGCCCTAGAAAGTAGGGGAGGGTGTGCAAAGCTTTCCCAACTCTCTCCATCTCTCTTTGGTTTATCTTTATCTAATCCTCAACCAACTAACTTCCCATGGCTTATCCTTATCACCCTCAACCACTCCCTTGGTTTATCTTCATCCTAACTAATCCTATAACTAACCAAGCCTATCCTCATCCAAGCCCTGGCTGAACCATCCATCTTACCACATGTCATGTGCGCACACCTCCTTGAAAGTAGGAGAATGTGCGCACCCTTCTCTCCCTCTCTTTCTAGTTGGCGCATAATCATCTCAACAACCAACTATGGGTTATCCTTATCATCCTCAACCTCCCTTGAGTTATCCTTATCTTCCCTCAACAACCTCCAGCCTTATCTTCTCCTGCAGATGACGCCATCAACTCCTATATAAACCCCCCCTACTGGCCATGTGAAGGCAAGCTAATCACCCTGCGGAAGCCCAGCCTCTCCTCCCTCTACCCTGCTCCAAGACAGCTTCTCCTTGCTTGGATGTCTTCACCAGCAAGTCAGAAACCTCTCCAGCCCCCTTTTGGTGTGCCAAGTGAAGAAGAAGAAGGAGAAAAGACCCCTCTCCAGCATGTGCGCCAGCAGCAGCCCAACCGGTGGTGCACCGATTCCAACAGCAGGTGTTCCTTCTTGGAGCACTGATTCCAGCCCCATCTTCAGCAACAAAAGAAGAAGAATAAGAAGGATATAAGGCCAGCCATTTTCTCCTTCAATCTCCAATAAGGATTGTTCCAAAAAGGTGAGGGAAGATGTAGTACTTTCTAGTTCTTTTCCTCCCCTCTTCTTTCTCTTCCCCTCGGCCTTCTCTATGGCGATTCAAGAAGCTCCAAAAGCCCAGCCTTGTTGGTACCACCTAAATCCCATGTTCAACCTCCTTATGTTGGTTCCACAAGCCATCAAAAATAAGTCTCTTTGAGCCCTTCATTTCAGACCCCTTGCTGTCCTAATTTTGGCTCCTCATTGCCCATGTGCGCACAGCCCATAGGTGGCCTATAAACAGCCCATTGGGTCATGAAGCTCAAAGCAGGCCGCCAGGGCCCATGAAGCTCAAGATTGGGCCAACCGGGCCAACATGGTATGAAGCCGGCCTTCTCAGGCCATGCGACATGAAGACTAGCCCATTGTGCTGATGAGGCTGGCCCATTGGGCCTTGGACATTTAAAAACAAACTTAACTAAATCTGAAGGCGAAATGCCAAAATTTAACAAGGAGTTAGTCCACAACTGGACACTTCATTGGGCGGCTCATCCGGCATGCACCGGAACACTGACCCGGGCGTCGGCATGGGACACGCTTCCCACTGCAGACGATCCTTCCCACTACTTGGAAAGTCAAAAGACTATGCCATGTAGAATGGGTAAAAATTCCACACCGATCGGAAAATAAGGCGGCATGCTGCCAAAATTTTTCTGGTCAAGTGGGATTTTACACCAAGGGAAGGACTTTGACACTTCGACAAGCATTATTCATGGCATATGAACTGTCACATCTGATGTACACCAGCATGAACATGAATATTCAATGAACATTTCAAGTGCCGAGTTGATTGCATGTGACCGGGCATCGACACCAGCCCGACAGACCAGATGTGATGCAAACCGAACAAGAGTTAACCAAATATGAACTTAACTTAATTAAATCTGAAAATACATTCAAATCAACCTTAAAACATGCTTAAAACATATCATTAAAGCTTTAACATTCAACAAAAATCAGATTTAATACAATCTTGAAAAATTGATTCAATACACTTAATCCATTGGAATTCAAATGCTTAAACAAGTGCACATCAAATAATTTACAACCAATTGAAATGAACACATTTATAACACATTAAAGCATTTAAAATTCATCTTAAAACACGTCAAATTCAGATAATTAACAATTTGAAGTTCAAGTTTAATTAATTTAAACCAAACTTCAAAACATTTAAAACATACCGAATGCACCCGAATCGGTACTAAAACACCAACCGACATGAGAAAATCACATGAAAATGACTCAACACATGTCAATTAAACTTAAACAAGTGAAAATGGATCAACACATCTAAAATATCAAGTTCAAATAAAAAAATAAATAAATAAAATAAACTTCAACCAATTGAAGTAAAACAAACCAAGCAATTCAAACAAACTCAAAACAATTAACATTCAAATCCAAGTCAAATCAAAATATGAAATTAACATTTCAAACCACATCAAAATCTATTAATAAATCAAACATAAGTCAACTTCAAACCAAATCTAACCAAACTTGTTTGCATCTCATCGGGCCTGAAAGGCCAGGTCCCTTTGTGTTCTTTATATGTTGTGGATGTGCACGCTCTCGTCAAAGAAGATCGCTATGGCAGTTAATCAAGGGTGTTCGAGTGTTTGCTCGATGTAAATGAACATCGGATATTCGCACCATCTGATGGAGAGAGGTCAAAAATATTTTCACAAAACCCGAACCTCGATTCTATACTCTTTTAATATCACCTGGACTATCTAGTATTTTTATGGTCTATCACCTACTTTACTAGAAAATTCGGATGTCGATATTTCAAAATATACAAAAACAAGAAATCTTTTCAAAGAATAAAAATGATTCCCGAGGTTCCCACAAATTGGCACGCCTGGTGGGACTTCTCTTTCCCTTCATCTCTCTGCCATAGTGATCTGAGAAAGTGCACACCCACTATCTCTTTAAAAACTCTCTTCATATGATCAGGTCGGCCTTGTATGTTTTTACAGGTTCAATGGAGTTTGACAATGGTGTTCGCTATTCCGAGGCCTACATCAACAGCCGTTGCATTGGTGCCGTCACCGCCGGCATCACTTTTGGCTGTTTTCCCAAAGTTGTGCTACACCCTGACCGTCTTGGTGCCACACTGGAGGAGCCATTTGCTACTGAGGAGGAGGTCCATCCCCTCCAACAACTTCAAATAGCTTCTGCAGACGCCACCCTACTCTTTGAGGCTTCCCTCCCGAAGTCACCTCAACCAGCTCCTCTTTAGGAGCCATTTTCGGTGAATGTTATCACCGTTAACTCCGGGCCCGTGCCTGCATCTCCTCAGTCGAGTCTGCGCAAGCTTCGGCTTGAACATGGCTCCCGCCGTAACTTGGAGGTTGGTAACGTACGGTGCCCTTGGAACCGTACCCGCCCGGCCACTTTCATCAAGACTCCCTCTGAGTTTAGGGAAGAGAAGCGCCGCCGACTGTGGCTTATCGTTCTACCCCTTGTCAACCAGTTCATTGCTCTGAGCCAGTTGAATGATGACTTACGGGCCCCTACTAGGCCCGTTATTAAAAATATGCCAACTGTACGGGGGATGAGTCAACCTTCTGCCCGTTCCAGGAAGACCGGCCGACCAACGGCCGGGAATGCTGTTGAGAGGGGGCAGCCCTCTCCTAAAAAACTCGAAGACTCGAGCCGATCAGCGGCTCTCAAGATATCAGCTCGGGCTAGGGGCCATCCCTTGGCTTGTCTTTCCTCCTTGGACCGATCAGCGGTCTATGTTGAAGAGTACCTACAGGTGCTACCACCTGCCCATTAAAAGTTCTATGTAAACAGTTGTTTTGCCGACCAACCATTCCGGTTCTCTGCCCAACCAACAGGGGGCAAACTCCCCATGAAGTTTTTGGCTCCCCCGGTTGACCGCTCAACGGTCCAGCCCAAGAAGACCCGGAAGCAGCCGCCTGCCATATTAAAGACTCCAACAGTCAACCCAACTGTTGACTGTTCATTTCGGCAACCATTTCCACCGAGCAGTCGACCCAACTGTTGACTGTTCATTTCGGCAACCATTTCCACCAATTGGGGGCATGTTCCCCATTCAAGCTTCTTCTCGCCGAGAGCCCCGGACGATGGACACTCGTGCCAACCGGGCGCAGGGATTCAAACCCTCTGTCCCGATCTCGAAGGTTTGGTGCCCTAAGGCTAGCATTCCCCGTGTAAAACCATTTGTCTCCAAAGCCTGCCGTCCACCTCACCCAGACGAGGGGCCTTCTGGGCTTAAGTCCCAACCACGGCCGCAACCGAGGGCCATATTCAACCCCCCGCAGCAACCGAAGGCCAATTCTATTCGACTGAAGGCTCAGTTTGCGCCACCCCACTGGCGGCAGTTTTATCATTTTGATGATGGTCATGCGACCACTACTCTACTGGAGCTACCACACAAAAGAGGGTCAGTCCTTGACCGAGTTATGTTGTCTGACACTGCCCCCAGATGCCAAGTAGCATGGGGGCCAGGAGGCCAGATGCGAGTATACACTTGCTACACTGCAGGTGCTGGTCACCCTGATGATGTCCCAGAGGACTCTCAGACTGTAGTTCATGTTGGGCCCGTCACACGTAGTATGGCGGAACGTCAATCTGCCATCACCGTGGAGGGCGCGTGCTGTCGTAAGGACAAGGATATTGTGCCAAGCGATGAAGTAGTGGTCATGCCATCGGCCATGAAATTAGAAGATCTTTGGAGGGAGAATCAACAGCTCCGGGCTCTCCTTGCCAGTTCTGGCTTGCTCCATTCTCAACCGGCACAAGCATCAGGTGCCACCGAGGCTTCATATGGGCCCCGTATTACTCAAGGAGAACTGCCACCTGTAGCACAGCCTCGTCCTACTACTCCCATGCATCCGGCTTTTAGACCACCCATGGATGATGAGATCTTCATTCAACCACAGTACCAAGCGCCTCTGCCTCCACCGCAGCAAGATTTTCTTGAGTCTTCTCAGCGAGCTATGATAGATCAAATGATTTCTATGCATTTGGCGCAACATGACGATGGACAAGGTGTGGCGGGCCTCTACCAAGTCCCCTACCCACCACATCATCAGTATGTGAAGCTTCTTCCTGACGTCTCTAAGGTGCCTAAGTGCTCCAAGTTTGATGGGCGTGGGTCCCCCAGGGAGCATTTGGCTTTATATTACACTCACATGAGTGAGTTAGCACATTGCGAATCGTACTTTCTTAAGTACTTCGCCACCACTCTAACGGGCACAGCCTTTGAGTGGTTTTCTAAGTTGAAGCCTAGGTCAGTAGTAGACTGGCCTGATCTACAAAGAAAGTTTATTGAGAGGTTTAGTTTCTCCGAGAGGCCGCATACCCTGGTTGAGTTGACCACTATGTTCCAGGGACGAAATGAATTGGCAGTCGACTATATTCGCCGCTGGAGAAATGTATGTATGAAGTGTGCCAATCCACCTTTGCATGAGGAGGCAGTTGCATTGTGTAAGAGAGGCCTTCGGGCTGAGATCCAGGAAAAAGTATTGGGGACACGGATCCAATCCTTTGATGACTTGAATGTCACGGTTGCTGACATAGAACACTTCTATGTCAATAACCCTTTGGTGGCAGCCGCAAGATCAAGGCCAATGAAGGACAAACAGCTAGTTTCTAGGGATGTCAATACGGTGGATGTCTCATCATCTTCTAGACCCTATAATAATGCTGGGGGGAAAAGTGCTACCACGGCACCCCCTTAGAGGAATACCACCAATCTTGCTCCAAGGCCCACATGGGAAGAACGTGCTTTGAAGCCCTATTCCTTTGCACGTGACTATACAAAGTAATTGTTTGATGCCTGTATGAAGAAGCATGCCCTTAGACCATCCATCATCTCCACCAGCACCCCTCGGGTTGCCAAATGAGCTGATTTTGACAATACTAGATCTTCTAGAAATAAGTAGGCAACCCAGGCAAGTGTGGAGAAGGAAAAAAAAGAAAATTGAAACTATTAGATAGCATATAATAAAGAGTTTGGGATACCAGGAGGGCCAAGGACTAGGCAAAGAACTGCAAGGCATAGCTGAGTCAATCAATCCAATGAGGTTACAACCAAAAAGTGGGGTTGGTATGACGCAACGACTGCAAATGGTCAGCATCTTAAAAGCAAATACTTTTTTAGATGCATACAAAAGTTTTTCATCAAGAAAGAAACCATTCAACTGGCTGAGATCAAGGAAGAGCAAGAGATGTAACAAGACAAAAGAAGAAAAACTGATGACCCTGAAGATGACGTGTATCCTGAAATATCTCTTTTGTTTTCTACAAATGAAAAAGGGTCAATCAAAGAACCACTTCAGGTTGAACCACCTGTTAACCCACCCGAGGGTTATATTTCCAAATCGACTCAAGAAAAAGTTCAACTAACTCCACGAGGGCCTTCCCTCATTATCTCATCTTTTGGGGCCGATCCCCAACTCACTGTGATGCTCTCCCTGGGCTTCTTGGCCCGATCCCTAATTCTGGGCCCCTAGGCCCAACTTATGGGTCCTCATACCCACTTGTTTCTCTTGGGCCATCGAGCCCCTCTACTAAATCCGGGCCTTTGTGCCCATTTTCTCCAACTCTTGGGCCCTCAAGCCCATCTCCTCCTACTAAACCCAGGCCCTCGTGCCCACATCCTCCTCTTATTCGGTCCATGAACCCACCTTCTTCCATGTTCATCCGGCCTACTGGCCCATCACCTCTTTCTGTCAAAATTGGGCTCGAAAGCTCCCTCTATCAAACATTGCTCGAAGTCTTTCACTCTTTATCAATATCCCCGCCTACTTTGGCTCCCACAGTTGATCTCACCCCAAATCAGGCACCTGAAGCCCATTCTATATTTATGTTTAGCATTTTACAAAAAAAAATGTCCTCCTCAAAACTCAAATTTCGATCAAGGAAACATCTCAACTTGCCCCGGAAGGACATTCGCCTCAAGGAGCCACCAGATCCTTGATTGACCTCCTTTGCCCTCCATTCTCTTCAATAAATTCCACTCCCTCCACCTCCTCTTCCTCCCTTTAATGGTTATAGTAAAAGCTTCAATTACCCATTTCAAGAAAAATATGCTTCATGTGACAATTTCGTTTGTTGGGTACTAATCACAAATGTGCAGAAAAC
The DNA here is from genome assembly GCA_036172225.1 of Cryptocoryne crispatula var. balansae. NCBI lineage: Eukaryota > Viridiplantae > Streptophyta > Magnoliopsida > Alismatales > Araceae > Cryptocoryne > Cryptocoryne crispatula. The sequence goes on from CM069933.1 coordinate 12,340,531, forward strand.
ATTTTTAGTCCAACAAGTGAATTTGTGAGATCGGTGTTCTTAAAGAAACATCTTGCTAGCCCTGTGACTAAAAGAAAGGAAGTGTCACCCAGTTGAGTATTATTGTGGTGTTGTATTCCGTCAAAAGGTAAGATGTGGATGGACCATTGATGTTGGTGAATCAGGTGGTCCATGCAGGTTGAAAGACTATTTTAGTACCACCACCTAAAAACTTCACTCATACAACAATGATGGAGCTTGAAATATGTGACCACACATGCAATTGCAAAATCACATTATCAGCTTCACATTATTATCAACACATCATTATCAGCATTCCATTTTATACTTCACATCATTTTTATCACCATTTGTCATTTAGTTATGTTAGGTTCATTAAGATGTATTTTATGCATTGATGTTGAAGACCTTGAGAGTGAAGATGACTGGGCCTGAGATCCCCTTTAACGAAATCTACGATGGCTTGGTCATTTCTTTACACGCACGGATAAGCCAAAATTGAACATTGGAGGGACAATGGTTCCTAGTTAGGTGTCCTGACCTCTAATAAACGATCTATCTTTTCAACTATTTTCTACATAATTTTTTATTTTTTATTTCAAATAGCATCATATAGTTATCATTGCATTGCATCTACCTTTTCTTCATAGACAACCTCTGAGCCTTGCCAGATATTTCTCTCTGTCCTGTTCTCTCTATGTTATGTCATCACCTCCTTTTATTCTTTTCTATCACTATGATGATGTCATCACGTCATTTTCACTATCATCGTGATGATGTTTTTCATCATCTCTTTTTCATTTATTTTCACCATTGTGGTGATGATGTCACATCAATCTCCTTATCATCGTTATTAGTAAAGTTATACAACGATATTACTTACTGTCTCTGTTGTCCCATCGTGTCTGTTATTCTGCTAAGTTTTTATTTTGTCGTGTCTGTTTATCTCCCCGTGGCTGTTGTCACACCATTATTTCTTCTATCCCATCATAACAATGTTAGTCCCACTGTTATCTTTAAATTCTACCGTGACTTGATTTTGTTTTGTCATTTTTTGAGTAATTGGGTTTTCTATTGAAGCATGATTTATCGTTTTCACGATACTCAAGCAAGTTTTTTGTGATAAATGAACCATTTTAAAACTTGAGGTTTTTCCACTCGGAATTAAACTAAATAATTTGGTGAAACTTGAATGAACTTGAGATTCCAAATATGATGGATTGGTATTCTTTTTCATTTTTAAATCAATTTCTCTTTTATACTTTAGCCCATCACAGTACAAGAACACCATAAAGTTTGGGTTGCTGGCTGATGATGAACATGCGAATTTCGGAACTCCTCACCGTGTTGAGGGTTGGCTACTCCTTTTATTTTTATCTTTGTTTCTCATGCCAATGGCATGTCTTTTACCAATCAATTATACAAGGTTTTGATAAAACATAAAAGTAACCTAGAATACTCAGCGAGTTTCATTTTGTTTAATCGGGTTGATAAGCATGTCTATATCTACACCTTGATGCCACCTTTTCAGTCCATCACCATTTCATTTCACTACATTCATTTGTGCTTACTTGAATTTCATTATAGTTCACTTTAAATCACTCCGCTTCATGACATGACATTTCCTTACAAAGTTGATATCAAGGCGAGGCAAGCTATAGACATGCCAAATTTGTTTAATTCAAAGCATAAAACTCATGTTTTATAGCGAAACATGTGTAATTGATCTGAAGAACAATGTCAGGTCTTTTATTGTTGATTTGAAGCTTTGCTTAACAAAATTGGATATTTTCTGGAGTTTTTTTAGCAAAACCATAATTTTCGATTAAAAGCCACACGTAAATAGCATAAATATAGAAATTGGCTAGATGACCATAGCCTAATGATCATGTATTGAATTTTATGCTTAGATTCTTATTTTGAACATGTTTTGTTTCATGCCTTGTCTTTCAAGTTGGCCGTCAAAATCATTTTGACTAGTGTTTGATCTTATATTTACTATTCTAAATTTTAATTGAAATTATAAATTTAATAGTTTATGTGTCATCATAGATAGCTTTCTCGTCCTGTTATCTTTCTAACGCAACAAAAGACATCAAATTATGAGGTCAGGAGTGTTCGCAATGGCTTCCAGAACACAGGCGTGCAAAAATAGTACAATGCACCCCTATTTGGGGACACATTACCTTGTGCCCCACTCGGGGCACATTCCCATGCATCCCCAATTGTGGACACGTGGGTACCAGTTTTCGATCAAGATTCTGTGTCTAACTAAATTAGATCAAAATTTTCGATTGGATCAGGCTGAATTTTTTGGCTAGATTGAATGCGCCCCTAGAGGGGTGCGCATGCACCCAGGACCAGGGCGCATTAGCCAACTTTTTTAGGAATAGATCAGACTTCACTTCCCCTATAAATTAAGCCCTATTCTGGTCAATCTAAAGAGCTTTACATGACCCCCAGCTGCTCCAGACGTCCAAGCTCCCTCATGCATCATTTTGGTGATTTTTAGAGAGAGAATTTTAAGTTTTTAAAGAGATAAAAGTCAGTTCTAGAGTGAGGAAAGTCGGTCTGCATGTGTTCAAACAGGTCTCTCTTCTTTAATTTCTATAGAAGCGTCTAGATGTCTTCTTCCAAAGTTGTCTGAGTTAAAGTTCTTCCCCTCCGAGTCTTTTTTTGTTTGCAACTGGCAGCATGCAATTCTGAAGTCAGTGCTGGTCATGGAGAGCTCTGAAGCAAAGTTGCGCCTGGCAGATCCCGATTGTTGTTTGGCTTTCTCGACAACCCAGATTTGGCCATATCTTCCTCAATCGGGCTCAGAATTGTTATGTTCTTCTTCCTATATCTTTTTTTTGTCCTTCTTCATCTATCCATTATTTTTTTACATTGTTTTACAGTAGTTTCAGTCTGTGAATTTGAAAATAAAAGAAGAAGGGTTAGAAGTAACCCGAATCTGGTAAGTTTTCTTTTAATTATCTATTTCATGTTATTTTATTTACATATACTCCATTTTATCCGGTTATAATTGTTTTTTCATTTGTTTTATTGTCTAGTTTTATAGGAAATCAAGAACCCATGAGTTGAGAACTCTTCTTCATCGGCTGGCCGAAGAAGGAGAAACTTTAACCAACATTTTTCTCGCTATGGTACACACATGGTCATTTTTCTTATTTCCATTGCATAATATGGAGCCCGTGATTACTGGCAACCACATCATGTTTTAAGTTCTTTCTCATCCTCCTCCCACTAGGCCCGAACCATCTCTTCGGTGATCGAGCGACGTCGAGAGATGAAAGTTCAAGAATCAATGTGAGTGTGGGACTGAGGTGATTTCTTCTCTACTTCTACCTTTTACTCTTCTTTTTCTTTTTTCCAAGGTGACAACCCGAGGATAAGGCCCATTCTTTAGAGTTCACAACTAGCCCATATTTCTATACTTCAATTGATCAAGAGATCAAAGATGCATCAGGAGATTTTGTAGCAGTATCTACAAAGGTCTATGGTAGATGAAGACCTACTGCCTGAGAAGATCACCACTGTGTTAGCCCCCAGAAGTGAGCACCCAATGATCACTTTCTCTCAGGAGGAATTGGCAGACCTAGAGGTCAAGAGATATGCTTTACATGTGGTTGTTATTATGTCTAATGTTGAATTGAAATCTTATTTGGTTGACATTGGAGCTTCCATCAACATCATGTCACAAGAAACCTTGCAGTTATGAAGTATTTCAGAACAAGAAATCAATCCTTCTTGTGCCATGGTGATAGCCTATGATAGCTCTAAGAAATTTGCACATGGAGTGGTCACCTTAGAAGTGTAACTTGGGCCATGTACTATTACTACTGATTTTCATGTCCTAGAGTTGGATCCAACTTTCTAGGCTATACTTAGAAGGCCATACCTAGAAGCAATAGGGGCTATTGCTTCAACAAATCACCAATGTATAAAGTTCCTGTTTAAAGGACAAGTGGTCAAGATGACTAGCATGGCTATAAGAGACAAAGTGAATAGTGTTTCTTTTGCATCGCCTCTAGGATTATTTATACAACCATGTATCTCAGTGGGAGAATTGCTAGAAGTTAGATGTATGACTACCTCTCTGCTAGACATTGTGGGATGGCAGATAATGATAAAATTGTACTATCAACCTGAAAAAGATTTGGGCAAGGACTTTCAAAGAATTACTCAATCAATTGAAATTGAGAAAAGACCATATAGGCAGGGGTTGGTATATGAAGAGGACTTCATTCTTATGAGGGTCATCCAGCCAAGATATACCATGGGACTCCAAGCATTCTTCATTAAGGGGTAGACCATGATGATGGCTGACGATGACAAAGAACCAATCACAACTATCAAGAGGAGGAAAGCTTTAGACCTTGAAGAAGGTTTGAACAATTTATGCTTGTCACTGGCTCGTTTATTCTCAAGTGGGGAAGAACACCAAGAACCACTCATGGGTAGACTAATCTAGATCATCCTGTTGAGCAAACCACTACCCAAGTTAGAACCATTCCATGAGGCTCGTATCCAACAATGACATATTTTAAAGACCTCATGCCACTATTCTTGAATCTTTGGATGGGCTTCCTAGCCCACTTTCTTTCACTAAACCAACAAGCTCATCATGGCCAACAACCCACTTTGGGCCCATGTTTTCCAACTTTCAATCCATCTTGGCTCATTGGTCCATTCGAGCCTTCCATTCTCATTGGGCCTCCCTTGCCCACTTAACTCCCTCATCAGCTTTAGGACTAAGGGCTCTTTTCACCATGACCACTATGAACCCACATGCCTATCCATATCCAAAATCGGGTCTACGTACCTATTTACATTTGTCATCAAGTTTGGGCCCATGTGTCCATTTTCTATTAGCATTGGTCCTGTGAGCCCCTTTTTCTCTTTTTTTCTTATTTTTTTTCTTTATTAATTTTGTCGATGTCTAGTAAGTCTTGAGTCACTCTAACTCATTTTGTCTTTTTACTCAAAAATCCCAAAAAATGTCTTCTTTAAAACTTATATTTTCATTGAGGAGACATCTCTACTCATCTTAGAGGGTGCTCCCAATCAGGAACCTCTCTTCTTTGAATCATTGATCGATTCACTCAATCATTCCTCTCTTCTTTAGTAGGTCAGGTTAGGTTAAGAAATAGGAAAGTCAGAGGTAAAAAAGTTCCAATCAAATATCTTTAGCAATTGGCACAAAAATGCATATAGTGTGTAATGTTGCCTAACCTTTTAGAGAATGCTATCCAGCTTGATGAAATATGATATAAGGATAAGCATAACATAGATCATACACTGGAAGTATATGAGGTAGTATCAGAAAAGGATCCTAAATCTGAAGATAAAACCGAGGAGTTGGCTGATGCATATGCATATGGAGTTAGAAGATTTGAGAAACCATCAGCCATAGGAAATGAACCAACCAAGAAACTAAATTTAGGAACCCTAGAAGGTCTCAAGATTATTCACTACACCTTGGGGAACATATTGCTATGCTGCCATGCCCTTTGGGTTGAAGAATGCTAGTGCTACATATCAGAGGGCTATGATGGCTATTTTCTATGACATGATGCACACCCTTGTAGAGGTGTATGTGAACCCTAAAAAGTGTACGTTTGGTGTTTCATAAGAAAAACTATTAGGGTTCATAGTAAGCAAAAGGGGCATAGAGATTAACCCAAACAAGGCTAAGGCAATCATTGCTATGCCTCCTTCGAAGAATATGAAAGAGCTTCAAGGATTGATTGGGAGGTTACAATTTGTCCGTCGGTTCATCTCACAACATTCCCAAAGGTATAAACCTTTTTATGAGTTGACCAAGGCGAAGGCCAAGTTTAAATGGGATTCGAAGTGCCAGGAAGCTTTTGATGGATTGAAAGCATACTTGGCAAGTACCCCCACACTTAGACCACCAATTCCTAACAAGCCCTTGGTCATCTACATTTCTGTTCTCGAGTACTCTCTTGACACAGTCCTTGCACAAGTTGATGAAGAAGGGAAAGAGAGGCTACTTATTACCTATCTAAGATCTTTGACTCTTGTGAGCTCAAGTATACTATGGTAGAAAAGACTTATCCTGCTCTTGTTTGAGTATTTTAGAACTCAAGCATTATTTCTTTGCTCACCATGTCAATCTCATTGCTCGTATCAATCCCATCAAGTTTCTCCTAGAGAAGACTATTTTGACTAATTAGTTAAGGTGATGGCTGGGCTTCTTGTATCAATTTGATATCACCTATGTTCCACATATGGAAATCAAGGGTTATGCTACTACTGAACATCTTGCTCATCATCCCATACCCATTTTTGACCTAGTTCAGTCAGAGTTCCAAGATGGCGAAGTAATGTCAGTTTGATCTTCCAACCTTTGGACATTATATTTTGACGGGGTTCTGAATTCCTATGGTAGAAATATATGTATCATCTTTATGTCACCCAAAGGTGTCACCATTCTATAGGCATTTCAACTCAACTTTCCAGCAACCAATAACATAGCTGAGTATGAAGCCTTGCTGGCCAGGCTGGAGGCCACTCACTTCCATGGTCCCACTGAACTGAGGGTGTTAGGTGATAGTCAATTGATCCTACACCAAGTCCTATGCAAATACCAAACTTCCAATCCAAACCTCAAACCCTACCAAGAGCTCACTGCCTGCTATTTCAGACTATTCTTTAAACTTACCTTTGTCCATGTCCCCCGTGCTCAAAATGTCATTGCCGATGTCTTAGCCTCATTAGCTTCATCTTTATTTGTCCCACTAGGAAGGCAAGTGCGAAGTATTAACATCCATAAAAGGACAATTCTAGCAATTGAGAATAAACATTTTTTAAAGGTTAAGGAGAGATTTGATATAAAAAAAATTTGTAAGACAAGGAATAAATCTCCTTGATTGAGTTGGAAGAATTGGAAGAAGGTGAGAGACCTTGGTATGATGAGATCGAGAGGTATTATCAAAATCAGTCATATCCTCCAAGATTAACTACCAAGGAAAAGAAGGCAATTAGAAGAGTATCCTAGAGGTATATGATCTACAAGAAAAGCTTGAGTGGAATTTTACTCTGATGTCTTGATGAGGAAGAAGCTGAGTTAGTGCTAAAGGAAGCACATACTGGAGTTTGTGGAGGCCATGTGAATGCTTAAGCCCTTGCTAAGAAAATCATCCGACAAGGGTACTATTGGCCAACTATAGAAGAAAACTGCTACATCTTTGTTCGGCACTGTCATTCATGTCAACTCCCTACCGAAAAAATTCATTCTCCCGCATCCTCCCTTCATCCAATCCATGCCCCCATGGCTTTTTGCCATGTGGGCTTTTGATATTATTTGCCCTTTGAGTGACCTGAACTTTGAAGTGCACACTAAATCATTCATTCTGACGACAATGGAGTACTTCAGAAAGTGGGCTGATGTGGAAGCATTCGTGGAGATTAAAGTGTCAATAATTTTCTCCTTCATCAAGTGCAACATCATTGCAAGGTTCGGGATTCCCAGTGACATTGTCATCGATAATGGGCCTCAATTCCTCTCTCAAGATCTACACGATCTTTGCAACATGTACTGTAGACACACCAAATTGGCCTGATTCGGATTCCTAGACTCCTATTCCATTGGCGATATCCTTTATTTGACCATTATCTGATCCGGATTACCTCATGGAGATGAGCTAAGGACGTTGGTGGAGCCCCTCATAAGTTGGGAATGGACCGATGATTTTCGGAATAATGTCGTAACCTTCAAGCGAGAGCCACGCGTGAATCATGAAAACATGAAGTCTACTCAATGACCGACCTTGAATGGTCCATACTTAAAGGAGTCTCGCATGTGTTCCGTAACATTCAGGGTTTCCGAGAAGTCATTTCGGTAGGTCTTGATCTATAACGACTTTTTGTTATGGCTTTTCAATCCATGTTGACACGGCTATCCTGGACCATGTGTTAGGCCTTTCCAGTAATCACCTGCCTTTTTAGGTCATCCGGGTCGATCCTAGCCATATATTTTCATCAACCAAGGCCATACAGTTGTTTCGGTTGATTTTAGGGTTTCCCGGCTTTTCTGAGCTTCGGTTCACGTTTACCGGGTTAACCTCGGATTTTTCGATGATTTCAAGTTTTCTGACCATACTGGACTTGTTCAGTCATCATTTTAAGTCATCCCGAGTTGACCCGAGATTCCTCGAACAGAACTGTGCCCTTTCAGATCTCCGCTGTGGTTTTTGGCTTTTCATAAGAGGGTAAACTGGTAGAAAGCCCCGTGCGAATGTCTCAGGAGTCATGTTGACTTGTTTACTGACTTGAGGAACTGAGGTTTAATGCCCTCTTTCCAACTGAACAAACGGGAGCTAAATCAAACGTCCCGTTTGCAAGTTACGGCCCACAAAACATACGCGTAGGAGAGAGAGAGTGTATCGTGCCTGCACCCCCTTGAAATGGGACACGCTCTGTGCACCCTCAGTCCGGGGGTGTGCCCTACGCGCCCTCGCTACCATTGAAAGGCGGGGGTGCAGTCTGTTTCTAGAAACTGGAAAGTACATTGATTAGCACCTTCTAAATCGGATTTTGGAAAGTTTCCCCCGCTTAAGATCAATTATTTTGACCGTGCCCCTAGTTCAGGGGCGTGTTCATCTTATCAAGTCCGATTTTTAGCAATTCTTGGAAGGTTCCGGCAATTTTTAGCAATGAGATGCGTAACGCGCCCCTGCTCCCTTTGAAATAGGAGGGCGCACAGACCGCGCCCCCAGGGTGAGGACGCGCCCTGAGCGCCCTCAGGTGGAGGGCGCGCCCTGCGCACCCCCACTTCCTTTGAAAGTCGGAGGCGCAGTTGTAGACACGCCAAATTGGCCTAATTTGGAGTCTCAAACTCCTGTTTCATTGGTGATATCTTTTATTTGACCATTATCTGATCTGAATTACCTCGTGGAGATGAGCTAAGGACGTTGGTGGAGCCCCTCGTGGAGATGATCCTTCTCTAATACTACCTCATATACTTTCAAGGTATGATCTATGTTATACTCATCCTCATATAGAATTTCATCCAACTAGATAGCATTCTCTAAAAGGCTTGGGAGCTTTGCACACTCTACGCATTTTTGTGCTAATTGTTGCAAATATCTAGTTGTAACTTGTTTACCTCTGACTTTCCTATTTTTTAACCTAACTTGACCTACTGAAGACAAAGCTAGCAAGATGGTATTTATAGTGAAAAAAGGATCGAGTAAATCGATTAGGGATTCATAGGAGAGGGATCCCTAATGGGAGAACCCTTTCGGATGAGTAGGGATATCTTCTCGATAGAAATGTGAGTTTCATAGAAGACTTTTTTTTGAGATTTTTTATTAAAGAGATAGGATGAAGTTAGAATGACTCCTGGCTTACTAAACATCAATGAAATTAGTATAGGGAAAAACTTCAGAATAAAAGAAAAAAAGGGGCTCGTGGGCCCAATGTTGACAAAAAAGGGACATATGGGTCCAATACTAATGAGAAATGTAAATGGGTACGTGGACCCAGTGACCCTATGGTGGTTGTGCTAAAAAGGACCCTCGGTCCTAAAGCTGACGAAGAAATTAAATGGGCAAGCAGGCCTAGTGAGAATAGAAGGTTGGAAAGGGCACATGGGCCTAAAGTTGGTTGTTGGCCATGATGGGTTGGTATTGAAAGAAAGCATGCTTGGAAGCCCATCTAAAACATCCAAGAATGATGACACGAGGTTTAAATATGGAATTTTTGGGTACGGCCCTCGTGGAATGGTTCTGACTTGAGCAGTCATTTACTCAACAAGATGCTCTAAGATTGGCCTGCCCTTGTGTGGTTCTTTATGCTCTAACCCGCTTGAGAATAAATGGGCCAAAGAAGAGCATAAATCTTCCAAGTCTTCTTCTTCATCTAAAGCTTTTCTTCTCTTGAAAGTTGTGGTTGGTTCTTTGTCATCTTCAGCCATCATCATGGTCTCCCCTTTGATAAAGAATGCTTGGAGTCTCATGAGATATCTTGGCTGGATGACCCTCCTTGGGATGAAATCCTCTTCCTATCCCAACACATGTCTATGTGGCCTTTTCACAGTTTCGATTGGTTGAATAATTTATTGAAGATCCTTGCCCAAACCTTTTCCAGGTTGATAGCCCAATTTTACCATCATCCGCCATCCCATAGTGTCTGACAAAGAGGTAGTCATACATCCAATTTTTGGCAATTCTTCCACTGTGATCTAGGGTTGTATCGATAATCCTAGGGGCAATGTAAAAGAAGTATTGTTTACTTCATTCTTTATAGGCATGCTAGTCACTTTGACCACCTATTCTTTAAAAGGAAACTTCATGCATTGATGGTTTGTTGAAGCCACAGCTCCTATTGCTTCTAGGTACGACCTCCCAAGTATAGCACAAAAAGTTGGATCCAACTCTAGGACATGAAAATCAGTTGTGACAGTACATGGCCCAAGTCTTACCTCTAGAGTGACCACCCCACGTGCAGACTTCTTGGAGTTATCATAGGTTGTCAACATGGCACAGGATGGCTTGATTTCTTTTTCAAAAATGTTGCATAACTACAAGGTTTCTATTGGCATAACATTAATGAAAGCTCTAGTGTCAACCAAACATGATTTTATTTTGACATGACAAATGATAGTAGCCACGTGTAAAGCATATCTCTTGACCTCTAAGTTTTCAAATTCTTCTTGAGGGAAAGTGAGCATTGGGTGTTCACTTCTCAGTGCTAACATAGTGGTAATCTTCTCAGGCGGGAGATCTTCATTTACTATGACCCTTTGCTGATACTACTATAGAATCTTCTGGTGCACCTTTGATCTCTTGATTAATTCAAGTATAAAAATATGGGCTGGCATCTTATCTAAATGCTTTAATAAGTCATAAGCTATGTCCGAGAATCGTTCTTCTACTTGTTCCTCCACTAGTTCTTGTGGTTGTGTCCCAGCTTGATGAAAGAGCCACTGAAACATTCTCCCACTCTAATACTTGGGCTATCTGATGGTCAGGTAGAGGTGGTGGATTAACTGGGGTGGAATGTGGTGGAACATGTGGTGTAGGTGCAGGTATGGTAGGCAATGGGATTTGTGGGATGGTTGAAGACTCTAAGATGATTGGATTTGTAGGTAGAGGACTAGGATTTGGGGATGGTGGTGATGGTGACGGTTTGATAACTAGAGGCCTAGGTGCAAGAATGGTTGGTGGGTTTAATAGAGGTGTTGGTATAGGTGGTTATGGAGTTGGTGGTGCGGTAGGTTGGGGTTTTGGGGTAATGGAGCTCATAAGCTGGGAGTTCAAGTTTGAGGGTGATAGTGGTGGCACGATAAGAAGAAGCTGGGGTGCAGGAATGGTTGATGGAGGTGTAGCTGATGTGGGGGTTAGACTAATGATAAGTTAGCGAGAAGAAGTAGCGGTCAATGGCTGGGGTATTGAGCTTGGTTTTGATTTTGGAGTCGGTGGTGCATGGATTATCTATTTGGTAGGGGTCCTAGCAAGAGTCCTAGCTTGGTTGACTGGTATAGTAGTATCGTGATTTTCTAGCTGCCAACCTTGAGCACGGCTAGCAACTTCCTGAGCGACATAGTGTACTAAGCCAATTCCTGGATTATGTGGTGTGGTGCCGGTGGCGGAGTGGGAGCATGCAATGGAAGCGGATTATAAACAATCCCTATGCCAACTTGTTGTTGAGGCTGAGCCAGTGGATGTTGTCACTGCTGTTGTCTAGACTTCATTACCTATATGCATTCCCCCATTTGAGCCCAATCAATGATGCCTTGGTCATTGAGATCATGGATGTAATCTTTGAACTAGAAACACACTTCAATAGTGTGACCAGGGTACCGGTGATAAGCATAATATTGGGACATATCTGCATTAACTGGTCAAACCTCCCTTTCCTTGGGCAATTCCAACTGTTTCTTCGCCATGAGTACATTGAAGATGTCGATCAATGAGTAAAGTAGGTGCTGGTAGTTCTCTCTCCTAGGACCTCCTCTTCATGGTGCTTGATTGGGTGGTGGCAGTGCCCTATTGTAGGTGGGTTGACGAGGTTGTTGGTGTTGCACTGCTGGCTAAGGGGGTTGTTGTGTTTGTTGTGGCCTAACCTATACTTGCTGTTGAGGGGGGCGGTAAGATGAATTTTGTGGTGGGTTCCTATAGTGGTTGTGACAGTTACCTCCCAGGTTCCCCACAATGTTTACAGCTTCATTGTTAACTACTCCCTCAGTTGTAGGTCCAGCTGGTGTAGAAGTAGTTTTCCTGATGTTTCTAGGTTTGGGATCAAAATGATTATCATTGTAGTATCCTTAAAGTGGGCTTGCAAGCATCGAGCAATGTCAAAAAGTTCATTAATAGTGGTAGGATGGTGCATGATTAAGACATTCCTTAGTGCTGGTGTAGTGTTTCTAATAAGCATCTTCACTTGTTCTTTTTCTAAAATGACATCTGTCAATTTCTCTGCCATTCCTCTCCATCGGTCAGCTAACTTTATGAAGTCCTCCTCGGGCTTCATCTTCTAAGCAATTAGTTCTGTGATTGAACGTGATGGTGCCACCCAGTCTTTGTATCTTTGCAAAAACTTGGTCTTGACAATGTCAGAGTCTCCTACCTCAAAGGGGTCGAGCGAATAGAACCACTCCAATGCAGAGCCTTCTAGTGATTAACGAAACAAGAAAGCAAGAAACCTATGATCATTCTTCCAAAATGAAGACTCATAAAAAAAATTCTTGAAGTGTAGAAAAGGATTATCGGTACCATTGTAGCGGCGATAAACTGGTAATTCCAAAGATGGTAAGTAAAGAACTAACAAAGAAGGAATAGAGACCTCTGGAGTTGACATGAATTCCAAGCGACATTTCAGCTCTTCATAACGTTCATTTATTTGGGTGAGCTGATCCATGATTGCCTAAGCGAGAGCAAGTTCTTGGTTTACTAGTGCAGCTATGTGGTTAGATGTTTGATTCTGGAATTGAAGATGAGAAGCATGAATTAGCAAATTATCTGATGATTGTCCTATGATGTAATGGGCAAATGGAGCAACGAGGTTGGAGTAAGATGGCTGGACAAATGATGGTTGAAACACAAATGGTTAAATGACATATGGTTTAACAAGTGGTAATTGAATCACAGATGGCTAGACAATAGGTGGTTGAACAAAAGATGGTTGAACAAGTGGTGGCGAACCATGAAACAAGTGGGTGAGGCAACCCGATTGACTTCAAAAGAAGCATGATCAGAAAAAGTTTTGCCTTTTGTAGACACTCCAAATTCGCCTAATTCAGAGCATAAAACTCATGTTTTATAGGGTAATATGTGTGATTAATCTTATAATAATGCCGCGTCCTTTTAAAATCCATTTGGAGCTTCGTCGAACAAAATCGGATGTTTTCTGAAGTTTACCGCACAAAGCCATAATTTTTGAGTGAAAGCAACATGTAAATCGTGTAAACAAGGAAATTGGCCGAATGACCAATACCTAATGATCATGCATTGAAGCTTATGGTCAGATTCACACTCCGGACAAGTTTTGATTCATGCCGTGTCTTTCCGGTTGGCCGTCGGAGTCATTTCGACCAATATCAGATCTTTTGTTCACTGTCCTAACTTTAGGATAAAATTCTGAAGTTTTGTAGGGTGTGATGGCTGATCAAATTCTATAGAGAGCTTCTTTGGGTTGTTATCTTTCCAACACAACAAACGGCATCGAATTCCGAGTTTGGGAGTGTTCGCAATGGCTTCCGGAAGAAGGACGTGCAAAACAGTCCCATGCACCTAGGTCCCTGGTCACATGCGCCCAGGACCCAGGGCACGTGGCCATGCGCCTTGCCCCAGAGGCACATGGCCTTGTGTCCCCGATCGAAGGCACGTGGCCTTGTGTCCCCGATCGAGGGCACGAGGGAACCAGTTTTTCACCGGGACTCTACCTCTGAACGGTTCAGATCGAATTTTTCGACCGGATCAGACCAAAATTTTCGGATGGATTGGATGTGCCCCCACTGGGAGGCACATGCGCCCCTCAGTGGGGTGCATGCGCCCTGCACCAGGGCGCATGCGCCCTGGGGTAGGGCGCAAGGAGACCTGTTTTTTAGCATGGATCGCGACGGTCGTTCTCTTATAAATTGAGGCCGATTCCGGTTGTTCCAGAGGCATGTGCATGACCCCCCAGGCATCTCAAGACGTCCAAGCTCCCTCCTGCATCAATTTTCTAATTTTTAAAAAGAGAATTTCAAGTTTTTAGAGAGAGAAAAGTCAGTTCAGGAGAGAGGAAGGCTGATTTTCAGGTGATCTGCTAGGTCTCTCTTCTTTGGCTTCTACAGCAGTTTGTGGACGTCTTCTGCCTAAGCTCTCAACATCAAAGTTCTTCCCCTCTAAGTCTTCTTCAGTTTACAATCAACGGCACATGATTCTAAGGTTGGGGCTGGTTGTGACGACTGCAGAAGCAAAGTCGCGCCCGGCAGATCCTGGACTACTGATCGGCTTTTTTGACAACCCAGATTTGGCCATATCTCTCTCTATTCTATTCAAAATCTTTCTTTTCTTTTTCTTATATCTTATTTTAGTGATTCTCCATCATCCTATTATTTTTTTACATTTTTTTGCATTATTTTTAGTCTATTAATCTGAAAATAAAAAATAGGGGTTAGAGATAACCCGAATCCGGTCAGTTTCTAGTCAATTGCGTGTTTCATGTCATTTTCTTTACATATACTCCACTTTGTTTAGTTCTAATTGTCTTTTTCACTTGTTTGTTTGTATAGTTGCATAGAAAATCAAGCACCCACGCGTTGAGAACTCTTCTTCATCGGCCGGCCGAAGAAGGAGAAGCTTTGACCCACACTCTTCACGGTAAGGTACACACGGCCATCTTTAATTTCATAAATCGGAACCCGCGGTTCCTGGTGACCACATGTCTTAATTTCCTTCTTCTCACCATCCTCCCACATGACCCAAACCATCTCTTTGGTGATCGAGCGACGCCAAGGGATGAAAGTTCGGGGATCAATGTGAGTGTGGGACCGAGGTGAGAGTTGCTTTCCGTGTTTTCTTCTTTCTTTCTCATCCCCTCTTGAGGTGACGATCTGAATTCATGGACTTCCCTGAAAAGGACCGGCCCATCGAATTTTTGGAGTCGATAGCTTTGTTGTGATCACAGTGAGACATGCAATGTCTTTAATCGTGGGTGCTTAGTGTTTTCTTGCAACTAGTTCTAGTTCTAGACTAGTTCCCGCGTGAGCCTTTCCTTCTTTCCACCTTTTTTAATTTCATGCCATCTCAAAATTTCTGATTTCACCCATCTTTCATCAGATCTGAAGTGCCAAGTATCACATTTAATTTCTATTATTTTATTTCAATTGGTTCCCGCATGAACCCACCTTTGCTTTAAAACGGGTTCCCGCGCGAACCAACTCTCTTCTGCAAACCGGTTCCCATGTGAACCAACATTTATTTTCAGTTATTCAAATCATATTTGTCCTCTTTGCTGTAGGTTATCACCCTAAAATTGGTCACCGCGTGAACCTCTTTTATTTTAAGTTGTCATTTAAACCGGTTCCCACATGAACCACCCTTTTCCTTTTAAACTGGTTCCCGCGTGAACCAATCTCTTTCTTTACTTTGGTTCTCACGTGAACCAAACCACTTTCCTTCAGATCTATCCCTACTTGGATCAGATCCTTATTCACCTTTAATTGGCCCCACGTGGCCTTCTTTCAATCATTCAAACCGTTTCCCATGTGAACACCCTTTTTTTACCCAAAATCGGTTCCCGCGTGAACCACCTTTACTTTTTACCCCAGTTCTCACATGAACCAGCTTATTCTTACATCGGTCCCCGCGTGGACCACCCTTTTGCTTGGCTATCAGATTTTAACCCTCTTATTTCCATCACTTTTCACTATCTCCATTTGGCTCACATAAGAAACAAGGTCTAGATTCTAGTTTCTAGTTGCTTGTCTAGTTTCTAGTTACTTTCCTTGTGTCATTGCTTGTTTATTTAAGTTTATGTTTTGCATATTACTTGCTTTATTACTTGATTGCATTCTCTGCTCCTCTCTACCTCTTTCTTTTACACTTTTTTACTTTTGAGGCTGGAGCTCACTCTCCCATTTACCCCTCCCATCCAAAACACCCTCTTGGTGGATTCTGACCTCTCTTCTGGGATATTCCTTCCTCGTTGACTTGGTTCGCTTTCATCAAGGCCTCCATAATTCCTCATATGTGGAGTATTCCTCTTCATAATTGGGTTGGTTGTACCACTCCCCAAAACCCGAAGCATCCTATGTTACCTACGATTGGTGAGATTGTGTGAAACCTAGGTCATTGGAGATTGGAGTTAGGATCCTAACCCATTTGTTGAGAGAAAAATTCTTAACAAAATCTATAAACCTATGGTTTAATCAAAATCATTGCGTAATTTTGCTATCAAGTCTTTGCATCACTTGTTTGTCAAACAAAAATTCAAACCTCTAACATTTTTGCAAGATACTAAATATCAGAAAAGAGTTCTTTGTTTGCTTTGCCAACTTGTTTGTTTTACCTTCTCCTTGAATTTGAAAGGTGGCAATGCAATTAAGGTCTGGAAGGCACGTTGGAATGGCGGAACACGCTGAACATCGAGAGCAGGAGATGGGTCACCAAGAAATTCCGTCAGACGGTCATGTTAATCCATTGTTTGAGTAAGAAGCGCAAGAGGTCCCTCAACCATCTGCTCCTCGTGATGTTGAACAACTCTTTAGGGAGTTGTCTCTCTATACCGACCCAGAAACCTATGCCCACATACAATCCATGGTGAAGGGCAAAATTGCCACAGATCAGGCTAAAGCCAGCCAAGTTGCCTCATCTCCTTGTCCTCTGGTTCGACCACCACTCATTCAATCACCCTTTGTTCAACCACCTATTGTTCAACAATCTGTGATTCAACCATCATTACCACAACCATCTAGAGTTCAACCATCTATAGTTCAATTATCTGTGGTTCAACCATCATTTGTCCAGCCACCTTATTTCAACCATGTTGCTCCCTTGGCCCATCAAGTTATGGGACAATCTTCAGAGAATTTGCCAAGTCATGCTCCTCAATTCCAGAATCATGCCTCTAACCACATACCCCCACCAGTAAACCAAGAATCTACTCTCACCTAGGCAATCATGGATTAGCTCACCCAGATGAATGAATGTTATGAAGAGCTAAGATGTCGCCTAGACTCCAAGTCAATTCCTGAGATCTCTATTCCTTCTTTTCCAGTTCTCCACCTGCCACCTTCTGAGCTACCAGTTTATTGCCGTTACAATGGTACTGGCAATCCTTTTCTCCACCTAAAAGATTTTCTCTACGAGTCCTCATTGTAGAAAAATGATCGTAAGATTCTTGATTTCTTGTTCCGCCGATCACTAGAAGGGTCTACATTGGAATGGTTCTACTCACTTGACCCCTTTGAGGCAGGAGACTTTGATATTGTCAAGACCAAATTTTTGCAAAGATACAGAGACCGGGTGGCACCATCATGCTCCATTACAGATTTGATTGCTAAGAAGATGAAGCCTGAGGAAGACTTCATAAAGTTTGCTGAACGTTTGAGGGGAATGGCAGAGAAACTGACAGATGTTATTTCTGAAGGGGAACAAGTGAAGATGCTTATTGGAAACACTACACCTACCTTGTGGAATGTCCTGATTATGCACCGTCCTACCACCATGAATGAACTCTATGACAGTGCCCGATACTTGCAAGCCCACTTCAAAGATGCCACCATGATAAATCCATTTGATCCTAAACGTAGGAAAATTAGGAAGACCCCCTCTGCACCAGCTGGGCCTACAACCGAGGGAGTGGTCAACAATGAAGTAGTAAACATTGTGGAGAAGCAGGGAGGGAACCGTCAAAATCAGTTCAGAAACTCACCACAGAACCTTTCCTACCACCCCCCTCAACAACAGGTTAGGCTACAACAACCACGACAACCACAACAACCACCTCAGCTAGTAGCACAACCCCAGAAACCACGTCAACCTACCTACAATAGGGCACCGCCACCACCCAATTAGGCACCACGAAGGGGAGGTCCTAGGAGAAAGAATTACCAACAACTCCCGTACTCCTTGACCGACATCTTCAATGTACTCATGGCAGAGAAACAGTTGGAATTGCCCAAGGAAAGAGAGGTTTTGCCAACAAATGTAGATATGTTCCGATACTGTGCTTACCACCGGTACCCTGGTCACACTGTAGAAGTGTGTTTTCAATTCAAGGATTACATCCACGATCTGAATGACCAAGGCAACATTGATTGGGCTCAAATGGGGGAATGCATACAGGCAATGAAGGCTAGGCAGCAGCAGTGACAACGTCCACCGGCTCAACCTTAACAACAACCCAGCTTGGGGATTGTTCAGAATATGCTCCCATTACATGCTCCCGCTCCAGCACCAACACATCCAAACCCAAGAATTGGTCTAGTACACTCCATCGTCTAGGGAGATGCTAATCGTGCTCAAGGTTGGCAACTAGAAAACCACAATGCAGCCATGCCGGTCAACCCAGCTAGGCCTCCTACTAGGAACCCTCCTAGACAAATAATCCGTGCACCTTCTACTCCACAACTACCACCAAGCTCAATAACCCAACCACTGGCCGCCACTTCTTTTCACCGACTCATCATTAGGCCAGCCCCCTCTTTAACTACACCTCCTTCAACCATTGCTACACACCGGCCCTTGCTCATCCGACCACCACAATCACCACCAAACCTGAACCCCCAGCCTATGAGCTTTGCCACACCAAAACCCCAACCTATCATACCACCAACCCCACAACCTACACCTTCATTAAACCCATCAACTACTCCTGCACCATGGCCTTTTCTTATCAGGCCACCAGTATCACCATCACTACCACCTCCAAATCCTACCCCTCTACCCACTAACCCAATCATCCCAGAACCACCAATCCCATTGCCTACCATACCTGCACCTACAATACATGTTCCACCACAGTCCACCCTAGTTAACCCATCACCTCTACCCGACCGTCAAATAGCCCCAGTACATCGGAGTGGGAGGATGTTCCAACGGCTCTTTCCCCAAGCTGGTACTCAATCGCAAGATCCAGTGGAGGAGGAACAAGTGGAAGAACCCTTGCTAGGCACAACCTATGATTTGTTGAAGCATTTGGATAAGACACCGGCCCGTATTTCCATACTTGAGTTGATCAAAAGATCAAAGGTGCACCAGGAGATTCTACTTCAATATTTGCAAAGGGTCATGGTGAATGAACATCTTCTGCCTGTGAAGATCACCACAGTGTTAGTCCCTAGAAGTGAGCACCCAACACTCACTTTCTCTCAAGAAGAATTAGCAGATCCAGAGGTCAGGATATATGTTTTGCATGTGGTTGTGATCATCTGCAATGTCTAAGTGAAATCAAGTTTGGTTGACACTAGAGATTTTATCAACGTTATGCCGCCAAAAACTTTGCAGTTATGCGGCATTTCTGAGCAAGAAATCAAGCCATCCTGTGCCATGGTGACGGCCTACGACAACTCCAAGAAGTCTACACGTGGGGTGGTCACTTTAGAAGTTAAACTTGGACCATGTACGGTCACAATGGATTTTCATGTTTTAGAATTGGATCAAACTTTTCGGGATATACTTGAGAGGCCATACATGGAGGCAATAGGAGCTGTGGCTTCAACAAACCACCAGTGTATAAAGTTTCCCTTTAAAGGACAAGTGGTCAAGGTGACTAGCATGTCTGTAAGGGACGTGCTGGACAATGCTTCTTTGCCCTTAGGACTGTCAATATAACCCTAGATCTCAGTGGGAGAATTACCAGAAGTCAGATGCATGACCACCTCTCTACCAGACACACTGGGATGGCAGATGATGAGGAAATTGGGCTATCAGCCTGGAAAAGGTTTGGGCAAGGATCTTCAAGGAATCACTCAGCCGATTAAATCTGTGAAAAGGCCACGTAGGCAGGGGTTGGGATATGAAGAGAATTCCATCCCAAGGAGGGTCTTCCAGCCAGGATATGCCATGGGACTCCATACATTCTTTACCAAAGGGGAGATCATGATGATGGCTGAAGATGACAAGAGTTCCATAATAGTTGTCAAGAGAAGAAAGGCTCCAGATGAAGAAGAAGAAGAAGACTTGGAAGACCTGTGCTTATCTTTGACTCGTTTGTTCTCAAGTGGGGAAGAGCACCAAGAACCACTCAAGGGCATACCAATCTTAGATCATCATGTTGAGCAAGCTACCAACCAAGTCAAAACCATTCCACAAGGCCCAAATAAAACAATCCCATGCTTAAACCTCGTGCCATTGTTTTTAAATCTATTGAATGGGCTTCCAAGCCCTCTTAAGCCCACTTTGGGCCCATGTGCCCTCTTAAACCTTCTATTCTCACTGGGCCTGCTTGCCCATTTACTTCCCTCATCAACTTCAGAATTGAGGTTTCTTTCCAGCATGGGCTCACATGCCCATCCATTTCTAAGATCGGGTCCACATACCCGTTTACTTTTTTCATCAGTTTTGGACCCATGTGTCCACTTTCTGTTACCGTTGGGCCCACGAGCCCCCTTTTTCCCTTTGTTCTTAAGTTTTTCTCTCTGATAATTCAGTCAGCTTCTAGCAAACCTCAAGTCATTCCGACTCATTCCATCTTTTTACTTGAAAATCCCAAAAAAAAACATCTTCTTTGAAACTCACATTTCCATAGAGGAGACGTCTCTACTCATCCCAGAGGGTGCTCCTAATCAGGGATCCCTTTCTTCTGAATCATTGATCGATTTACTCGATCCTCCCTCCACTATAAATACCACCTTTCCAGCTTTATTAGGTCAGGTTAGGTTAGGAAATAGGAAAGTCAAAGGTAAACGAGTTCCAAGTAGGTATCTACAACAATTGGCATAGAAATGCATAGAATGTGCAAGGCTGCTAAACTTTTTAGAGAATACCATCCAACTGGATGAAATCCGATATGAGGATGAGTATAACATAGATCATACTTTGGGAGTATATGAGGTGGTATTAGAAAAGGATCCTGAATCTAAGGATGAAATCGAGGACTTGGCTGATGCGTATGCATCTGGACTTCGAAGATTTGAAGAACCATTAGTCACAGGGAATGAACCAACCAAGGAACTAAATTTAGGAACCCTGGAAGATCCTAAGACTATACTCATCAGTGCAAACCTCACTCCCTCAGAAGAACAACGTTTGATCAATGTTTTGGAAGAATATAAGGACACGTTTGCATAGATATATGAAGACATGTCGGGATTAGATAATTTATTAGTTGAACATAGATTAACCTTGAAACCTGGAATTACCCCGGTTAAACAAAAGCTTAGGAGATTCCACCTTAATATTGCACTCAAAATGAAAGAAGAGGTCGACAAACTATACCAAGCAAAATTCATTAAAGTCATTCTATATCCGCAATGGGTTGCTAACATAGTCCCTGTTATGAAGAAGATGGACGGGTTCGGATTTGTATAGATTTCAGAGACTTGAACTGAGCGTGTCCTAAAGATGATTTTCCTTTACCTCATATCGATGTTTTGGTTGATAACACAGCTGGATTTGAAATGCTTTCATTCATGGATGGCTATTTTGGATACAATCAGATCCAGTTAGCTGAGGAGGACCAAGAGAAGACCTCGTTCACTACACCTTGGGGAACATATTGCTATGTTGTCATGCCCTTTGGGTTAAAGAATGCCGGTGCTACATATCAGAGGGCTATGATGGCTATCTTTCACGACATGATACACACCCTTGTAGAGGTGTATGTGGATGATTTGGTTATCAAGTCCAAGAGTCGGAAAGATCATTCTGAAGTGCTAAGAAAAGTTTTGCAACGAGCTAGAGAATATAAGATGAAAATGAACCCTAAGAAGTGCACATTTGGAGTTTCATCAGGAAAGCTACTAGGGTTCATAGTAAGTAAAAGGGGCATAGAGATCGACCCAAACAAGGCCAAAGAAATTATTGGTATGCCTCCCCCAAAGAATATGAAAGAGTTTTGAGGATTGGGAGGCTACAATTTGTCCGCCGGTTTATCTCACAACATTCTCAAAGGTGTAAACCTTTCTATGAGTTAACCAAGGTGGGGGGCGAGTTTAAATGGGATTCGAAGTGCCAGGAGGCGTTTAATGGGTTGAAAACATACCTAGCAAGTCCCCCTGTACTTAGACCACCAATTCCAAACAAACCCTTGGTCCTCTACATTTCGGTTCTTGAGAACTCTCTTGGGGCAATCCTTGCACAAGTTGATTAAGAAGGGAAAGAACGAGCTACTTATTACTTGTCTAAGATGTTTGATACTTGTGAGCTGAAGTACACTGTGGTAGAAAAGACCTGTGCTGCTCTTGTTTGGGTGGTTCAGAAACTCAAACATTATTTTATTGCTCACCAAGTCAAGCTCATTGCTCGTATCAATCCGATTAAGTTTTTGTTAGAGAAGACAGTCTTGACTGACCGGTTAGGGCAATGGCAAAGTTTCTTATCCCAATTTGATATCACTTATGTCCCACAGAAGGCAATCAAGGGCTATGCTATTGCTGAACACCTTGCCCATCATCCCATACCCGTCTTTGACCCAGTCCGGTCGGAGTTCCTGGATGATGAACTAATGTCAGTCCGATCTTCCAATCTTTGGACATTATATTTTGACGAGGCTCTAAACTCTCATGGTAGAGGGATAGGTATTGTTCTTCTGTCACCTGAAGGTGTCACCATTCCACAAGCTTTTCGGCTTAACTTTCCAGCAACAAACAACATAGCTGAGTATGAAGCTTTGCTAGCCGGGCTGGAGGCTACACATTTTCATGGTGCCACCGAACTGAGGGTGATAGGTGATAGTCAATTGATCCTACGCCAGGTCCTATCCAAGTACTGAACTTCCCATCCAAACCTCAAACCCTACCAGGAGCTCACCACCTGCTACATCAAGCTATTCTTCAAACTCACCTTTGTCCATGTCCCCCGTTCTCAAAATATCCTCGTTGATGCCTTAGCTTCACTAGCTTCATCTCTATCTGTCCCGCTAGGCAGGCAAGTGCGGACTACCCACATCTGTAAGAGGTCAATTCCAGCAATTGAGGATGGACGTTTTCTGAATGTTAAGGAGAAGTTCAACAGAAAGGAATACTTAGAACATAAAGAAGAAATCTCCTTAATTGAGTTGGAAGAATTAGAATAAGGTGAGAGACCTTGGTATGACAAGATTGCGAGGTACTGCCAAGATCAGTCATACCCGCCTGGATCAACCACCAAAGAAAAAAAGGCAATTAGAAGAGTATCCCAGAGGTATACAATCTTAGAAGGAGTGCTCTATAAGAGGAGCTTAAGTGGAATCTTACTCAGGTGTCTTGATGAAGAAGAAGCCGAGTTGGTGCTAAAGGAAGCACATTCTGGAGTTTGTGGTGGTCATGTGAATGCCCAAGCCCTTGCTAAGAAAATCATCCGACAAGGGTATTATTGGCCAACTCTAGAAGAAGATTACTCCATCTTTGTTCGACACTATCATTCATGTCAACTCCATGCTAACAAGATTCATTCTCCCTCATCTTCCCTTCATCCAATTTATGCTCTATGGCTTTTCGCCATGTGGGCTTTTGATATCATTGACCCCTTGAGTGACCTCTACTCTGAAATGTGCTCAAAATCATTCATTCTGACGGCAACGGAGTACTTCACAAAGTGGGCTGAAGCAGAAGCATTCGTGGAGATTAAAGCGTCAACAGTCTGCTCCTTCATCAAGCACAACATCCTGGCAAGGTTCGGGATCCCCAGCAACATTGTCATCGATAATGGACCGCAATTTCTCTCTCAAGATCTGTGTGATCTTTGCAACAGGTATTGCATTTCATTGCATCATTTATCACCATACTATCCTCAAGGCAATGGTCAAGCAGAAGCCACCAACAAAACCTTAATCAAGATCATCAAGAAATCTTGTATGTCTTGCAAGTTTGCCGACTGGCCTGATAAGCTTGTAGATGCTCTATGGGCTTATCGTACTTTTGTTAGGACTCCCACTGGACAAACCCCATATGATTTGGCATATGGGATGGAAGCAGTGGTCCCCTACGAAGTATTACTTCCATCTCTCCGAGTTTAGCTTGACAGGGATGTTCCGATTCATGAGAGATGAGAATCTCTCTTTGCATAGCTTGAACTCTTGAATGAAAGAAGGCTAACTATCGTTGAGCTTGCCCGGACTTATCATAACAGACTTAAAAGGTTTTATCAAAAGAGGGTAGTCGAGAGAAAATTCGAGATCGGTGAGATGGTCATTAAAGGAATTTTCATTAAGCCGGGGGTCCCCGCTCCAAATTGCAACATAACTGGGATAGGCCTTTTGTAATCACTGAAAAGTATCCAGGCAATGCATATGAACTGACTAATACAGATGGAGAAAAATTGAATCATCCTTGGAATGGAGTTTACCACAAAAAGTACTTTCCATAACAAAATGGAAAAGCCACTAGTATAATCTCAAGTAATCGATTCTAGGTTGTTCATGAGAAGTCAAGGGTAGGTACCATCCTACACACACAACACATCCTGATCCTAGAATCCAGACAACCTAACACTTGCGAAAGGCAAGGTAGAAATCTAGAAACGGAAGGAGTACGCTTACCCTATTCTTTTCTACTCGGTCCAAGATAGGGAGAGAAGATTAGAGAGGGGTAGCATCAAAAACACTCGCCACCCTAGTAGGAGGCCGTCTTGGAGGGTGAAAAAGGATGCCAAAAGATGGGCAATGAACCCCTTAGGTTAGAAAAAAGAAAAATGATCAACCAGTTTGAATGAGTACCCAGAATGATAGTCAATGCAAAATGCAATAAAAGATAGGCAATGTCCCCACAGGTCAAAAACCTGTCCAAATATGTGCCACATAGAAAAGAGCAAAAAAAAAAACAGGAAAGACCCAAAGAGGCTGAACCCCAATGGGCAATTTGAGTGTGAATAGAGAAATCTCTCTCAACATCTCCAAACCCTATCAAGGACTTCCTCTATACTCTTCCTCCTTAAACCCCTAGGGTAGGGTAAATCGACCGAATCCAGGTGGAACCCAAGCCGATCAAAGAAAGAAGGTTAGAAAGATTCTAAGTAGGGAACTTTATTTTTCACATGGTATCTACCACTTGAGTCTTGATAAGCTAGCAAGTTTGTTGACTGGCCTGATAAGCTTGTAGATGATCTATGGACTTATCGTACTTCTGTAAGGTCTCCCACTGGACAAACCCCGTATGCTTTGGCATATGGGATGGAAGTAGTGGTCCCCTACGAAGTATTACTTTCATCTCTCCGAGTTCAGCTCATCAGGGATATTCCTGTTGATGAGAGACGAGAATCTCTCCTTGCACAGCTTGAACTCTTGGATGAAAGAAGGCTAGCCGCCACCGAGCATGCCCAGACTTATCAGAATAGACTTAAAAGGTTTTATCAAAAGAGGGTGGTTGAGAAAAAGTTCGAAATCGATGAGATGGTAGTCAAACGCATATTCGTTAAGCTAGGGGGTCCCCGCTCCAAATTGCAACCTAACTGTGAAGGGCCTTTTGTCATCACTAAAAAGTATCCAGGTAATGCATATGAATTGACTAATGCAGATGGAGAAAAATTGAATCATCCTTGGAATGGAGTTTACCTCAAAAAGTACTTTTCATAAAAATGGAGAAACCGCTGGTATAATCTCAAGTCATCGATCCTAGGTTGTTCGTAAGAAGTCAAGGGTAGGTACCATCCTACACGCACAACACCTCCCGATCCTAGAATCCAGACAACCCAACACTAGCGAAAGGCAAGGTAGAAATATGGAAACGGAAGGAGTACCCTTACCCTATTCTCTTCTACTCAGTCCAAGATCGAGACAGAAGATTAGAGAGGGGTAGTACCAAAAACACTCGCCACCCTAGTAGGAGGCCGTCTCGGAGGGTGCAAAAGGGTGCTAAAAGATGGGCAATGAACCCCTCAAGTTAGCAAAAAGAAAAATGATCAACCTGTCTGAATGAGTACCCAGAATGATAGTCAAGGCAAAAGGCACTAAAAGATGGGCAATGTCCCCACAGGTTAAAAACCTGTCTAAATATGTGCCACATAAAAAAGAGCAAAAAAATAAGAAATACCCAAAGAGGCCGAACCCCAACGGGAAATTTGAGTGAGAGTAGAGAAATCCCTCTCAACATCTCCAAACCCTATCAAGGACTTCCTTTATACTCTTCCTTCTTAAACCCCTTGGGTAGGGTAAACTGACCAAATCCAGGTGGAATCCAAGCCGATCAAAGGAAGAAGGTTAGAAGGATTCTAGCTAGGGAACTTGATTTTGCACATGGTATCTACCACTTGAGTCTTGACAAATCCCAAAGACCGATGAACTGTCTCAAATACCAACATTTTTCTCACAAAAAATGCATATTTCAAAAAATCCAAAAAAATGAATATTTTAAAAATCCAAAAAAATGCATATTTCAAAAATTTAAAAATTTCATATTTTAATGTTTAAAAAAAATTAAATTTTCAAAAATCCAAAAAAAAAGTATTAAATATTTTAAAAATCCAAAAAAATACATATTTTAAAATTTTTAAAAAATGAATATGTTTAAAATCCAAAAAAGATGAATATTTCTAAGAAAATACAAAAAAAATGCTTAGTCATGATCATTGCCTCAGTTGCATCCATGTTTATTTGACTGTCATGCATATTTCCATTCCTGCATTGCATATCCATTGTTACTTTAATTACCTTGTTAAGAAGGCTCTTCCCTTTGACTTAAGTCAAAGTTGACCATAATAGACAAAGGGATGAGTCATGGTGAAGATCTAACCCTCTTTTATCAAGTGTTTTAGGGATTTCAATGTAGGAAGGAGAAGATTCTCACCACAGCAGGTAAGTTCTCTCAACCCTTACCTCCATTTCATTTGAGTTATTTATTTTATTACACCTTGTTAAGAAGGTTCCTCCCTTTGACTCGAAATCAAGGCAAACGATATACAGGCAAAGAGATGAGCTATGATGAAAATTTAATCATCTTTGTTATGTGTTTTTAGGAGTTGAAGAGGCGAAAAGAGAAGGGCCATCAGGTACATTTTTTTTGCAAAAAAAAGAAGAAGAAGAAATTACCTCAGGCCGCATATGCCCTCATCTGGGGGCACATGGACAGTTGCCCCACCCCAAGGCGCATAGGCACGTGCTCCCAATCGGGGGGCATAAGGACAAAAAATTTCGAAAATTTCAAAAAAAATCTCAAAAATTTAGAATTTGTCCAAAATGTTGAGAATGACAGTTTTGCTAAAGGAACCATCATTAAAAATATTGTTTTGACCTCCAAATGATGGTTCTAATAGTGAAAACTTTAGTTGTTCAATTCAGGAAAAATGTGTTTCATATGACAATTTCGTCGGTTGGGTACTAATTAGAAATGTACAGGCAACTTTTTAAGTCCAACAGTTGAATTGGTGAGATCGGTGTTCCGGAAGGAACGTCATGCCAGCCCTGTGACGAAAAGAAAGGGAGCACCACCTAGTCAAGTATTATCATGGTGCTGATGAATCAGGCGGTTGATGCAAGTTGATAGACCACGCCTGAAGACTTCACTCAAATCCACATTCTCATCAATCTCACATCATCACCATCATTCCATTTCACACTTCACTCCTATCATTTGTCATTTAGTTATGTTAGGTTCATTTAATATGTATTATATGCATTGATGTTGAAGACCTCGAGGGTGAAGATGACTGAGCCCGAGATCCCCTTCAACAAAATCTACGACGGCTTAGTCATTTCTTCACACTCACGGATAAGCCAAAATTTAACATTGTAGAGATGATGGTTCCTAATCAGGTGTCTTGACCTTCAATAGGCAATCTATATCTTCAAATATTTTCTACATAACTTTCTATGTTTTCATATTCATTCCCTTTTTCATTCTTCATCATTATCAATGTTATCCCACCATGTTTTACTCTTTTATGTTATCCCACCATATTTTACTCTTTTATATTATCCCACCATGTTTTATTCTTTTATTTCTTTTATCCCATCATGTTTTATTCTTTCTTTTCTGTTATCCCACCGTGTTTTATTCTTTCCTTTCTCTTATCCCACTGTGTCTTTTATTTTATCCCACCGTGTCATGTTTGTCATGCCATTTTTTCTTCTGTCCCTTTATTCTATGTTAGTCCCATCATTATCTTTCAATCTCACTATGGCTCAAGTCTGTTTTGTCACTTTCGTTTAATCGGAGTTTTCTGCCAGAGCATGATTCATGGTTTTATGATACCCGAGCAATTTTGTTATGCTTAAAATGAACCCTTTTAGAATTTGAGATTATTCCACTCAGAATTAAACTGAGTATTTTGGTGAAACTTAAATGAAATTGAGATCCCAAATATGATGGATTGGCATTCTTTTTATTTTAAAATAAATTTCACTTTTAAACTTTAGCCCATCACAGTACAAGAACACCACAAAGTTTGGGTTGCTGGCTGATGATGAACCTACGGATTCGAGGACTCCTCACCGCGCTGAGGGTTGGCTACATCCTTTATTCTTTATTCTTTATTTTCCATCTCTCATGCCAATGGCATGTCATCTACCAATCAATTATATGAGGTTTTGATGGAACATGAAAGTGATCTAAAATACTCTGTGAGATTCATTTTACTGGATCAGGTAGATAAGCGTGTCTATATCTGCACCTTGATGCCACCTTTTCAGTCCATCATCATTCCATTCCTCTACGTTCATCTACGCTCACTCGCATTCCATTACAGTTCACTCCGAATCACTCCGCTTCATTACATGCCCTTCCCTTACAAAGTAGACATCTTATAATAATGACGGGTCCTTTTAAAATCGATTTGGAGCTTCGCCGAATGAAATCGGATGTTTTCTGAAGTTTACCGCACAAAGCCATAATTTTTGAGCGAAAGTCACACGTAACTCGTGAAAACAAACAAATTGGTTGAATAACCAATACCTAATGATCATGCATTGAAGGTTATGGTCAGATTCACACTCTGGACAAGTTTTGATTCATGCCGTGTCTTTCCGGTTGGTCGTCGGAGTCATTTCGACCAGTATCGGATCTTTTGTTCACTATCCTAACTTTAGGATAAATTTATGAAGTTTTGGAGGGTCTTATGGCTGATCCAATGCTATAGATAGCGTCTTTGGCCTGTTATCTTTCCAACGCAACAAACGGCATCGAATTCCGAGTTTGAGAGTGTTCACAATGGCTTCCAGAAGAAGGACGCGCAAAATAGTCTCATGCACCCAGGTCCCTGGTCACATGCGCCCAGGACTTAGGGCACATGGCCATGCACCCTGCCCCTAAGGCATGTGGCCTTGTGCCCCCGATCGAGTGCATGAGGGAACCAGTTTTTCACCGGGACTCTACCTCTGAACGGATCGGAATGAATTTTTCGACCGGATCAGACCGAATTTTTTGGATGGATTGGATGTGCCCCCACTAGGAGGCACATGCGCCCCTCAGTGGGGCGCATGCGCCCTGGGGTAGGGCGTAAGGAGACCTGTCTTTTAGCATGGATCGCGATGGTCGTTCTCTTATAAATTGAGGCCGATTCTGGTCATTCCAGAGGCATGTGCATGACCCCCCAGGCATCTCAAGACGTCCAAGATCCCTCCTGCATCAATTTTGTAATTTTTAGAGAGAGAATTTTGAATTTTTAGAGAGAGAAAAGTTAGTTCAGGAGAGAGGAAGGCTAATCTGCCTGGCATCTCTTCTTCGGCTTCTACAGTAGCGTGTGGATGTCTGCTGCCCAAGCTCTCAACATCAAAGTTCTTCCTCTCCAAGTCTTCTTCAGTTTTCAATCAACGGCACGTGATTCTGAGGTTGGGGCTGGTCGTGACGAGCACAAAAGAAAAGTTGCGCCTAGCAGATCCTGGACTGCTGCTCGACTTTTTCGACAACCCAGATTTGGCCATATCTCTCTCTATTCTATTCAAAATCTTTATGTTATTTTTCCTATATCTTTTTTTGTGATTCTCCATCCTCCTATTATTTTTTTACTTTTTTTTGTATTATTTTTAGTCTATTAATCTTAAAATAAAAAAGAGGGGTTAGAGATAACCCGAATCCGGTCAGTTTCTAGTCAATTGTGTGTTTCATGTCATTTTCTTTACATATACTCTACTTTGTTTAGTTTTAATTGTATTTTTCACTTGTTTGTTTGTCTATTTGCACAGAAAATCAAGCACCCATGCTTTGAAGACTCTTCTTCATCGGCCGGCCGAAGAAGGAGAAGCTTTGACCTACACTCCTCACACTAAGGTACACACGGTCATCTTTAATTTCATAAATCGGAACCCGCGGTTCCTTAAGACCACATGTCTTAATTTCCTTCTTCTCACCCTCCTCCCACATGACCCGAACCGTCTCTTTGGTGATCGAGCGACACCAAGGGATGAAAGTTCGGGGATCAATGTGAGTGTGGGATCGAGGTGAGAGTTGCTTTCCGTGTTTCTTCTTTCTTTCTCATCCCCTCTTGAGATGACGATCTGGATTCACAGACTTCCCTAAAAAGGAGAGGCCTGTCGAATTTTCGGAGTCGACACCCTTCACCAAGGATTGTATGTGCGAGAAGGATTGTATGTGCGAGGAGGTAGAGAACTGATGAAGAAATCACCTCAGTCCCACACTCATAATGATCCTCAAACTTTCATCTCTCGGCGTAGCTCAATCACCAAAGAGATAGTTTGGGTCATGTGGGAGGAGAATGATAAAAAGAACTTAAAACATGATGTGGTCGCCAAGAACCGCGTGATACGCTTTATGCAATGGAAATAAATAGAAAAGTGATCGTGTGTGTACCTTAGCGGGAAGAGTGTGGGTTAAAACTTCTCCTTCTTTGGCTAGCTAATAAAGAAGAGTCCTCAACTCGTGGGTGCTTGGTTTCCTGTGTAACTAAACAATAAAACAAATGAAAAGACAATTAGAACTGAATAAAATAGAGTATATGTAAGAAAAATAACATGAAACAGACAATTGAAAAAAAACTGACCAAATTTGGGTTACTTATAAACCCTTTTTTATTTTCAAATTAAATGATGGATGGAGAAAGATGAAATAAATAGATAGAAAGAATAATAGTTCAATTCTGAGCCTGATTGAGAAAGATATGACTAAATTTGGGTTGTCGAAAGGCCAGACCACAATTGAGATCTATTAGGCGCGACTTTTGTTCAGAGCTTGCCACAACTAGCACTAACCTCAGAATTGTATGCCATCAGTTGCAAATGAAAGAAGACTTGGAGATGAAAAACTTTTATGCAGACAGCTCGGGCAGAAGACATCCACATATTTCTGTAGAACCTGAAGAATAGAGACCTAACTGAACTGTGCGGGCCGACCTTCCTCTCTCCAAAACTAACTTTTCTCTCCCTAAAAACTCAAAATTCTCTCTCTAGAAATAACCAGAAGTAGAAGGGAGCTTGGATGTCTTAGGCAGCTTGGGAGGTCATGAAAAGCTCTCTATATGTCCAGAATTGGAGTCAATTTATAGGGGAAAGACCTGTAAACACACCAAATTTGTCTAATTCAGAGCATAAAACTCATGTTTTATAAGGTAACATATGTGATTAATCTTATAATGATGTCGGGTCCTTATAACATTGATTTGGAGCCTTGCCAAATGAAATCGGCAATGTTTTGAAGTTTTTTGCACAAAGCCATAATTTTCAAGAGAAAGTCACACGTAAATCGTGTAAACACGAAAATTGGCTGAATGACCAATGTCTAATGACCACGAACTGAAGGTTATGGTCAGATTCACACTTCGGACAAGTTTTGTTTCATGCCATGTCTTTTAAATTGCCCGTCAGAATCATTCCGATAGTATCTAATCTTCTATTCACTATCCTAACTTTTGGATAAAATTTTGAAGTTTTGTAATGTGTAATCCATTGTTGTAGAAAGCTTATTCGGCCTATTATCTTTCCAACGCAACAAACGGCATCGAATTCCAAGTTCGGGAGTGTCCGCAATGGCTTCCGAAACAAAGACACACAAAATCAATACTATGCGACCTGGTCCCTGTGCACATGTGCCTTGCCCCCTGGGCACATGGCCATGCGCCCCCAACCTGAAGCACATGGCCATGTGCCCCTGATCGGGGGCACGAGGTAACCATTTTTCGACTGGGACTCTACCTCTAACTGGATATGATTGAATTTTTCGATCGGATCAGGCCATTTTTGTAGGAAGGATTGGGTGCGCTACCTGGATGTGCCCCCGATCGGGCACATGCACCCTGGGCCAAGGCACAAATACCCTATTTTCTAGGGAAGATCACATCGGTTTTTCTCTTATAAATAAACTCTGATTCCGATCATTCCAGAGGTAGGTTCATGACCCCCCAAGAATCTCAAGACATCCAAGCTCCCTCTTGCATCAATTTTGTGATTTTTAAAGAAAGAATTTTGAGTTTTTAGAAAGAGAAAATCAGTTTAGGAGAGAGGAAGGCTGATCTACAGGTGATCTATCAGGTCTCTCTTCTTCAGCTTATACAGTAGTGTGTGGACATCTTCTGTCCGAACCCTCAACTTCTTTTGTTTGTAATCTATGGCACGTGATTCTAAGGTCGGGTCTGGCTGTGGTGAGCGCTGAAGCAAAGTCGTTTCTGGCAGATCCTGGATTGCTGCTCAACTTTTTCGACAAAACAGATTTGGCCATATCTCTCTCTATTTTTATCAAAAATTTTATGTTCTTTTTCCCATCTCTTTGTTTCGTGATTCTTCATTCTCCTATCATTTTTTCACATTTTTTTTCGTTAGTTTTATTCTGTTAATCTGAAAATAAAAAGGGGTTAGAGATAACCCGAATCTGGTCAGTTTATATTCAGTTGTGTTTCATGTTATTTTCTTTACACATACCCCACTTTGATTAGTTCTAACTGTCTTTTTCATTTGTTTGTTTGTCTAGTTGCATAGGAAATCAAGCACCCACATATTGAGGACTCTTCTTCATCGGCCGGCCAAAGAAGGGGAAGCTTTGACCTGCACTCTTCCTGCTAAGGTACACACGGTCATTTTTATTGCATAAAGCAGAACCCGTGATTCTTGGTGACCACACATGTCTTAATTTCCTTCTTCTCATCCTCCTCCCACATGACCCGAACCGTCTATTTGGTGATCGAGCGACACCGAGGGATGAAAGT
Source organism: Cryptocoryne crispatula var. balansae (assembly GCA_036172225.1). Lineage (NCBI taxonomy): Eukaryota > Viridiplantae > Streptophyta > Magnoliopsida > Alismatales > Araceae > Cryptocoryne > Cryptocoryne crispatula. The sequence goes on from CM069933.1 coordinate 12,373,710, forward strand.
TTTGGGATCAATGTGAGTGTGGGACCGAGGTGAGTTGTTTTTTGTGTTTTCTTTCTTTCTTTCTCATCCCCTCTTGAGGTGGCAATCTAGATTCACGAGCTACCCTGAAAAGGAGAGCCTCTTCGTATTTTTAGAGTTGACAGCTTTGTGGTGACCATGGTGAGACAAGCAATGTCTTTAACCATGGGTGCTTAGTGTTTTCTTGCAATTAGTTATAATTCTATACCGGTTCCCGCGCGAGCCTTTTCTTCTTTCCACCTTTCTTAATTTCATGCCATCTCAAATTTTCTGATTTCATCCATATTTTATAATATCTAAAGTGCCAAGTTCCTCATTTAATTTCTTTTATTTTATTTCAGCTGGTTTCCGCATGAACCCACCTTTCCTTTTAAAACCGGTTCCCGTGCAAACCAACTCTCTTCTACAAACCGGTTCTCACGTGAAGCAACATTTATTTTCAGCCATTCAAATCTGATTTTTCCCCTCTTTTGCTTCAGGTTATCACCCTCAAATTGGTCACCAAGTGACCCTCTATTATTTTTATTTACCATTGAAACCGGTTCCCACATGAACCACCCTTTTCCCTTCAAAACAAGTTCCCGCGTGAACCAATTTCTTTCTTTACTTTGGTTCCCACGTGAACCAAACCTCTTTTTCAAGTTATATCCCCACTTAGATAAGATCCTTATTCACCTTTAATTGGCCCCCACGTGGCCCTCTTTGATCATTTAAACCGGTTCCCACATGAACCACCCCTTTACTACCTAAAACCAGTTCATGCGTGAACCACCTTCATTTTTACCCGGTTCCCACGTGAACCAGCTTCTTCTTACATCAGTCCCCACGTGGACCACCCATTTTGCTTGGCTATCAGATCTTAACTCTCTTCTTTCCATCACTTTTCACTACCTTCATTTGGCTCCTGTGTGAAACAAGGTCTAGATTTTAGTTTCTAGTTGCTTGTCTAGTTTCTAGTTACTTGTCTTGTGTGATTGCTTGTTTATTTAAGTTTATGCTTTCCTTGTTACTTGCTTTATTACTTGATTTCATTCTCTGATCCTTCTCTCTACCTCATTCTTTTACATTTTATTCGTTTTGAGGTGGGAGCTCACTCTCCCATTTACCCCTCCTATCCAAAACTCCCTCTTGGTGGATTCTGGCCTCTCTTCTGGCATATTCCTTTCTAGTTGACTTGGTTGGCTTTCATTAAGGCCTCCATAATTCTTCATACATGGAGTATTCCTCTTCACGATCGGGTTGGTTGTACCACTCCCCAAAACTCGAAGCATCCTATGTTACCTACACGTGGTGAGATCGAGTGAAACTTAGGTCATTGGAGATTGGAGTTAGAATCCTAACCCATTTGTTGAGAGAACAATTCTTAACAAATCCATAAACCTAAAGTTTAATCAAAATTATTGCGTAATCTTGTTTTCAAGTCTTTGCATTACTTGTTTGTCAAACAAAAATTCAAAACTCTAACATTTTTACAAGATACTAAAAATTATAAAAATGTTCCTTGTTTGTTTTGCCAACTCGTTTGTTTTACCTTCTCCTTGAAGTTGAAGGGTGACAATGCAATTAAAGTCTAGAAGGCAATTCCCGTATACAATCCATGGTTAAGGGCAAAATTACCTCTGATTAGGTTGAAGCCAATCAATTTCTCTCATCTCCTCGTCCTATGGTTCGACCATCACTCATTCAATCATCCTTTGTTCAACCACCTATTGTTTAGCAATCTAGGATTCAACCATCATTAGCTCAACCGTCTGTGGTTCAACCACCCATGATTCAACCATCATTTGTCTAGCACTCTATTTCAACTCTATTGCTCCCTTGGCCCACCAAGTCATGGGACAATCTTCAGAGAATTTGCCAAATCATGCTCTTCAATTCTAGAATCACGCATCTAACCACATACCCCCACCAGTAAACCAAGAACCTGCTCTCACCCAGGCAATCATGGATCAACTCACCTAGATGAATGAACGTTATAAAGAGCTGAGATGTCGCTTGGACTCCAAGTCAACTCCTGAAGTCTCTATTCTTTCTTTGCCAGTTCTTCACCTGCCACCTTCTAAACTACCAGTTTATCATCGCTACAATGGTACTGAAAATCCTTTTCTCCGCCTTAAGGATTTTCTCTACGAGTCCTCATTCTGGAAAAATGATCGTAGAGTTCTTGCTTTCTTATTCCGTTGAGAACTAGAGGGGTCTGCATTGGAATGGTTCTACTCGCTTGACCCCTTTGAGGCAGAAGATTTTGATATTGTCAAGACCAAATTTTTTCAAAGATATAGAGACCGGGTGGCAACACCATGCTCAATTACAGATTTGATTGCTGAGAAGATGAAGAACGAGGAGGACTTCATAAAGTTTGCAGATCATTGGAGGGAAATGGCAGAGAAACTAATAAATGTTATTTTAGAAGGGAAACAAGTGAAGATGCTTATCAGAAACACTACACCTGCCCTGAGGAATGTTTTGATCATGCACCATCCTATCACCATGAATGAACTTTATGATAGTGCTTGATACTCGCAAGCCCAATTCAAAGATGCCACAATGATAAATCCATTTGATCGCAAATCTAGGAACATCAAGAAGACCACCTCTGCACTAGATGGGCCTACAACCGAGGGAGTAGTCAACAATGAAACTGTAAACATTGTGGGGAACTAGGGAGGGAACCGTCAAAACCAGATTAAAAACCCACCACAGAACCTTTCTTACCACCCCCCTCGACAACAAGTTAGGCCACAACAACCATCACAACAACCCCCTCAGCCAGTAGCGCAACCCCAGCAACCTCGTCAACCTACCTACAAAAGAGCACTGCCACCACCCAATCAAGCATCACGAAGGGGAGGTCCTAGGAGAGAGATTTATCGACATCCTTGACTGACACCTTCAATGTACTTATGGCAGAGAAACAATTGGAATTGCCCAAGGAAAGAGAGGTTTGGCCAGCAATGCAAATATGTCCCGATACTGTGCTTACCACCAATACTCTGGTCACACGGTTGAAGTGTGCTTTCAATTCAAAGACTACATCCATGATCTCAATGACCAAGGCAGCATTGATTGGGCCCAACTGGGGGAATGCATACAGGCAATGAAGGCTAGGCAATAGCAGCAACAATGTCCACCAACTCAATCTCAACAACAACCTGGTTTGTGGATTGTTCAGAATCCGCTCCCATTGCATGCTCCAGCTCTAGCATCGGCACCAGCACATCCAAACCCAGGAATTGGTATAGTACACTCCATTGTCCAGGAGGTTGCCAGCCATGCTCAAGGTTGGCAACTAGAAAATCGTGATGCAACTATGCCAGTCAACCCAGCTAGGCCTCCTACTAGGAACCCCACTAGACAGATAATTCGTGCACCTCCTACTCCACAACCACTACCAAGTTCAATAACCCAACCGTTGGCCGCCACTTCTTCTTGCCGACTCATCATTAGGCCAACCCCCGCCTTAACTACACCTCCCTCAACCATTGCTACACACCAGCCCTTGCCCATCCGGCCACCACAATCATCACCAAGCCTGAACTCCCAACCTATGAACTCTGTCACTCCAAAGCCCCAACCTATCACACCATCAACTCCATAACCTACCACATCAACAACTCCTGCACTCCGGCCTCTTCTTATCAGGCCACCACCATCGCCATCACTACCACCTCCAAATCCTACCCCTCTACCCACGAACCCAATCATCTATCCACCAATCCCATTACCCACCATACCTGCACCTACACCACCTATTCCACCACATCCCACCCCAGTTAACCTATCACCTCAACCCAACTGCCAAATAGCCCTAGTGCTTTGGACTGGGAGGATGTTCTAGTGGCTCTTTCCTCAAGCCGAGACTCAACCACAGGATCCAGTGGAGGAAGAACAAACAGAAGAACCCTTGCCAGGCACGGCCTATGATTTGCTGAAGTATTTGGATAAGACACCGACCCGTATCTCCATACTTGAGTTGATTAAAAGATCAAAGGTGCACCAAGAGATTTTACAACAGTATTTGCAAAGGGTAATGGTTAATGAAGATCTCCCACCAGAGAATATCACTACAGTGTTAGCCCCTAGGAGTGAGCAACCAATGCTCACTTTCTCTCAGGAGGAATTAGCAGATCCAGAGGTCAAGAGATACGCCTTACATGTGGCTATTATCATCAATAATATTGAAGTGAAATCATATTTGGTTGACACTAGAGCTTCTATCAACGTTATGCCGTCAGAAACTTTGCAGTTGTGCGGAATTTCTAAACAAGAAGTCAGGCCAGCTTGTGCCATGGTAACAACCTATGACAACTCCAAGAAGTTTGCACGTGGGGTGGTCACTTTAGAAGTTAAACTTGGACCATGTACGGTCACAACCGATTTTCATATCTTGGAACTGGATCCAACTTTTTGGGCTATACTTGGGAGGCCGTACTTGGAAGCAATAGAAGTTGTGGCTTCAACAAATCATCAGTGCATAAAGTTTTTTTTAAAGGACAAGTTGTCAAAGTAACCAACATGCCCGTAAGGGACCAGCTAAACAATGCTTTTTCGCCCTTAGGACTATCAATGCAACCCCAGATCTCAGTGGGAGAGTTGCCAGAAGTTAGATGCATGACCACCCTCTACCTGACATAGTGGGATGGCGGATGATGATGAAATTGGGCTATCAGCCTCGAAAAGGTTTGGGCAAGGATCTTCAAGGGATCACTCTGTCGATTGAAACTGTGAAAAGGCCACGTAGGCAGGGGTTGGGATACGAAGAGGATTCCATCTCAAGGAGGGTCTTCCAGCCAGGATATGCCATGAGACTCCACACATTCTTTATCAAAGGGGAGACCATGATGATGGATGCAGATGACAAGGGTTCCATTACGGCTGTCAAGAGGAGAAAGGCTCCAGATGAAAAAGAAGATTTGGAAGATTTGTGCTTGTCATTGACTCATTTATTCTTAAGTGGGGAAGAGCACCAAGAACCACACAAGGGTAGACCAATCTTGGATCATCTGCTTGAGCATACCACCCAAGTTAGAACCATTTCACGAGGCCCGAATACAACAATCCTATGTTTTAACCTCATGCCATTATTTTTAGATCTATTGGATGGGCTTCCAAGCCCACTCTTTTCCACCAAACTGACAACTCACTTTAAGCCCATGTGCCCTCTCCAGCCTTGCACTCTTACTGGCCCTGCTTGCCCATTTAATCCCCTCATTAGCTTCTAGACTGAGAGATCTTCCCAAAATGAGCTCACAATCTATTTCCAAAATTGGGTCCACATACCCGTGCACTTTTTTCATCAGTTTTGGGCCCATGTGCCCATTTTCTGTTACTATTGGACCGACAAGCTCCTTCTTTCCATTTATTCTTAAGTTTCTCTCTTTGTTAATTTTGTTAGCCTCTAGAAAGTCTCAAGTCACTCTAGCTCAGTCTGTTTTTTACTTGAAAATCCCAAAAAAATGTCTTCTCTAAAACTCATATTTTCATCGAGGAGACGTCTTTACTCATCCCAGAGAGTGCTCTCAATCAGGGATCCCTCTCTTCTAAATTATTTATCGATTTACTCGATCTTCCCTCCACTGTAAATACCATCTTTCTAGCTTCGGTAGGTCAAGTTAGGTTAGGAAATAGGAAAGTCAGAGGTAAACGAGTTTCAAGTAGATATCTGCAACAATTGGCCCAGAAATGCATAGAGTTTGCATGGCTGTCAAACTTTTTAAAGAATACCATCCAGCTGGATGAAATCCGATATGAGGATGAGCATAACATAGATCATACTTTGGTAGTATATGAGGTGGAATCAGAGAAGGATCCTAAATCTGAGGATGAAATCGAGGATTTGGCTGATGTGTATGCATCTGGACATAGAAGATTTAAATAACCTTCAACCACAAGGAATGAACCAACCAAGGAACTGAATTTAGAAACCCTGGAAGATCCTAAGACTATCCTCATCAGTGCAAATCTCACTCCCTCATAAGAACAACGTTTGATCAAAGTTTTGAAAGAATACAAGGACATGTTCACATGGACATATGAAGATATACCGGGATTAGATAATTCATTGGTTGAACATAAATTAACTTTGAAACCTAGAACTGCCCCAATTAAACAAAAGCTCAGGAGGTTCCACCCTGATATTGCACTCAAAATAAAAGAAGAGGTCGACAAACTACACCAAGCAAAATTTATTAAAGTTGTCCTATATCCACAATGGGTGGCTAACATAGTCCCTGTTATGAAGAATGATGGACGTGTTCATATTTGCATAGACATTAGAGACTTAAACCAGGCATGTCTTAAGGATGATTTCCCTCTACCTCATATCGATGTTTCGGTTGATAACACAGCTGGATTTGAAATGCTCTCATTTATGGATGGCTATTCTAGATACAATCAAATCCAATTAGTCGAGGAGGACCAAGAGAAGACCTCGTTCACTACACCTTGGAGAATATATTGCTATGTTGTCATGCCCTTTGGGTTAAAGAATGTTATTTCTACATATCAGAGGGCTATGATGGCTATCTTTCATGACATGATGCACACCCTTGTAGAGGTGTATGTGAACAATTTGGTTATCAAGTCCAAGTGTCGGGACGATCATTCTGAAGTGCTAAGGAAAGTTTTTCAACGAGCTACAAAATGCAAGCTAAAAATGAACCCTAAGAAGTGTACATTTGGAGTTGCATCAGGAAAGCTACTAGGGTTCATAGTAAGCGAAAGGGGCATAGAGATCGACCCAAACAAGGCCAAGGCAATCATTGGTATGCCTCCTCCGAAGAACATGAAAGAGCTTCGAGGATTGATTGAGAGGCTACAATTTGTTCGCCGATGTTGTCATGCCCTTTGGGTTAAAGAATGCTATTGCTACATATCAGAGGGCTATGATGGCTATCTTTCATGACATGATGCACACCCTTGTAGAGGTGTATGTGAACAATTTGGTTATCAAGTCCAAGAGTCGGGACGATCATTCTGAAGTGCTAAGGAAAGTTTTTCAACGAGCTACAAAATACAAGCTAAAAATGAACCCTAAGAAGTGTACATTTGGAGTTGCATCAGGAAAGCTACTAGGGTTCATAGTAAGCGAAAGGGGCATAGAGATCGACCCAAACAAGGCCAAGGCAATCATTGGTATGCCTCCTCCGAAGAACATGAAAGAGCTTCGAGGATTGATTGAGAGGCTACAATTTGTTCGCCGATTTATCTCACAATATTCCCAAAGGTATAAACCTTTCTATGAGTTAACCAAGGTGAAAGCTGAGTTTAAATGAGATTCAAAGTGTTAGGAGGTGTTTGATGGGTTGAAAATATACTTGGCAAGTCCCCCTATACTTAGACCACCAATTCCCGACAAGCCCTTGGTCCTCTACATTTCGGTTCTCGAGAATTCTCTTAGGACAGTCCTTACACAAGTTGATGAAGAAGGAAAAGAGCGAGCTACTTACTACTTGTCCAAGATCTTTGATGCTTGTGAGCTGAAGTACACTATGGTAGAAAAGACCTATGATGCTCTTGTTTGGGTGGTTCAAAAACTCAAGCACTATTTTCTTTCTCACCAAGTCAAGCTCATTGCTCGTATCAATCCCATTAAGTTTCTGTTAGAGAAGATAGTTTTGACTGATCGGTTAGGGCGATGGTAGAGTTTCTTGTCCCAATTTGATATCACCTATGTTCCGCAGAAGGCGATCATAGGCTATGCTATTGCTGAACACCTGGCCCATCATCCCATACCTATCTTTGACACAGTTCGGTCGAAGTTCCCGGATGACAAACTAATGCAGTCCGATCTTCCAATCATTGGACATTATATTTTGACGGGGCCCTAAATTATTATGGTAGAGAAATATGTATTGTTCTTCTGACACCCAAAGGTGTCACCATTCCATAGGCTTTTCAACTCGACTTTCCAGCAACCAACAACATAGCTGAGTATGAAACCTTGCTGGCCGGGCTGGAGGCTACTCACTTCCATAGTGCCACCGAACCGAGGGTGATAGGTGATAGTCAATTGATCCTAAGCCAAGTCCTATCCAAATACCGAACCTCCCATCCAAACCTCAAACCCTACCAGAGCTCACCACCTGCTACATCAAGCTATTCTTTAAACTCACATTTGTCCATGTCCCCCGTGCTCAGAATATCATTGTTGATGCCTTAGCTTCACTAGCTTCATCTTTATCTGTCCCGCTAGGTAGGCAAGTGCGGACTATCCACATCTATAAGAGGTTAATTCCAAAAATTGAGGATGGACATTTCCTGAAGGTTAAGAAGAGATTTAAAAGAAAAGAATACCTGGAACACAAAGAAGAAATCTCTATAAATGAGTCGAAAGAATTAGAAGAAGGTGAGAGACCTTGGTTTAATGAGATTGTGAGGTATTGCCAAGATCAATCATATCCGCCTAGATCAACTACCAAGGAAAAGAAGGCAATCAGAAGAGTATCCCAGAGGTATACAATCTTAGGAGGACTGCTCTACAAGAGGAGTCTAAGTGGAATCTTACTCGGGTGTTTTAATGAAGAAGAATCCAAGTTGTTGCTAAAGGAAACACATTCTGGAGTTTGTGGTGGCCATGTGAATGCCCAAGCCCTTGCTAAGAAAATCATCCGACAAGGGTATTAGTGACCTCAACTCCGAAATGTGCTCAAAATAATTCATTCTAACGGCAACAAAGTGAGCTGAAGTAGAAGCATTCTTGGAGATTAAAGCGTCATCAATTTGCTCTTTCATCAAGCACAACATCATTACAAGGTTCGGGATCCCCAGCGACATCATCACCGATAATGGGTCATAATTTCTCTCTCAAGATTTGTGTGATCTTTGCAACAGGTATCACATTTCATTTCATCATTCATCACCATACTATTCTGAAGGCAATTGTTAAGCAGAAGCCACCAATAAAACCTTAATTAAAATCATCAAGAAATCTTGTAAGTCTAGCAAGTTTGCAGACTGGCCTGATAAGCTTCTAGATGCTCTATGGGCTTATCGTACTTTTGTAAGGACTCCCACCGGACAAACCCCATATGCTTTGACATATGGGATAGAAGTAGCGGTCCCCTACGAAGTATTACTTCCATCTCTCCGAGTTTAGCTCGACAGGGATATTCCTGTTGATGAGAGACGAGAATCTCTCCTTGCACAGCTTGAACTTTTGGATGAAAGAAGGCTAGCTGCCGCCGTGCATGCCTGAACTTACCAGAATAGACTTAAAAGGTTTTATCAAAAGAGGGTGGTCGAGAGAAAATTCGAGATCGGTGAGATGGTCATTAAAAGAATTTTCGTTAAGCCGAGGAGTCCCCGCTCCAAATTGCAACCTAACTGGGAAGGGCCTTTTGTAATCACTGAAAAGTATTTAGGAAATGCATATGAGTTAACTAATGTAGATGGAAACAAATTGAATCATCCGAAGGAGTACCCTTACCCTATTCTCTTCTACTCAGTCCAAGATAGGGAGAGGAGATTAGAGAGGGGTAGTATAAAAAACACTCACCACCCTAGTAGGAGGCCATCTCGAAGGTGCAAAAGGGTGTCAAGAGATGGGCATTGAACCCCTCAGGTTAAAAATAAAAATGATCAACATGTCTAAATGAGTACCTAAAAATGATAGTCAAGGCAAAAAGGCACTAAAAGATGGGCGATGTCCCCACGGGTCAAAAACCTATCCAAATATGTGCCATATAAAAGAGCAAAAAAAAAAAAGGAAAGACCTGAAGAGGCCAAACCTCAACGAGTAATTTGGATGTGAGTAGAGAAATCCCTCTCAACATCTCCAAACCCTATCAAGGACTTTCTCTATACTCTTCCTTCTTAAACCCCTAGGGTAGGGTAAAACGGCCGAATTTAGGTGGAACCCAAGTCAATCAAAGGAAGAAGGTTAGAACGATTCTAGGTATGGAACTTTATTTTGTACATGGTATCTACCACTTGAGTCTTGATAAACCCCAAAGACCGATGAACTGTCTAAAATACCAGTATTTTCTCCACTAAAAAATTCGAATATTCCAAAAATCCAAAAAAAACCAATATTTTGAAATTTCAAAAAAATTGAATATTTCAAAAATCCAAAAAAATTCTGAACGTTCTAAAAAATCCCAAAAAATTGAATATTTCAAGAAAACCCAAAAAAAGAATATTTCCAAGAAAACCCCAAAAATGCATCTCTTTTTATCTTAGTCATGATCATTGGCTTAGTTGCATCCATGTTTATTTTTCTATCATCCATATTTCTATTTCTGCATCGTACGTTCATTTTGGCTTTAATTACCTTATTAAGAAGGCTCTTCCCTTTGACCTAAGTCAAAAGTTGACCATGATAGGCAAAGGGATGAGTCGTGGTGAAGATCTAATCCCTTTTTTGGCAAGTATTTCAGGGACTTCAAAGTAAAGAGGGGAAGATTCTCACCATGGCAGGTAAGTTCTTCCAACTCTTATCCCCATTTTATTTTAGTCATTTATTTTATTCCACCTTGTTAAGAAAGCTCCTCCCTTTGACCCAAAATCAAGACAAATGATAAATAGGCAAAGGGATGAGTCGTGATAAAAATTTAAGCATCTTTACTAAGTGTTTTCAAGAGCTAAAGAGGTTAAAAGAGAAGGGCCATAAGGTACATTTTTTTGTAAAATAAAAAATTTGGGCCAGGACGCATGTGCTCTCATCTAGGGGCACATGGCCAGGTGCCCTATCCCCCCAAGTGCATGGGCACGTGCCCCCGATCGAGGGCACATGAATTAAAAATTTTGAAAAATTCAAAAAAAATAAAAAAAATCAGAAATTGTTTACAATGTTAAGAATGACATTTTTGCTAAAGGAACCACCATCAAAAGCATTGTTTTGACCTCTAAATGATGGTTTTCATCATGAAAGCTTCAGTTGTCCATTTCAGAAAAAATATGCTTCGTATAACAATTTCATTTGTTGGGTACTAATCAGAAATGTGTATGCAACCTTTTAAGTCCAACAGATGAATTGGTGAGATCGGTGTTCTGAAATGAATGTCATGCCAGCCCTACGGCAAAAAGAAAGGAAGTGCCACCCAGCTGAACATTATCGTGGTGTTGTTTTCTGTCAAAAGGCAAGATGAGCATGAACTAGAGATGCTGATGAATCAGGCAATCGATACAAGTTGATAAACCACGTCTAAAGACTTCACTCAGATTCACATCATCATCAGCATTCCATTTTGCACTTCACATCACTTCTACCATCTGTCACTTAGTTATCTTAGGTTCATTTAATATGTATTTTATGCATTGATGTTGAAGACCTTGAGGGTGAAGATGACTGGGCCCGAGATCCCCTTCAACAAAATCTAGGACAACTTGGTCATTTCTTCACACTCACGGATAAGCCAAAATTGAACATTAGAGGGACTATGGTTCCTAATCAGGTGTCTTGACCTCCAATAGACAATCTATATCTTCAACTATTTTCTACATAATTTTCTATGTTTTCATATCCATCTTCTTTTCATTCTTCATCATTTCCAATGTTATTTCACCATGTTTTACTCTGTTATCTTACCATGTCTTTTATGTTATCCCACCATGTCTTTTATGTTATCCCACCATGTTTTACTATTTTATCCTACCTTGTCTTTTATGTTATCCCACCGTGTCTTTTATGTTATCCCACCATGTTTTACTATTTTATCCCACCATGTCTTTTATTTTATCCCACCATGTTTTACTCTTTTATCCCATTGTGTCTTTTATTTTATCCCACCATATCTTTTATTTTATCTCACCATGTCTTTTATGTTATCCCGTCATGTCTTTTATTTTATCCCGTGATGTCTTATATTTTATCCCACTGTGTCTTTTATTTTATCTCACCATGTCTTGTATGTTATCCCACCGTGTCTTTTATTTTATCCCACCGTGTCTTTTATTCTATCATGTTTGTCATGCCATTGTTTCTTATTTTCCATCATTCTATGTTAGTCCCAACACTATCTTTCAATCCCACTATGGCTTAAGTTTGTTTTGTCATTTTTTGAATAATCAATTTTCTGCTAGAGCGTGATTCACGATTTTCACGATACCTGAGCAGTTTTGTTGTGCTTAAATTAACCCTTTTAGAACTTGAGGTTATTCAACTTAGAATTAAACTGAGTATTTTGGTAAAACTTGAATGAACTAGAGATTCTAAATATGATGGATTGGTATTATTTTTCATTTTTAAATCAATTTCTCTTTTTAAAACTTTAGCCCATCACAGTATAAGAATACCGCAAAGTTCAGGTTGTTGGCTGATGATGAACCTACGAATTCAAGGACTCCTCACCGCACTGAGAGTTGGCTACTCCTTTATCCTTTTATCTTTGATCTCGTGCCAATGACATGTCTTTTACCAATCAATTATATGAGGTTTTAATCGAACATGAAAGTGATCTAGAATACTCAGTGAGCTTCATTTTGCTGAGTTGGGTAGATAAGCGTGTCTATATCTACACCTTGATACCACCTTTTTAGTTCATCGACATTTCATTCCACTACATTTATCTACGCTCACTTCAATTCCATTACAGTTCACTGCGAATCACTCTGCTTCATTACATGTCATTCCCTTACAAAGCCGAGATCAAGGCGAGGAAGTCATAGCCTATCAAAGGCACAAGATCAAAAGATTCTAAATGAAGGCATTTTCCATATGTGGTGCCTACTCTTAACCTTTGGGTGATAATGAGAAGCATATATGACAAGTAAGCAGAGGATAAAAATAGTCAATTCCTCCACACCACACAAAAAATCAAATATTTTAAAATACCAAAAAAATTAAAAAAGTAAAAGTCTCTAAAAATCAAATATCTAAAAACACCAAAAAAAGTCATAAAATCACAAAATCAAACAAATTATAAAACCACCAAAACACAAACAAATCATAAAAATCCAAAACACCTAAAAATTTACTAGTTTCTTTTGCATTCATGTTTAATTTCAGTCTTTTCTATTTCCTTTTGTGTATACCTAGGTGTTTTCTATTATCTTTACTTTGTTAAGGCTTATCTTCCTTGACAAAAGATCAAGACAACATTGCCCTTTTCTCATAAGGGACTAAGCCTAAATAATGTTCTATTTTTTTCTTTGAAGTGAATGTAGGAACATGAGAAGGCATATTGACTTCAAATCCCTAGACACTTGGAAGAAGTAAAAAAAAAGTTCAGAAAGCAAAAACCCAAAAAGTGGACTACCCTGACCCCTATTAGGACTTGCATTTGCATCTATCAAAATAAATAATATTTGAGATGTTGAAGACCTCAAGTCTAAAGGGGGCTAAGCTTTAGAACTCCTTCAACAAAATTAGTGATGGTTCAGTCATTCACTAGGCTTGTGGATAGGCCAAAGTTGGATGTGTGGGGATGACAGTTTTGATAGAAATGTATGCCCTACAAGTCAATCATATATGATATGATTTTACATTTCTTGTAATATATTATTAATTATTAATGGCATTTTCTTCCTTACTTACACTATCTAAATGCGTCTATCATAATAAAGTCCTAGGTTGCAAACAATGATGATTAATCATAATTAGGTCATGATAATAAGATCAATTATCTAAAAGCATGTACTCTAAATGTTCCTAGTCGTAGGATCCTCAAGACGGGACATCAAGGATCCAGTAAGACTGGTGTATATGATATCTTCTCATATGATGAGAATGATCGATCTCATTGGTCATCAACGTAGGGACACTAAGATACATGTACAGGTGCTCATTAGAAAAATGAGTTCACTGAACTGACCAGCATAGAATCCCTAAACAAACTGTTGATTAGGATATTCTATCATTATGGTTGCATGTTTGGATCTTTGACCTAAGTCGCCAAAGATGTCTTGTTAGGCGTACCATGTACTTTGACTACTGACCTATAGTTCACCTAGCATTGTGGTCCTGTATAGTTAATGGATTGGGTATATGAGAAACCCGATGGAGGCAATTAAGCGGACAATAGGAGATCATTCACTCTAGGTAGGAGATAGAGAATGTCCTATGGATAGTATTATAAATCTTTAGCCAAGGTAGATAAAATAATTGGAAAAGTGTTTTTATATTGATTCAATTACGAGTACAAGATTCTATAGTGTTGGTATATTTAGGAGTTGACAGTCAATGCCGTACTCCTAACTGACCTGGACATTGAATGAATGAAGATTTATATATATGTGGTAATCGATGATGGAAAGGCTCTCTAGAGAGTAGTTCATCGCTAAAACCATTTGGGATCATAGGATTTGGCTTGTACCCTTCATGATCGGTAGACCATTCAATCTATTATGAGATAATAAATTTAATTTAAAAAAGTTGTTTTTTTAATTAGGTCTCAACCAAGTAGACTCTTGGGCCTAAGAGGTCACACACATAAAAACTAATATGTAAGTTTGGGGACTTGGGTTAATTTATAGAACAAGGAGTGTTTTGTGAAAAACTTTAAGTTCTATAAATAATAACTATGAGAGCACAAGCCTTATTAAGCCAAGGGATCTCTCTGCACCCTAGACACCCTTCTTTTCCGTCTCCCACCCCAGCAACCACCATTTGATGGTGGAGTTCCGTTTGAGACTAGTGGTCAACGCCAGCACGGAAGAGAACCCGACTTCGGAGGTGGTTCGTGTGGATATGACTAGAAGCCGCACGCTTGAGTGGCTTGACGAGTGTGAGAACGCTCACTCTTCTCTGATCAATAGCGATTATTTCAATCCCACAAAGGTACCTATTTGAAATCATTTCAAATACTAGTTTTGGCGACGTCGTTTGGTTCTAATTGAGACCAAGACATTGATATACGATGAATCAGAAATCTTTCATTGCATCATTCTAATTGAACCGATTCCTTATGGGTTCCTCCATGAGTGCCCTGACTTGTCACATTCAACATGTATCTTCAACTATTTTCTTATACTTATTTGTATTTCTATAAACTAGGCATGCATCATCATTGAGTATTTCATACGTGTTTGGCACCTAATCACCATCCCACTTGGTCTTATCACTTCATCATCATCCCACCATAACTGTTCTCCACTTCCTAATTCCGCATTAACCTCCTTGCAATCCCATTGTGAACCTTTACTACATGTAGTTGATTATTTATAGCTCATAGAGGTGGTCTTGATTTTATGGAGGATCAGTTTCCCACCATCTTTTAACAACAAATTCATCAAAATAAGGAGTTATTTTATTCTAAACTAAAAAAGTATTCCTGAATGAACTTTATAAATTTGAAGAACCCAACTTTGGTTGATTGGATGTCCCCTCTTTACTTTCTGCAATTTACTTTTTTACCAAGTCTAGCACACCATGTAGTTCAGGTCTTGGCCAATGACAACTCTCTCCCATGTGGGATTTTAGTTATTTACTTTTAGTATTGTTCTCCACTTTGACCAATCAACCAAAAGGAAGGTTCTGATAAGATAGAGGGTGATCTTAGCATCTGGTAAAGTTTTATTCTACTCAACTAGGCCAATAAGGGCGTGTTTAAATATACACATTGGCGTCACCTTTTCAGTCCATTACCACTTCATTCTACTATGTCTCACTATGCTTCATTACATTCGTCTTCGCTTCACTCATGTCACTTCCCTACAAAGCAATGCCAAGGGGAAGCAAGCTATAGACACGTAATTTTAGTCTAGTTAAAGAGCTTAAATTCTTGCTTACATGAAGAACATTTAAGCATCCTTCCAACGTAATCAAATTTTCTAGAAAATCGGAGCTTTCTACACATTTCGGCCAAATTGAGCCTAGTGCCCCCCTTAATGGGGCACTTTGACCAAGTCAAAGTGCCCTACCAATAGGGCATTGGGTGCCCTACCAGTGGGGCACCAAGCGCCCCACTAGTGCAACGTGGTCAAACTGATTTTGCAGTTGAAGGGATAGTTAAGCAAGATAAAGTAACCCTCTTTTTAGTTAAAAAAAGACCCCCATTTGAAGAATTTGAGGCTCCAAGCACATCCCTTACACCCTCTCATCCACCACTACATATCCAAAGCCTCACAACCCCTCATCAAGCCCTTAAACCCTCTCAACATCCTCTTCTAAAACCCAAAAAAATCATAGTTTTTCTTTTTTAGAAACATGGTTTTTATCCAACTTTGAGCACCTCTACAATTTATTTCTCTCACATCTAGTGCCAACATACCCTTCTTCCAACTTCCCTATTGTATTGGTTGTTTAAAGAAGCTTTCCTTTCATCTTGGAGGTCATCTTACACTCTATGGTGATGCCACAAAAAAACCCTAAAATAGGGCACTTGCCACAAGAAAATCTACTAGAACCACTCCTTAGTGCCCCACCAACAGGGCACTTGCAGTAAGCGCCCCATTAGTGAAGCACTATAGTTGGGGCATACCCCATTTTTCATTGTTTTAGGGTTTTTCATCCTCGAATGATCCTTTGCTACTTTTTCTTATTAATGCTTCCATTAACATGTTGTTTAGCATGCATTAGGCTACTCATTTGCATCTTCATGCATCTTCAAACCATTCAAATAGGGGTTGGGATCTAGTCCCAATCCGATTAGTTTATTTTCCTTTTGCATGTTTATGTTAACATTTGAACAAAATGCTATACTTTCTCTAAAACTAATGATATTTTCACTTGTTCTATGTCTTTTATAGACACTCTTAGGTTGACCCAGCTGAGGTGAAGCTTCAAATAGATTAAAAAAATAACTCACTAAAGCTCTCTTCTTTCGGCCGGTCGAGAGAGAAAAAGTCAAAACCCTACTATCTCTCCATTTCTAAAGGTACAATGGTCATTTTCTCTTTCATTTATTTTCATTCTACTCTACTTTGGAGTATTTGGCTCCTAGTAACCACAACCACTAACACCATCCACCAAGTCACCAAAAAGAGGGCAAGGAGGTTCTTTCAGTCCATTTTGGGTGCCTACATCTTTTGGTGACTACGGTGGACAATATTGCTTTAGTGAGTTTCTCTTTTCTTTCCTAAGAATGTCCATCTAAAAACATGTTTTATTTCATTCTGATTCCTATTTCTATTTACGTGCATTGTCAATTGCTTGAGTTGCATACTTGTTTGTCTCCTTAAAAGATCATCTACTTTCTTCAAGTCAACTTACCTTCCAATGATCTTTTTAAAAGCATAACAATCTAATTTTTAGCCTTGATCATCATAATAGTTCACCTTAACATCCTAGGCATCATCTCATTTCATTCCTTGTTGAGCACATCTACTTGATTTTTATTTACTTCTTTTCAAGTCTAGTCTTTTCCTAGCAAACTTTCTAAGCATCTTTGGTTAAGTTTAATGCTCTCTTTCATCTTAGCTTGATTTCATCATCTTATTGTCTTTCTTACTTGCTTTCACATCTTTTGACATGTTCTCATCTCATGCTTAGTTAAAGTTTATTTTCTAGCTTTACACTTTGCTTTGTTACTTTCATCTTTGTATGCTTTTATTTTTTTTATTGCTTTCTGCTCATTCCTTGACATTTCACTTGTATTTTGTTTTCATTAGATTTTCGGCTCTTTAGGTCATCCGAGAAGGGGGGCTCTCTTCTCCTTAGGTCAACAAATCCCTGAAGACAGGAGAAGAATGAGCATAGGACAATTCATGCTCTCTATGTCACCCAAGTGTACGGCCTCTAACGGTATCTACATGAACCTCCTCCATAGATGGGTTCTCCTACACACCGGACTTTCTAACTCTTCTCAGATAGAGCTCCACAAAGTGTCGCCGGCCTCTTAGATGAAAAAATGTGCCGGAGAATGCTTGATAGAGTTTTGTTCAATTCACTATCCTTTACATAAATTAGAAATTTTTATAGAAACCCATAATTTCTATAAATTATGCCCATGCCCCCATATTAATTGATCATATCTATTGTGTGTCGCCCACTAGGTCCAATCATCTAATTAAAAAAACAACTTCTTTTAAATTAAATCTATTATTCGATAATAGATGTAATAGTCTTCTAATTATATATGCTATAAGTCATATCCTATAATCCCGATTGACAGAGTTGATCTCATCTTTATTGAGTCTTTCCATCATTAGTGACGACCCTTGCCAATGCAATGTCCAAGTTGGATAGAGGTATGGAACCAACTATCAACCTCTCAGTATAATGACAGCTTAGGATCATGTGCTAGGAATCGAATCAATTGGTAAGCTCATTTTATAATTATTTTCTCTATTCTAACTAGCGATTTAAAGTACTATCCTATATAACATTCTCTTTTAATTATCAAGACTAAATGATTTCTTATTATTCGCTCAATTACCTCCACCAGGCTTCCCATGTAGATCGCTTAACTATACTGGACTATCAAGTTGTGTGATACAATCAATAGTTAAAGTATAAGATACACCTATTAAGACAACTTTGGTGGCTCAGCCAATGGTCCAACTATGCAACTGTGAAGAATATCCTAATAGATAGTTAAGAAACATATTAATTATAGTTTTTAATTCAGTCAATTTAGTAAATTCATTCTACTAATGAGCACATGTATGTTTAAGGAATCTAACTAAATAGAGCAGAAGTGTTGATTTCTCAAAAATTTATGTTCTTTGTCCCAATTGAAATTGAATGACATGTCCAAGAACTAAATTTAAAGAACAACTATTATGCATTCTTGGGATTTGATAAATCTCTCAAGCCTAAAGATTGAACATTTCTTTGATTTTTAAGTCCTCTAAGTGTATGAACTCTAATGATATTCATATGAACCTCCTCCAAAAATAGGTTCCCCCTTGCATTAGACTCGAGAACTTGCCTCGAACAAAGATCCACCATGCAAGGATGCCATCCAAAGTAAAAAGATGTAAGGAGGTGGCTGAGGATGAAATTTCTATCCCTTGGCTAAGGTTTGAGTAAATCCACCACTATTTATAGAAATTAAAATTTATCATAAAAATTTACAATTTTTATAAATTATGTTTAAATCTTTGTAATTTGGATGAGCTATAATGTGTGTGACTTACTTGACCTAATAGTCTATTTACTTGAAGCCTAATTAAAAGATTGACTTTTTAGAATTAAATCTATTATTCAACAATATATTTAGCCGCTATCAGATCATGAAGGGTATAAATCACATCTCGTGATCCCAAAAGACTTTGAGGATATTCTTATCTTTATTGAGCCTTTTTATCATCAATTATTGCATAGATATAAATCCTTGTTTATCAAATGTCTTAGTCATATAGGAGTACAACAACAATTGTGAACCCCTTAATATTCTAAGTCTATAGAATCATGTACTCAAGATTGAATCATTTAGAAAAATCATTTTTCAATCATCTTATTTATCTTGGCCGAAGATTTAGAGTGCCATCCCATTAGACATTCTTTCTCAATTACTAAGAGTGAACGATCCAATGTTGTCTATTCACTTACCTCCACTGAGTTTCTCTAGTACCTAATCTATTAACTGTATTGGACTATAGTGATACATAAGTCAATAGTCAATATACAAGATGTGCCCAATAAGACATTCTTAGTGACTCAAGTCAAAGATCTAATCATACAACTATTATGATAAAATATCATAATTGATAGTTCAGTAAGATGTCATTTAGAGTTTCTATATCAGTTAGTTCAATGAGCTGATTTCATTAATGAGAAGCATAATTTAAAGAAATTAAATTTTTTTTAAAAAAATCTTATTTCTATAAATATAAGTGAATTTGAGTAAACCCTATCGATTAAAAAGAGTCAAGTTCATGACAAGTTCTCTCTCTCTCTCTCTCTCTCTCTCTCTCTCTCTCTCTCTCTCTCTCTCTCTCTTTAGAACTCATTTTTCCATGGGAGAGCTCTGTCCAAGATGAGTCAGGAGGTCCAATGTGTAGGAGTAACTATTTGCAGAGGAAGTTTATATGGATACCACTAGAGATTGTGCACTTAGAAGGCTTGGAGAGCGTGGAGTGTCCTATGCTCATTCTCCTCCAATCTTAAGGATTGCTAGAATCCTGCATAGGTATCTTTTGACTTGGTTTAAATCTAGTTTCAGTTTTTGTCATTTAATTATGGTTGAGTCAATGACTATGATATTCATGGAATCAAAAGTTTTCGCTAACATAGAATGATTCCTTACATGGGATTCATGTTTTTAACGAGGAAACGTTCAGCTAGAAAAACTAATATAAATCTTTAGGATATTTCATAGGGAAGAGCTACCATAAAATGGGGAATACGGAATCAGAAGCACCACCTACGTATTTATCTTAAAATCTATAAACATCCATGAGCATGAGATTTGAAAGAAATTTTTTTTTTCTTTTGACATCAGTTTAACACATGTCTATCTCTAATCTAATTAAAAAATTGATGCATTTTGTAATATTCCGGGTTTTTGTAGTATTATTTAGTTTATTATCGCGGTGTTTTAAAATTTTTCTTCCGTACTATGCTTAAATTATTCTTTAAGACATTTATATAGATACGTAAGTATTTTTATTATTTATCTTGTGTCTTATTAATTTCATAAATCGCTATATTTTATATATAGTAGGTGTTAATTATTTATTTAATCTCTTCTTGATTATTTCTCTCTCCCCAATTTAATCTCTCTCGCCCTTCAGTTTTTATCTAAACGCATACCCTAATTATCCTCCTGAACCGCCGCGCCTCCACCTGTTCGTTCTCCCTCGCCGTTTTCTTCCTCTTGCGGCGTCCTCTCTCTCTCTCCTCTCCATTGCCCGCACCCCTACCCACGCTCGGCAACCGCAGTCGTCGCCTGCTCGCTCATTGAAGCCTGCCTCATGTCAACCTTGGCCGGGCGCCGCCTGCGCAGCCCCGTCGGCCGCTGCCGACGTCAGCGCCCGCGTGCGTCTTCCTGCCCCACCCCTGCCGCCGGTCGTTGTCCACCCATGGCGCGCGGCCACCCGCCCGTGCCGCGGCCCGCCCATGCCGCCGTCGTCGGCGCGGCACCACGCAGCCACCGTCCTACCCTCGCGCCACCGCCACCCACGACCACGCATCCGCGCCTCGCCCGCCCGCGCGTGCCTCTCGCGCGCGGCCACGCCCACCCGTCAATCCTACCGCGCGCGCCCGCGGCCCGCGCCGCCGCCCATCGCCTTGCCGTCGTGCGCCCGCCGCCGCCCGCCGCCGACCGCCCCGAGCCGTACGGCCTTCCGCCCGCGTGGAGCCTTCGATGCCACCCCGCGCGCCGGGCCGCCGCCTCCGCCCCCGCGGTCACCGCGTGAGTCGTCCGCGCTCGGCCGGCCGCCGCCTCGCCGCGGCCAGCCGCGGCCGGCGTCGCCCCGCACGACGCCTTGCGCCCGCCGGCGCCGTACGCCCTCCGTGCACCGCCGCCCTTATCCACCGCCGTGAGCCTCTCTCTCCTATTCTATCCTTCTCTCTCTTCTATCCATTGTCTATTATCATTATATTATTTTCTCTAAATTTCCTCTTTCAATTTCCTTTGATCCGATGGCTTACCCTTTGCTCTGTATCTTTTATTTTTCCAGCAATCTTGATAAAGGGAGATATCTCGTTGGAGTTGTTTGGATTGTACACCACGTAGCCATCATTCGATATCATTTTCGGTCGCCGGTTTCCAACTCTTCTAACATCGATCCGGTAGGCATCCTTGACGTGGCTACTATCATTAAAAATTCATATTTAATTCTTCATGATCCATATAATTGACCTTCTAATTAAAGGGATGTGTGTAGTTATGTTTTTACGTAATTTGTGAGTTAACAGGGGTTAATTAGATAGAGGTGCGTAGTATCATGTGATATATGTTTATGTCCCTATTTTGTGAATATGAGATCATGCTTAGTTAATAGTATAATATGCTTTATTTTAGCTTGTCATCCTGTTACTTTTTATCATATTTAGATTATGTTAATCTTGCTAAGTAAATTGTGATAGGTTAACAAAATTAGTTAGTGTGGTGATTAATCTTCTAGTATCTAGTTACATTCATTATTTAATCATGTTTAGTTAGTTATATGTGATGTCGTTTCATTTTGGTTTATTTCTAGCATGGTTGTCTAGCATGGCAATAGTTGTGTATATATGTTTATTTTATGTTCATTGATCTTGCATATTGGTGGTCATGGCATTGCATGATTGAAGTGGATGCATGATGCATTGAAACTGTGAATGGAAAACCGAGATACACCAGACTAGTTAGTCGTGACTCGAGGGCAGCAAGGGGTTAGAACCGTCTGGTGCATCCTTCGATCCCAGATCCCGCGGGCATCCTACGTGCCACCACTGCCTAGGTGCACTATGGGATTTCGATTAGTATATAGTACTTATATATTATATGATAGATCTGATGGTAGCTGGTTGAGATGGCAAGACGACGAATTCCTTGCTAATGAAAATCTGTGTACATGATATGTGCATCTATTAGAGGATATGTGCATATGTGTGAATGTGATTCTTGTTATAGGATAGATGCATTTTGCATGGTATGGTATACGTGGTCTAGTGATGTATTTTATTTTGTCAAGTATCAGGTTATTTTGCATGGTGTATGTATGGTGTCTCATTTGTAGTATATCATCATATGGAGCATATAGTAGGTGTCTATGCATATGTTCATACCATCTTTCTAGGTCATGTTATTGTGCATATAGGTGCTGGTTGGTGTGATCGTAGGCTTTGGTTGGTGGTGTAAAACACATGGATTAAGTCGTATATCTAATGTATTGACTAGCCTATATTTGTATATAATTGGTGTAGGTCTGGGTACCTATTTAATTAACATCTAGGGCCTTCTGGCTATCCGATTTTGCGGATGATGGGGTGTCTACTGAGTCGTCGTACTCATTTCAATCCTCTTATTAATTTTCAGGTAATCAATTTTAACGCAGCAGAAGCGTGGTGGATCGATTCTCGAGAAAGTAATTGGATGATATTTTTATTGAGATGGTATTTAGCTTTGTTTAGATTGTAGCATAGCATTGTATTTAATTTGATTCTATGGATGTATAAACTAGGACCTAGTTGTCTTCATTTTTTCCCAAACCGATGTTTTTACGGGGTTAATTTTCCCCCGTCGCGTCGTCGGATTATCCCGCTGTGCCTGTTAAAAATCCGGGGCATGACACATTTGATTAAAATAAGATATTTTTTACAAGAATCTCAGGTAGGGTAGCCAAACACGGCTATAGAAAAGTAAAAGAAATGAAATGGGAATTTATTGGATTTGGAAGAAAATTGGTAGGTGTATGTCAATATTGGATAAACTGACTTTTAGGTGGATGCAAGTCTATCGACTACACAAGACATGTTTATTCTTGGAGTATATGCACAAATCATAAGTATGTTTACTAACATGGTATTAATGATTGGGATTATTTTTTTATACTTGCACATCCTATGATTTTAAAGTTCAATTGGGTGCCATGTAAATCAATTACATTGTGAGATAATTTTCTTTCATTTGCCTTGATATTTTTTTTGTTCTTATTTTCAATTCAAGGAGGCTGTAGGGATCTTACTTTTGGCATGGGAAACAAACTTGTAAAATAAGAGAACGAAGAGATTATGGTGAAAGTCATGCATTCGATGGACGTAGCATTTGTTAAATGGCTTATCTAAAATTTTAGGGCGTTTACCGAAACATATCTATGTCTTATGGGGTGTTTAGTTGTATGATAATTTTTTGTATACTTTCACGATAAAAAATTATATTAAAATAAAAAGTGAACTAACTCATGACATAAAATTATCATGTTTGGAAAGATGTGATAACAAAAAAGAGTAACTACCATACATGACCATACAAAGTGGGGGACCACAAGAAAAAAAAGAGGTGAGACCCTCTTTTTTTGTTTAAGAAGAAAATCACTTTCAAAATATAAAATTATCATGGTTGTCAAACACCTCTTTTAATGAGTTTTCTTACAATTTTTAAAAATTAAAATAAAAACCTCCATTATCATGCAACCAAACACCCCATTAGCATTATCGTTTTACTTTTTTTTTCTTCTTTTACTATGCTTGATTATGCACGTGATTTGATTTTCTATGTTCATCTCATGTCATGTTTAGAGAATTCTAGAAAACTAGAACATGTTATTATGATTTGTTTACTACTTTTGAAATTTTAATTTATAGATAGAAGTCAATAATTTAACATAAGAGGATGAAGTTGTTGCAATTGTTAGAGTGTTGGGGCACTTGAAATTCTTATAGAATTTAATAATGAGGATAAGGAATAAGAGAGCATTCTAACGTTGCCTTATAACAAGTGAGATGAAATTAAGAGAAAACATACGTATAATACTATCAATGTAGAAGACACAACATATTATGAGGACAAATATGATGTCATTTTACAAATTCTGTGATGCTATGTGTTGAAATAATTTGTTGCATGACACCATTCACAACAACAATTGTTGATATTCTTACATACAATAGTACATAATATGAGAAATGAAGTCATGATCATAAATTATCATCTCTCCAAAGAGATTGTTAGTCATTATGTTAATCAAGTTTTAAAGGTTATTCGACAATCGCATAATGATTACATCCACCCACCAGATGTATCTATACTAAATAAGATTCGAAAAAGAGATATTTATTAGCCATGATTTAAGAAATTTTTTTGTTTGATTATATAAATTTTTAATAATATTATTTAATAGATGCTAACAAATTTTGATTGCACAACATGATTGTATTGATTTTATTGAGATGGTACTTATATTTTAGCATCAATTCAATATGACATTGTCACGACCTTACATGTTCCTAATAATTGGTATTCCCTCTTTTTCTTATCTCCTTTTCAAGAATAAACAATTCTTGTTTACTCAAATAATTTCTTGAGGTGAGGTGACTATTTCTTGGATGTGACCATGCAAATGTGATGCTTTTCATGCTAGAATAATTTCATTTTGAAATTTTGACTGTTAAAAAATGTCAATAAAAGTCTTATATCGGGAAGACGAAGAGTAATCATTGGAGAATATAATCCCATAGTTCTCTTAGCTGATCACTTTGGGGTTGTAATTCCAAACATTTTAGTAATCTTAGATGCCATAATGACATTTTCTTTATGCTTCTCTACACTGGGGATATGTATTGGTAAAAAAGTTTATACGTGCTTATCATTTTTATATGTTCTAACAATCAATTTTTTATGTGCAGGAAGTGAATGGAAGACTGAAAAGTGAATGGAATAGTTGTACTATCCAACATTACTTTACTTGTCATTTTTGGGTTAAACATATATTTTATGACATTTTAAATATGTTAAAACTTTTTTAGCAGGATACCTTTTGATGTTGTTTAAGATTATGTTTTATGCCAAAATGCTGGATGTATACAATCAATTATTATGTTGTCATGACCCAGATTTTATCATGCACAATGGAATATAATCTGACGACGTAACAGGGAACTAACCCCTAGGCAAAGGTGTACTTTAAGATAAATCACAATATCCGAGATCGAATGATACTCTGGACTATTCTAATTTATCAGCTGCCTACGGGTCACTAACCATAATCCGGTGAAATAAAATTTCATCATAGAATGCATCTCAATGCATTAATTACATTTCACAAAATGAAAACATATAATCAACTCAGATAACCATCCATTAACCAACTAATGAATATGTAAATGGCAATTTAATTATTAAATACATTAAAGAACAACTATGCATTTATGTACCACATAAATACATACCGAACCGCAATCTAGCACAAACTAAAATTAATTAACAACATAATGCACTTAATCTAGAATCATGCAATCTAACAAATAAACTTACTACATGCATATATTAACAACTACTAAATACCTACTATGTATTTCAAGCTAAATTGACTTTTAATAACATTATGCTTTAATCACTAAATCGTCTGTTAATAAATCAAGTTATCTTTAATTAAAAACACCGCAATACTAATCATTCTAAACTAGTTGGATTCAACCATTGGATAATGTCTAACATGCTATGCATCACTAACTAAATATCTAACATGATGAGCATATATAATTATTAGATTAAACTAAGCATATATGGTTAAACAAACTAATCCAACTATAGTTAAACATGTTATTAAACTAAATTAACTCGCTAATTATAATCTACTAACTAAGGTTAACTAAACATGTTTTAGAATTTTAACTAACATATAGGGATGATAAGAATAGCCAAGATACCTTCCTCAACGGCGATGTCAATTAATCTAATTCCAAAGAAAATTAATTGGAAGAATAAAGATGGCAACCGAAGATGTTATGCTCGTTTAATTTGCTGTTAAAAGGTGAATAATAACAATTATAAGATAATAAAGATATAAGGAGTATTAGAGGGAGAACACGCATGCAGGATAGAGGAGAGAGATATTAGATAGAAGGGAGAGAAAAAAAAGAAGGGCCGGCGGCTAACCTGGCTGGCACACGGCTCGCACACGCAGAGGCCGTCAATGGTTGGGGGAGGATGCCAGGTGTGCGCGGGTCGTGGTGTACGAACAGGTGGGCGGTGGTCGCAGGTTCTCACCCACGCGAGCGACGCTGACGGTAGCTGCCGGGCAGGGAAAAGAAGGCGGCAACAGCTGCCGTTCACGTTGCCCAAGCAGGCAGCAAAACCCAGGCATACGGCTGCACGCAAGTGGTGGCAAAGTGCTCTGGCGAGGCAAACTGAAACGGCACAGCCGTAAGAAGACGACGACGGCAATGGTAGGAAAAAGTAGCGGGGGCTCGAGCGAAGATGGCTGGCTGAGGGTGACAAAGACGACGTCAAGCGCGAGGGAACACGGCATGTAGAGGAGGAAGTGGATAATGGTGGTGAGAAAATCTAGCTATCTATTAGAAGTGGGAGTAGCCATTTTGTCGACAAGCACCCGAATGATTTCGGGAAAAATTTTTGAACTAGCACACTTTAAAAGTATATTTCCGAAAGTAACACAGTAAATTTTTTTTTTCTAAAACTAGCACGGTTTGACCAAAGTCGCTAAGTTACGTAGCAACTTCGGGAGTGAGAGACAAAGTCGCTAAGAAAGACAGCGACTTCACTACGTAAAGGTGAAGTCGCTCGATAATCCAACGACTTCACCTTAATTATTATATATATATAAATTATATATAAAGGTGAAGTTGCTGGATCACCCAACGACTCTTCACCTTCACTCATTTATATATATAAATTATATAAATTATATTTTATAAATATTATATATAAATATTATATATAAATATGATAAATATAAATTAAGTATTATTTTAAAAATATAATAAAATTACTTTACAAAAATATTTATTTTTAAATTTAAATTTTAATTTAACATATTTTATTAAATTTTAAAATTAATTTTTATTCTATATAACAACATAAAATATTATGTTTTTTAATTAAAGATAATAATTTGTCTATTTATTATATATTTAATAAATTTTAATTATATTTTATTTTAAAGTAACATAGTTAAAATAAGTTATTTTTATTTTATTTTATTTATTTAATCATGTTAAAATATATACTAATAATTTTATTTTTTACATTTAAAATTTTAAATATTTATTTATTTAATAATATAGTGACATTTAATAATGTTAAAAAAATGTACTATTTTAAAAATATAAAATTAAAAATAAATATTACATTTAATTTAACAACATAAATATTAATTAAATAAACATAACATTTTATGTTGTTATATATAATAAAAATAAATTTTAAAATTTAATATAATATGTTAAATTAAAATTAAAAATAAAATAAATATATTTTTATAAAATTAATTATTATATTTTAACATAATATTTAATTTATATTTATATATAACATTTATATATAATATTTATAAAATATAATTTATATAATTTATATATATAAATTAGTTGAGGTGAAGTCGCTGGACCCTAAATATCATTCTATATTTTGCTTTCATTATATTGTATATCATTCTATATTTTGCTTTCATTGTGATTTACCGATTAAATATAATATTATTAATTATGATAAGTTATATATCATTTAAATATTTTACTTAGTTTGTTGCTAGTTTTGTAGTTTAAGTATAATTAGATTATATAAAGTTTATGTGTAATAAAAGATTATAAAATATTAATCAATTTTTCAGATTTATTATAATTTGTATAAATATAATATGATTATATATGTATATATAATATGATTATATAACTTATCATAATTAATAATATTATATTTAATCGGTAAATCACAATGAAACCAAAATATAGAATGATATACAATAATTTGTTATATTTACCATTTATATAATCTAATTATATTTGTAGAAACTATATAAATCTGAAAAATAGATTAATATTTCTTTAAATTTTTTATTACATATAAACTTTATATAATCTTATTATACTTAAACTACAAAAGTAGCAACAAACTAAGTTAAATATTCACATAATATTTAATCATTTTATTTATATTTAAACTACATAATATCTTACTATATTTTATCTTACAATATTTAAGCTACAAAATAATAATAATGTTATTATAACTAATGTTATTATATTTATACTACAAATAGGCCAACAAATATGTGAATATTTAATAATTTGTATTACATATACATTTTATATAATGTTGTTATAAATTTATAATTAATCATATTATGTTTTAACTGCAAATTACAATAAATTTTTATTATAATTAATCTTTTCATATTTAAACTTTATAGTTTGTATTACATATTAACTTTATATAATATTATTATATTTTTACAACAAAGTACAAATTGCAATTTATACATTAAATTAAATTGCAATTTATAATATGTTAAATTAAAAATAAAAATAAAATAAATATATTTTATAAAATTAATTATTATATTTTAACATAATATTTAATTTATATTTATATATAACATTTATATATAATATTTATAAAATATAATTTATATAATTTATATATATATATATTAGTTAAGGTGAAGTCGCTGGATTGTCGAGCGACTTCACCTTTATATATAATTTTTATATATATAATAGTTAAGGTGAAGTCGCTAGATTGTCCAGCGACTTCACCTTTACGTAAAAAAAAAAAATTTAAAGGAAGTCGCTGTCTTTTTTAGCAACTTCATCCTTCACTCTCCGAAGTCGCCATGTTACATAGCGACTTCGGTAAAACCGTGTTAGTTTTGGAAAAAAAAATTTACTGTGTTACTTCCGGAAATAAACTTTTAAAGTGTGCTAGTTCAAAAATTTTCTCGAATGATTTCTCGTCTATATACATTTCTACGTAGCAGCTATTGTCTGCCATCCACGTTCCGCCCTCCACCCCTCACCTGACGAATTCGCTTTAGCAACCCAATGCTTCCGCCCTCCATCTTCCCCACCCAACGGATCCGGCTATGACATCACCCCCCGAAACACTTCGCCTTCGATCTCCCCCTCACTCGATGACTCCGACCTCGGCCTTTCCTCCTCCCGATGAATGCGCCGCCCTCAAAGTATATGGGAATAGCAGCCATCGTCTGTCGTCTGCATGATCCCAATGGTTTCGCCCTCCACCCCTCACCCGATGGATTCACTTTAGCACCCCGATGCTTCAGCCCTCTATCTTCCCCACCCAAGGATCCAGCTACAACATCGCCCCCCGAAGGACTCTGCCTTCGATCTATCCCTCACCTGATGACTTCACCCTCGGCCATCCCCCCTCTTGATGCATGCGCCGCCCTCGAAGCATATGGGCCCAACACTGCTTTGTCTTCCCCACCCAACGAATCCGGCTACAACATCACCCCCCGAAGGATTCGCCCTAGCCACCCTTTCACATGCCATCAACCAAGAGACATGGCTGATCCACTCGATGAATGTGCGGCCCTCTGCTTTTGGCCTCCCCCCACCACCTGATCACCCCCCCCTCCCACCCACCCGACGGATGTGCCGCCCTCTGCCTTTGATCTCCCCCTCATCCGATGACTCTGCCCTTGGCCTTCCCCGCTCCTGACGCTGCTTTGTCTTCCTCACCCAAACAGATCCGACTACGACATCGCCCCCCAAAGGATTCACCTTAGCCACCCCCCTCACATGCCATTGACCAAGAGACGTGGTTGATTTGTCCACTGGAGGTACGATCGAAGATAGGTATGCAACAATTAAAATTAAACAAATTAGAATATTTACCTTCATAATCTTATGCGTAATCATCAATCTCCTCTTCCATGCTGTCTCTTGTTAACTTAATCACGATAGATTACGATGGGAAGTGTCGCCTAAGCCGCCCGCCCACTCCTCACCATTACCAGACTTGGAAGTGCTGTCGCCGCCATCTAATGTGTCGCTACTGCTGAACTTCTCTTCATTGCGAGACCGTATCGCCACAACCCGATGTCTTCTACCTACGAAATCATAGCGCACCCTCACGCTCCTACGATTGCAACTGAAAGAACGTGACTTCACTTGATAGAAACATTGTGGATAAGATTAGTCCGTTACCTATTTTATTTTCCCACGTCTCAAAACTCTCATCTTCCGGACCTTCGTCCCTTTGGTTTTCATCTGCCATCTTTATTTCCAACCTATTTTATTTTCTCACGTCTCTGACATATTTCATTGTTGAATATTAGTAATAGTTAATGTCCTATTTGATAACACTATTAAATACCTCTATCACTATCAATTTTAAAATTGATATTGATGAAAACTATTAAGAGATGTTTGATTAATTGTCTCAATTTTAAAATTTATAGTGCAAACAAAACATATTATGTGATACAAGTGACAACTTATATTATTTTTGATATTGATACTCCAACATTTGAAAATATTAATATCAATATTGATATTGTATCAAAAATGAAACTCTAACCAAATAGGGCATAAAAGAACACGGAATCTAATGACAAATGAAGATAGTGACCACTAAAGTAACTCATGCTTTTGTTTAATAGTGTTTTGGTTGCGCATTAATTTTTTATGATAAAATTATATATTAAAATAAAATACAAGCAACTATTATGTTGGGTGACATGGAATACAATACGATAACAAGAAGAGCAAAGACTATGTATATAATTAAAAAAGGGTGGAGGACAATCATCTCCCTGGTACTTTAAGGACCACTTTGGTACAATATTACATTAAAAATAATATGCCCAATTTATCCCTAAAAATTGAGAAATAACTAAATCATCTCCAAATCAAGCTTATACCATAGGGTGCATGAAAGGCTGACTAAGATTGATAACAAAACCAACATGGTTTTTTAGCAAACTCCGATCATAACTTGTAAAATGGCGGGATGAATAAAAAAATCACAAAATTGAAGCACATACAACTGGAGCAGAAATTCAGTTTGGCCTTTATGTCATCAAAGAAAACGATGAATTAATGGGATGTTTGGTTGTATGATAATTTTTTGTACATTTTCATGATAAAAAATTATATTAAAATAAAAAGTGAATTACCTCATGACATAAAATTATCATGTTTGGAGGGATGTGATAACAAAAAAGAGTAACTATCATATATGACTAAACAAAGTGGGAGACCATAAGAAAAAAGAAATAGGTGAGACTCTCTTTTTTTGTTTAAGAAGAAAATCACTTTCAAATTATAAAATTGTCATGGTTGCCAAACACCTCTTTTAACAAGTTTTCTTACAAATTTTAAAAATTAAAATAAAAATCTCCATTATCATGCAACCAAACACCCCATAAATATATTTCAACATTTTTTATTTACATATACAAAACGCCTTCCACTTGTACACCGTTTACAAGCAAATCTACTGTTTTCTGGCTGCAACAACACAGTAAGATGAAAGACCCAAGCCAGCAAACTGCTGCTTTGGGCTACAACTGCATCAGATATCAACGCAAACAGAATACACTATGCTCGTAGCAGTTTATATGAAAAAAAATAGCATCAAACGGCACTATTATTGATACACAAGATAAAGGGAGATGGCTTATAACAAAAACATGACTATTTGTGAACAAAAACTTCTGGACAGACCATAAAGCGAAACACAGCATCCTCGATGTTATCGATCACATATAATGTAGACTATACATCAAACCTAAAGTCAGAAATCAGAAATGGAATTATGATTCCCAATATTTAACCTATATTTAAAACATGAACAGCACCAAGCATTGCCCCAGCCCCAAACCCAGCCTACATGAGCAAAGTTGGAGATTCATCTAACAAAATGGGATCACTGGCTTGTTAGAGTGAAAAGAGAAATTTCTAAGATATAATCAAAGTTCTTGTAACGATTTAGATATAACTTATGAAGAGGAAAGATTTTACTTTTGAAGAAGTAATCTTTATATATGACGTTATGTGGCCATATGGAGTGGTGATCCTATGCTATGAAAAGTATGCAATAATCCTCATCCAAGTTTAAGAAGGGATGCAGGGGAAAAAAATCTTTTGAGGGCTGTCATGGGGTGCAGGAATAGATGTTTACTTTCATATTAAGCAATAAATCCACTTCATCACTGTGTATGTTGTAAACTTTTGCCAACTCTCAAAACGTGGTGGATTGTACAACAAACCATGCTTACACAAAATTGTAGTTTGTTTATTTCTATCAATTCTTCCAACACAATCTTATTTTCTGCATTCTTGATATTTCAATTTTTTTTGTTAAATGTTGTAGGTTCAATTCAAGGTTGCAGATTGATTTCTCTGGATAATTTACTGACTTTTTTCATAGTGCAGTTTATTCGACCAAGAACTCGTGAGTGCTCCCTACACTATTGTTTGATATGTTTTCCGACAAATTACTCTATATTCTTCACTAAAAACTTATTGTTTTACATAATTATTTGTTTGGGTGTTTATAACTTGTTTTGAATTAAATGTAGGATGTTTTAATCAAATCAAATTGTATAGATTGGAATATTTTTATAAGTCTGAATTTTCCAATGAATTATATATATATTAGGATAGGTGACGTACACGGCAAGAAAATTCTTCACGTAGCTAGATCAATCATTCACCCAATAAGATTTTACATCTTGGTGCCTAATGGGTCATTTCCAACCCAACACTTCAAAGTGAGAGAGGTAGCATACCAGACTGCTATACTTAACCAGGTGGATATGGAACTCTATGAAGTAATTTTATTTTTTAATGAGCCAGTCTACTATTTACGAGGCATGACCATAGTGGTAAGTTTGATGTTGTGGTTAGCTTATGGTAGAATTGGTTACCTTATCTGAGAAATTAAAAATTAAAGAATAGGTCAAAATGTTACCTATATGGCTTGTATAACATTATATACTCATATAGACAAATGATTTAATAGATGAAAGGAGGCAAAGTCAGACAAATGCTTAAGATACAAGCATGTGAGTCTGGATCATCTCCGCCAACTGACAGAGATGAGTGGTAAAACTTAAAGTTTATTCCTAATGAAAAATATTGCATTAAATTAATAAACTTTGACACAGTGGGTTTTCAACTAATTTTAGTGAAAGCTAAACGTTTCAATTTCTGACTTTCTGACTTGATAAACATTGGGTCATATACACTTAAAACACTGAAGAGAGATCCCAAATTTAAACAAAAAAACAAAAATCTGGAAGTTGGAAACCTGAAACTCAAAATTTGCAATTTCATATTTCAAACAAAAGGAGTTTAAGATTTTGAATTCAAGACAAGATGAATTTAAAAAGATCCAAAATCTCGGGTTTTGTAAATCCTAAATCTTTAAACATAAAAATCAAGTTCTCAAACCTTGAAATTGAAAGCAACGGATATGGTCAAATGTTAACCATCAATTTGTGACAGAACTTATATGCTCCTTAGGCCGACCATACTCAGATTCTATTGACTTGTATTTTGGTGTCTTATTAATTTACTCAATTTCCATTTCTGATTTGATGGATTCTTATCTGATATCTAAAGTTTCAGGTTTGAGAGTTTTTCATTAATTGTAATTTGAAAGAAAATCTCAAATATGGGATTTTGGGCATTTGAGAATTCATCTATATGTCCCCGGTGGTGATTTTTCAAATTTAAGCTCTTCCTAGCTTGAGTTTCAGATTCATTCACTTCTTTTGTTCCAGTTTTGAGTTTTTGGATGTTAGAAGTTTAGGTCTGGATCTCTATTTTACTCTGACTTTGTGTCACCTTTTGAATTAAAAATTTATCCATTCATCATTTCTTTTTTTCCTTGGATTTCATGAGTTTAAGTTTGGAGGTTACCGTCTCCATTCTCATGTTTGCATTGCTCCCATTTCCTTCAGATATTCAATTTTTTACAGTAAGTTCAAGTTTCTTTTTTTTTTTTGGTTTTTTTGTTTGAAGGTGATTAGATTTGACTTTGATGATAGGAGACCTTAACCCCAAGTTCAGATCTATACATTCTAATTTCCAGTTTTTGCCAATTCTCCATATGTTTTGAAACTGAAGTTTTGTGTCTTAAATTTGAGTTTTCTTTGCTCTCCAGTTTCAGATTTCGAACCTTTCCCTTTAGATTTTGAAATTTGATAGTTGAGTTTAAATCTTCAGATCTAGAGGATTTTGATATTTGAGATTCAAATTTCTTAATATCAAAAAAATCAGATTTTCAATTCTCACCATATTTAAGTTACTGTGGAATGATCCGTTTTCTTATTTGTTATTTTTTATTTATTTATTTTTGTTCACGGTATACTCCTCTCAGGTGTGTTTGACTCAACATCTGTTGTTTTTTTTCTCTTGTGCCTGGTTTCCCATAAACACAATTATATACATCCAAACATATATACATAAACACAATTATTGAATATGTGTTTATGCCTGCATATATGTAAATATGATTTTTTTATAATTATGTGTGTGTTGGCATATGGTTTTTTTGGGAAAGAGCATGTCAGACTTTCATTCCCAGGAGCCACAGTTGTTTACCTCCCACGAAGTTCTAATGGATGGCCGACGGTCACATGCTTGTGAGGAAAGCACGGCACATTGTTTAATTCTAAAGCATTTTAGGATTTTCTTGACTATAAAAATTGCAATAATGCATTTGCACATTTGCATGGATGAGGCCTAGGGTTCTTGTGCGCTTGAAAAGGGCCTTCCCATCTAAGTGCACCTCAACAACCATGCAAAACCTGGAAAAGACAACTAACCAGCACGACAAAAGTGTAAACACCCTTCTATGTTCTGGACAGAATCAAGCCATAATCATCCAAGAAAACCAGATCACCAAATATTATTCTGTGCATGATGCTCTCGTTTCTATTTCAATCAACCAAAGACATGCAACTCACCTCGCGACAGGAGAGCTCCGCCTTCCAGGCAGCCTCCCTCTCCACGACCTCCCTCTCTCTCCCTTCCAATTAACTCTGCATTTCCCTTTTTTTAAACAGGTCCTATTTCAGCCACCGGAAGGTCAACAAAAATTCCCTAAATCACCCTAGACATGCCTATGTTCAGACCTTATATAGTTCACCATATCCCCCTTGTGCAGCCCTCTTAAATGGCCCTAGACATACCCACTTTCAGACCTTATATATGTCTGAAGGGAAAGGGTCGATGCCCCCCCTGATCTGCTGCTGCTGTTGCAGTGCACAAAGAGGAGAAAAAGGAAGATCCAAGGATAAGAAGAATAGGGGATATGCCCCTTCCCCTTGCTGCTGCACTCTTACCTCTTTCCATCCTTTTCAAAAGAATCCCTCCTTTCTATCCCTAACCTTGGCCAAACAACCCTCAAGGTTATTTCCTTTTGCACCCCCTGTTTCAACCATGTATGGGTCACAAAAATCCCCTCCAAACAGGCCCCGATCAGCTCTTAGAATAGCCTTCAGAATCTCAGATATGCCATGTTTTGACCATCAAACATGTCATGTTTCTTAACATTAAAGGACTAATGGTTACATCTCCAACAAATGAGCTGTTAAATAAAAAAAGAACGTAATCTGATGTTCAGATCACATGTCACAAAATCAACCTCAAAATGTTAATTTCAGAACTCCAAATTCAAGATGTCTAGATGCTAAGACTTTGAATGAAAGAAATGGAAATCTGGAGATCAAACATGAATACAAAAAATCTGCAACTTCACCAAACCAGAACTAACAAAAAATCCCAACAAAAAAATTCTTAAGAATGAAACCCAGGCATCCTAAAGTTCCAATTTAATAATAACCATTCAGATTCAATAAACTCAAACTCAAAATGTCTAATGTTAAAACTTTGAATGAAAGTAGTAAAAATAGCAAACCAAACATGCTAAAATCTCAATCTATTACCATAAAAAAACAAAATGATCAATTTATGATCTTCAGGACTCTTAAACTCTAAAATCTAAGAACCCGTGAAGGAACAAATTCTCAACTTGGAATCTCAAATCTCAAATCTTAAATCTGAGAATTCATTTCTCAAACATAAAATGGAAGCCCTTAAAACATATCAAAACCAAATGGTAAAATGTCAAGGAAGACAAAAAGCCAGATCAAATTAAAAATAAATCTCCAAATATAAAAGACATCAAGTCAAATAAAACCAAAATATATCTCCATTAAACATAAATCAAACTTAACATACTAACTTTGAATTCCATCAAGTTTATGGGGCTACATTTCCCATGTGTTCATTTTGTGGTTGTTTGGCTCCAATGAATAAGTTGTTGTGACGGTTTATCAAGGGTGTTTGAATATACATACGATGTAATTAACAATAATTGTTAATGCTAAGCAATAATTCAAATTCTTTTGAAAAAGAAAACACATGATTTTTTATTTTCTTTAAAAATGTGGTTACATCAATAATTAACATTGAGATAACAAGAGTTTAACGAAAGAAGCCAAAATAAATTTTAAGAACCAACAATAACTTCAACAAAGATAAAAGGTGGTTTAGATTCTCTAGGTAATAGGGTATCCCTATTTATACTTGGTAAGTTCCTACCTATTTACACCACGCCGAATTAGCTATAGTATAATGGTTTTATCACCTATTTTTTTAAAACATAGCTATCAAGCAAAAAATTGATTTTGTTCTCCAAAAAACTTTATTTTTTTTTAAAAAATGAGGTTTCAACAACACTCTAACAAGCTAAACCAAAAACCTGAACAAAACCGAAGAAACATGTTCACTTCAGTTCGAAGGTTTGGGCATTTGATTACATGAACCAAACCAAACAGGTAAAAAATTAGCGATTTGATTCAGACTGGACCCTCCAAATTGAACCAAATAGGTAAACTAGTAAACCAGTTCAGTTTGACCCATCTCCCATTATCCCTTGGCCAGCAGGCAGATTGGTGCACTAGCTCCTGACAGCCTGACCCGCTGGCCATGTGAATGTGGATAGGTAAACATCTCATAACCTCCATAAGTTGATGGAATGAAAACATATAGAAAATATGAATAAAAATTCAAATATGAATAAAATATATGCATCCCAGAAATTTGGCGATACTTAACATATGAGGAGCTGAAAGAATTAACCAATTATATGGAATTATGTGAACTGAAGACTAAAATAAAGAGAAAAGTCTTGAAGTTCATATTTAAATCTAAAATGCTCAACTTCAGATCTGAGAACATTCGATGGTTATCTTAAAAAAACAGCAACTGTACCTCTTTAATCTCCAAGTTCAAGAATGCTTTGAATATGAGAAATCTTGGTCTTACACTTATTTTAATCTATATTTCTTCGTAGGACTATCCAAACTTCCCAAGTCCAAGATGATTCGGTCATATATCTTGGTTGGGGGAATTAATTATAATTCTAAACATTTTTTATAAATCAATCTTCTGTGATTGGGGCTTGAAGGGACTCTTGGTGCATGCAAAACATTGTGATGGTTACTTCTTGGATTTTGGTATGATGGGAGCACTAATTGAGTTGTGGCACCCGGATACTAATACCTTCGTATTCAACGCATTCGAGTGTACAATCCTATTAGAGAAGGCAGAACTTTTGCTTGGATTACAACGCATTGTAAACGGGGGAGGAGGATAATATTTTCATCCCTCCTGAATGATTTCTTATAAGCAGATCATCTCTCTTGCATCATGGGAATTTGGCAACACAAGAAGCTTGACCCATCGGTACTTGCTTTTCTATATTGTGGGCTCACATCTGTGAGTTTGGGTCAACCTCCGTTTGGTAGCACTCTCTTGTTTGCATGTTGGGCTGATTGACACTTCAAGTTTGACCATGCTGGTGGTG
This sequence comes from Cryptocoryne crispatula var. balansae, assembly GCA_036172225.1. Lineage (NCBI taxonomy): Eukaryota > Viridiplantae > Streptophyta > Magnoliopsida > Alismatales > Araceae > Cryptocoryne > Cryptocoryne crispatula. Next base: position 12,411,785 of record CM069933.1, read on the forward strand.
CTAATACAATGTCTCGGCTTTTTTAACGTAGCCCATTGCAACCTTATGCAATGGCACTTGAATTTGATGACAAAATTACAAATAAATGCCCCAAGTTGAAGAAAAGATCTGAGTGATGTATTTACTTTGTTGACATGAACCGCAATAGATTTCTCTATGCTCCAAAGGTTTTGCTTAAGAATGACCTATTAATGTGCTTCACTCCTGGTGTTAATCTACGTTTGATATCTGGCACATATTTTATGTTATATAATTCGTACAGGTGCCTCCCACAAGTCGGTCTTCCTTGCCATGAGATGCCTTCACTTTCACACTTGCCTCCTATTAAGGATAGACAGTTCAGTTCTGCAGATGACGAGGAAGAAGCTCAGAGCATCGTGGCAATGTGGAAGACAAGTCGGTTGGGTAGAGCTAGTTTAGTCATCGAGGAGGATACATATAAAAAGCAACACTATATTTCTAAACTACGAATGCTTCGATCATGATGTAACACTCTACTTATTTTTCTTGTTTATACCTTAAATGTTTGGTGCTAGTACCTTTTGTTATTTGGTACAAAATGTCTTGCAAACATATATAAATAAAATTTATTTTATGATTTTATTTACATTGGTTGTGAATTCTGCATAAATTTATCTACATACAATTTACTCATCAACATTGAATATACCATCTTCATGTACTATCTATTAGAAGTGGGACAATGGAGAAAGCATCACACATATACAACCTTTAATGTTTCAAACAAAAGCCAATTCATCGGGTTACAATACAAACCTGGGATCTTACATGATAACATGGATCTTACAAGAAATCCCAAACAATGACATCACTAGAACTACAATGCACCAAATCATGTGCAAAAATTTGTCATGTATAATGAAATCCCTGATATTTGTGTCTTTAACAATTTTTCCCACCATCTTCAGTACCTCACTCATCTTTAGTCTCGACTTGGGCTATCTCAAAGAACATTAAACCTCTCTTAATCATTAACCCCGTTACAGGTCTCGACAGTGGGCCATTCTTACATAATGCAACTCATCTTCAATTTACATCAATTATTCTAGGATTAAAAAAGGTGGCACAATGTAAATTGGGGTTTAATGGGAATTGGACCCTATTTACATGCCAATGCTCATCGCACTTGTCTCATATACTTCGTAAGCTTGTCCTCCTTCAGATCTGGTGCAAAAGCACCTAAATTCTTCTTTCATAAAAAATTAATGTGCCAACAGCCCCATGATAAAATACATGTGAGGCACCTGTAATGAAATTGCCACCCTATCAGCCACCTTCTCTCTCCTATAGTTACTTTCCCCAGAATCTAACCTTGGTTTGTTTGCATTTACATACTAGAAATATATATGGTACAACTTGCATATGGATAGATTTTTCTTGAGATAACCCTACATTATTTATACATTTATAAACAAAAACTTGACATAAATATGCTTAGATGACTGATTTTAAATTGTCTTTTTTTATTTTATTTTAATATCTTTGTGCAGTGTTGGTAAAGCAGAAGAGTCAATTATCTTTTACATTCTACTTGCTCATCAGATTCCATAAATGCAAACTTTTTTCATCATATTTGTCTAAATTATGTTATACAAATTCTTTACTCAAATTATAATTGTCATGTTCTGCATAAACATATCATTTTGACTTTTACCATATTCATCAATGTATAATTTATCTTCAACATTATAACATTGTGATTAGTGAACATTGAACATTACTACGAATAAGTTGTGTTTTTTATATTAGCTTATTTAAAATCTAAATTTTAACAATATTTATTTTATAAATTCTAATCAAATCATATTTATCTAAAGGATCGAAAGGAGAAAAAAGATGAGAGAAATAAAAGGTAAAGTGGATACCTCATGGTGCTACGCCCTCCTCACTTCATCCCCTCCCTTCACATAAATCCCACTGCAATAACCCCCAGGCTGTCAGAGTATTCCCACTGTGCACCCCTTATAACCCCCCCCCCCACCCCTTGAAATAGGCCATTTACACCTCACCAAACCCCCACATGGCCTAACCCCCGTGCAGTCCTGTTGACACCCATATTTTCAAAAAAAAAAGAGAAAAGGAAAAAAGAAAAAAAAATAAGAAGAGAAGCTTACAGGCTGATCGACCAGCTGGCTGGAGGGAATAGTCTACAGTAGCAGTTTCGCAGCACCCAGTAAAGGCAGAAAGACAAGGCGACGAGAGCTCCCGATGGCCGAGTCCACTTCTGAATAGTCCTCACGATGGATCGGATCCACCCAAAGGAGAGGAATGCTATGGAAGCAGAAAAGTGGCTCAAACTGATCCTCCGGAGCCGTTGAGGGCGAGGAAAACTGAATCCCGTAGACTGTGGATTCGTTCGATCGTGTCTCGGGACAGAATCTTACTGTGCGGAAGCTTCCAACACGATAAGGGGAAGAAAAGGGGAGTCGATCCCACAAATAGCGGACCCCTCCAACTCCGGCTCGAAGCCGGAAGTGTATTGTTCGGCAGGTCTCCTATGGAGGGAAGGGACGCAGAGTCCTACTCTGCGGAGGTTCGTGCCAAAGCGGCAGAAGGAGCCGGAGAAGAGAAGGGAAGTAAATCCCGTGTATCACGGATCCCTCCGAGTCCATCCCGCGTACGGTGGATCCCCTCCAAGTCCTTCACGGACTAGGATAGCATCGTGCGGCAGGTCTCCTAAGGGAAGAAGGAAAGTCCAGTGCCTATAAAACCCCTCGGAGGCCGTCGTCGGGCGGGGATAGAGAGAAAAAGCAGAAGAAGAGAGGGAGAGGAACTGTCGCGAGAGTGCAAGAAGAGAGGAACTGCCGCGAGAGTGCAAGAGGAGAGGGCAAGAGAGAGAAGAGAAGGCAAGGAGAGGGCTTACCTCTTCCGAACGTGCCGTCTCCCCTTCCCCCTTCTTCCCACGGAGCTGACGAGCCGCAGTGACCGCCGAAGCTTCTCCAAGCCAGGTGAGGATCAGCAGCCGCCGGAATCCCCTTCTAACGCCGCCGCAATCGCCGTCGGGAGAGGCCGGAGCTGCCCGCTGTAGCTGTCGCAATCCCCCAAAGCCTCCGCGATCGCCGTCGGAAGGAGAGGCCGGAGTAATCTGCCGTCGCCGTGCCCGGAGAGAAGAGAGGAGAGGTCGGGGGATTTTTCCCCCGACTTACGTCCACGGGGGATGTATAAACAGTGCCAAGGGGGGCCCGCGTGAGCACCCGCGCGTAGGTGGCTGCGTGAGGAGTTGACCCGGGGTCAACTATGGCGGTGGGGCCCACCTGCAAAGGGTGTTGAAAAAAAAAAGAAAAAGATGAAGAAGAGGAGCCGCGCGGCCGCGCGCGGGTGAAGGGCTTTGACCCGCGGGTCAAACAGGCTGTGGGGCCCACAGAAGAAAGGTTGTTAAAAAAAGAGGAAAAGAAGGAGAAGAGGAAGAGGAGGAGGAGGAGATCCGCAAGCCCCTGATGAACAGTACCATGGCTTCAAAATTTTAATTTTAAATCAAATTAATTTAAACAAACCGAGGCAAGCATAAGGCCGGTTCTAAACCCACCTCATGGCCTCGGCATAATCTAAAAAATAATAATTGGGAAACCAGGAGGCCGCTTCTAAACCCACCTCCTATCCCATGATTAATTCAAAACAAAAATAAAATAAACAATTAATTTAAATTAAATAAAAATTCAATTAATTCAAACAAACCGAGGCAAGCATAAGGCCGGTTCTAAACCCACCTCATGGCCTCGGCTCAACTTAAAAGAACTCAAAACAAAGGGAAACCAGGAGGCCGGTTCTAAACCCACCTCCTGACCCTCTTCTTAAGGTGGGCATACAAAGGTCTAGTTAAAAGACCCCAATGTCTTACCATCCCTCACGAGGGAGTTTTTTTTTCCCATTATGCCATGAAGAGGCTGTGCATGATCAACATGTCAACATGCCCAAACTATAGGCTAATGAGGATGACCAACCATGGGATGAGTGCCCACAATGATGCGGGCCAAACCGGCTAATCCGGCCAAACCGAACGAAAACGACTTAAAACCGGCGCTAATCGCCCTAAACAGAACTAAAGTAACCCAAAATGGAGCAAACCGGTCCGAACCGGTCCAAACAGGCCCGAAACGACCCCGAACCGAGTCGAAACGGCTTGAACCGGCCAAAACCGGCTCAAAACTGGGTGAACCGGGCTGAGCCGGCCGGTTCAGGCGTTGAACCGGCCTGAACCGGGTCAAAACCCGGTCGAACCGGTCTGGACCCGGTCGAACCGGTCTGGGGGGCTGATCCGGGCCGCGGACCGGCCGAGCGAGCCGCCGCGGCCGCGCGACCGCGGGCGAGCGCGAGGGAGGGGGCTCGCGGCGGCTTCCGCGGGTGCATCGCGGTGGTCACGTGGCTGATCCCCGCGACCGGCCACCACTAGTCCTCGCGGCAAGATCGGGACGGCACGCGCGAGCGCGGGTCGCGACAAAACCCGGCCGAGCGCGTCGATTTTCCCCGCCCGCGTTCGTCCGTCCGGCCATCGCAGCCGCGCCCACGTCGACTTCTTCGTCCGGCGAGTCCCCGCAGAAGCGGCGGCGTCGTCCTCGCGGAGGCGTTGCCCGGCCGGCCGGCCGTCGCGCGTACGACCGGCAGGATGGAGAGCATACGCCGGCGACCCTAGCGCGCTGTCTCCCGTTGTCGCCTCGCACAGACAGTGTAGTCGGGGAGCTGAGGAGCTTCGGCGACAGGGAAGAGAGAGGTCGGAAGGAGCCCGTGAGGCAGAGCACGGAGCAGGGGGAAGGAAGGGAGCAGGCGATGGTCGAGGGGGAATGGCCGCACGAGGGAGGAGCCGCGGAGGGAGGGGGATCCGGGGATCGCCGGATCCTCCTCCCGCTTCACCGTCTTCTCCTTCACTCTTCTTCTACTTCATCCGTCTGCAACCGCGAAGGAAGGAAAACCCTGCCGCCCTCATTGAGGGAGGAGGCCGCCGGAGGAGGAAGAAGAATCGCCGGCTGGTGGGGTGCAGTCGAACCTATGAAGGGGAAGTGGGAGGAATGGCACGGAGGCCAGAGGATGAGGAGGAGGGGAAGACTGGCTACCTGCCAGAACCGGAGGGTGGAGAAGGAAAAGAGACAGCGCCTGGGGGGGGGGGGGGGGGGGGGAGGAAGAAGACGGGGGCAAACGCCCCGTCGGGAACCAGGCCAAAGCCTTTCTCCAAAAATTACAATCGTTCTTGTTAAAACTATGTACATCGGACCCTCTTATAAAGAGGATGGACAAATTTTAATAAAAGACCCTCTAAGACCGACTATTTACAAACTTGTCCTCGTAGGGACACAAAAAATAAAAGAAAAACCCAAAATATTCAAAATATGTCCCCATCATTCTCTCCAACCGGGAGAAAACTCGACCTCGAGTTTTTAAACCGGTTCGGACGTACCCAAGACTCGACTCGTGGGAACGAGTCGATTCCGGGCTCTGATACCAAACTGATGCGGGACAAACCGGCTAATCTGGCCAAACCGAACGAAAACGACTTAAAACCGGCGCTAATCGCCCTAAACAGAACTAAAGTAACCCAAAATGGAGCAAACCGGTCCGAACCGGTCCAAACAGGCCCGAAACGACCCCGAACCGAGTCGAACCGGCTTGAACCGGCCAAAACCGGCTCAAAACTGGGTGAACCGGGATGAGCCGTCCGGTTCAGGCGTTGAACCGGCCTGAACCGGGTCAAAACCCGGTCGAACCGGCCTGGACCCGGTCGCACCGGTCTGGGGGCTGATCCGGGCCGCGGACCGGCCGAGCGAGCCGCTGTGGCCGCGTGACCGCGGGCGAGCGCGAGGGAGGGGGGCTCGTGGCGGCTTCCGCGGGTGCATCGCGGTGGTCACGTGGCTGATCCTGCGACCGTCAGCCACTAGTCCTCGTGGCAGCATCGGGACGGCGCGCGTGAGCGCGGGTCGCGACAAAACCCAGCGAGCGCGTCGATTTTCCCCGCCCGCGTTCGTCCGTCCGGCCATCGCAGCGCGCCCACGTCGACTTCTTCGTCCGGGCGAGTCCCCGCAGGGAAGCAGGCGGCGTCGTCCTCGCGGAGGCGTTGCCCGGCCGGCTGTCGTGCGTACGACCGGCAGGATGGAGAGCATACGCCGGCGATCCTTCTGCGCTGTCTCCCGTTGTCACCTCGCACAGACAGTGTAGTCGGGGAGCCGAGGAGCTTCGGCGACAGGGAAGAGAGAGGTCGGAAGGAGCCCGTGAGGCAGAGCACGGAGCAGGGGGAAGGAAGGGAGCAGGCGATGGTCGAGGGGGAATGGCCGCACGAGGGAGGAGCCGCGGAGGGAGGGGGATCCGGGGATCGCCGAATCCTCCTCCCGCTTCACCGTCTTCTCCTTCACTCTTCTTCTACTTCATCCGTCTGCAACCGCGAAGGAAGGAAAACCCCTCCGCCCTCATTGAGGGAGGAGGCCGCCGGAGGAGGAAGAAGAATCGCCGGCTGGTGGGGTGCAGTCGAACCTGTGAAGGGGAAGTGGGAGGAATGGCACGGAGGCCAGAGGATGAGGAGGAGGGGAAGACTGGCAGAACCGGAGGGTGGAGAAGGAAAAGAGACATCGCCTGGGGGGGGTGGAGAGGAAGAAGACGGGGGCAAACGCCCCTGCTCGGGAACCAGGCCAAAGCCTTTCTCCAAAAATTCCAATCGTTCTTGTTAAAACTATGTACATCGGACCCTCTTATAAAGAGGATGGACAAATTTTAATAAAAGACCCTCTAAGACCGACTATTTACAAACTTGTCCTCGTAGGGACACAAAAAATAAAAGAAAAACCCAAAATATTCAAAATATGTCCCCATCACACAAGCTTATTAAAAGCCGGGTATACTCAACCTTGAACCGGTTGAGAGAAGACTTCTATGCCTATCAAAGGCAGGACACTGCCTAAATGCTGAAAACAAATTCCAGGATGCCTATTAAAGGCTGGGATATGTTCAAGACAACAAATTCAAGTTGATCTCAAGACCAACAGATGCTTGATACCAAGTTGATAGAATGAATGTCATGTCATGATGCTGTATTTCAGACAATGTGGAGAATATGTTCGGTGCAAATTCAATAAAAAAAAGGAGTTCAATGACCTCATGAAATGGTCGGAATGTAAACATGAGGAATAGGAAAAATCTGTAATCCGAAGGCAGGAGACTGTAAAAAAATTCTGAACATTTTAAAAAATCTGAAGTCTGTCAATCTGTAAAACCACAAACCGAAAACAAAATCAGACCTGGAAGCTGGAATTATTTTCTGAAATATGAAATCCAGAGATTGAAAATCTGAAAGCTGGAATTAAGAGAAATCTGCAATTGGAACTCTGAAAATTGAAGAGTCTGAAATCTGAATTGGTGCAGAAATCCATCTAAGAAATCTGCAATCTGAAAATCAATTCAATGCAGAGTCTGTAGAGGATCCGAACCAAGGTCTGCAATCTGGAATTGGTCTGAAACTGAAATCAAAAATAAAAATCTGAACTTTGCAGGGAGCGAGGGCTGTAAACAGGTTTCTGCACATCTGAAATTTGAGTAAAAAAAAATCTTTGAAGTCTGAATTCAATCCACACAAAAAAATCTGAAATTTGAGAATTGAGGTGTAGAATCCATATAAAAATCTAAAATCTGCAAAGGGGGGGGGTCCGAACCAAAAATCTGCCATCTGAAAATTGAAGCTTCAACAAAAATCTGAACTCCACATTCCTTTTTCCGGAATATGAAGCCTTAACAAAACTGTAAATTAAAAATCTTTAATCCATTTCAATTAAAGCTGGAATCAGATACAACATCTAAAATCACATTAAGTTCCAAACAAGCGATTCAACAAATCTGAAATCTGTAAGGTTCACAAAAGAAAAAGAAGTACACTCTCAAACAAATCAAATTCGAACCAAGTCCCAAACCCAGCCTATTGAACACAATCAAAACCTCACTTAAATCTGAGCATAGCCGAAGCCCCTTAGTCTTTTCCATCCTCAACCAGAAACTGTAATAAACCATCGGGTGGATTCATAGTGATCCCCTGTCGGATGTCAAGTTCAAATCAGAACCCAGGAGGTCAATTCATATCAAAACCGAAGGTTGTCAAACTAGAGGATCTAAAAAACAGAAAACCTGAAGTCATCATAAACCACAATGCTGAAGATCATCAAATCAAAGGGTCTGAAATCAAGGAACTTCAGAAATCTGAAATTGCAAAGACTAAAAAAAAAGAGAAGAAGAGAGGAATCAATTGGTCTGAGCGTGCAGAGCAGTGGGTTGCAAGAGCAGAAAGTATGCAAGCCTTTGAGAAGTACGGTTTGGAAATCTAAAAATCTGAATTTCATATCCGGAGATAAAAATCTGAAAGTTCTAAGAAGGGATCAGCAAACCAAGGAGAAGATAATAAAAATGTGAAATCTCTAAACTTGCAAAGCTCAGATGCCCAAATAAAATCCACCAGGTTCAAACAAATTCAAACTCAATCAAATTAACTCAAATACAAATTAAATCAAAGTCAGACTCAATAAAATAAAATCCAAATTAATCAAGACAAAATTCAAATTCAACTAAAGATTAATCAATAATCAAACTGTCTAAAACTCAAAACAAATTTAAATCAACAAACAAATTCAACTCATTCCAACCAAACTTAAATCAATTAATCAAATTCAAACTCAAACCCAAAAAAAATCTGCAATTCGCGCAAACCACAGAATGTCAAATTCACCCCAAACTCAATTTAACTCAAACAAATCCAAACTGGGTCAATCTTAAATAAATTCAAACTAAAAGTAATCAACAAACTAAATTCAATTAAAATGAACAAATCAAATTCAATTCAAAACTAAATTCAATTCAATCAAATTCAAATCAACCAATTTAATTCAACCAATTAAGTTCAACTCAAATTTAATTCAACTCAAATCAATTTAATCAAATTCAAACTAAAGTTGAGTGCTTGCATTCCATCAGTTTCATGGGATTGTTTTCTCCTATATCCATATGTGTGTGAATGCTTATTTTGTGGATGTATGTTTCTGATTGCTATGACGATAATCAAGGGTATTCGAGTTATCTCGATGTAATTAACGTTGGATCTTCGCACCATCCGACGGGGAGAGGTCAAAATTAATTTTCAAAGAACCTAACAACCTCAAATTATAATTTTAAATATCATTGACCCTAGTTAGTACTTTTATGGAATATCACCTATTTTCCTAAGAAGTCAATATTAAGGTCAAACCTGATTCAAATTCAAAATGGAAAATGAATTTCCAAGAAAAAAGAATTAATCTTTTAAATTTGAGGTTACATCAAGTCCATAAGCTGGATCCCTGAGATTTCGTAAATTCCATACTTCGGTCATCTCAAGCAGCCCCCAGTTAGTTTAAACATGAAACAATCCAATCACCAGTGCTAGGACTGAACATTCTCTTAATCTAAGCTCGGAATACCCATGAAATCCGATCCATAGACCAGAAAACCTGGCCTTTCAGCTCACCATGTCAGATCCAAAACACCCATGAAACTTGTTCAAACAGGTCCAGAAACCCACAATACCAAGAACCTGTCCAGGCAGGCCCAGAGAACTAAAATACCCAGGCAGGCACAAAACCCAGTCAGGAAGCTCAGAAATGCAGAAATCCAGGCATACAACAAGCGGATGTGGGGAAGAAGGGCACACCAAGCATCAAAGTTGAAGCCACCAACAGCCAGAGGTTATTTCAATGGGCCATGATCAGCCACCAAAACAAATTAAAACAAATAATCAACCCCATTAAGGCTATGTGCGGGAGAGGTTCTAAACTGTGCCCTATACCTTAATAAACCTAACTAAAAATCCACAAAAGGAGTCGATCCAAAAAGGAAAGATCTCATATCATATCATCAAAAAAATAAGAATTGTTACCTAGGGCCTATAAAATGGGACTATGGCTTAATGCCTCCCACCTGAACATGTCTATCATAATTCCCCAAACAATGAAGAATTTAAAGTTCAGTGCAATCGAAAATGTGGAAGGGAGCCCTCAACTACAAAGATCACATGATTGGAATCGGTACACAAATCGGCCCAGGCCGATCCTGAGGAAGGAAAATTAATCTGGAATCGGTCCTTAAAAAACATAAAAAACAAAATAAAATGCATTTTATCATTTTGTATGCCAGAATATGAGAGTCCCGAAGAAAAACTAAAAATTAAAATTCTTAAAATTTCGAAGCCATAAAATAACTTCAGAAAATTTGAGAATCCTAAAACATAGAAAATCTCAAAATAATTCAGGAACTGAGAATTCCAAGAAAACTAAAATCTAGAAGTGGTAAAAAAATTAGAAGCCTGAATGATCCCATAAACCTAAATTTTTGATAACTCATCCTCAAATTTGAATCATAGTCTCAATATGTATGAATGTACAACTATATAGGACTTGATATAAGGTCTCTAGAACCAGGGAGGAAGAAAGAAAATAGCAAAACATAAAACTAATACATGTGGCCTCATTACCTCAATGCCTCATATGCTTCACTTTCACATTCAGCATTAACAAGAACATGGTACTAATATAGTCTCCAGCAAAACGGAAAACAAATTATAATGTAAATATTCTAAAACAGTGTGAGTTTTCGTACTTAATAATTAAAATAAAAAAAATAAAAACAATTAATGCTAATAAAGTATCCATATCTCTAACTATGAAATGGTTTCTTTCATAGAAATTAAACATATGCTTTGTAGGACTATTTTCATAGGTACTCTTATTATAATACTATAATGTTTGGTGCTTTCTCATACATCACTCATTTATTACTTTGTTCTATTTCCTTTTTTTCTCTTTCTTTTACAGAATTTGATGGATTGACTCGGTTGTCTTGGAATTAACATTTTTGTATTGTGCTTATAAATTTGTGATTGTTTTTTAGGGATTATGAGTTTCAAACATCTTGAGGTTGAGTTTTAAAATTTGCATGTGTAGCTTTTTTCTTGCTGTTTTCTCTCCCGTTAGTACTTTGTTGGTACTAAAAAGATTGCCTATATTCCTTTAAGACCGCTTTTCTTTGCTAATGGGCCAAGGGTGTATCATGCATGCACTATTATCTGTAATAATCATCAATGTCTAATCTCATAATGAAACGAACCACATCTTGCACAATGTCCAGTCTTGGGCACCTTGTTGTTTTGGCAGCTATGTTTAGTCTTGATGCTTTTTTTATTTGTGGATTCATTTTTTAAATTTGGTTAATACTTATGGTTTCAGCTTGTTGCATTTTGATGATTTGATTAAGACTTGATGTCTTCTTGATTTGGGGTATTTTGGTTTCTGATATATTAGATTTGTTATCATTCATAAATGATGTGTTCTCTTTATTTTATATTGAAGATGCCAATTTAAATTGGGAATTTAGTCAATTTTTATATTCGGGTTTTTTTTTTTGTTTCAGGATTTGTTATCCTTGATAGATTTTATACTATTCGGATTAAGAGTTATTTGCTTTTGAGAATTTGGATTTTGATTTGATGTTTTAAGATTTCAATTATGGCTTCACATTTTCATATTTGAAGGATTTGTTCCTTTTAATTTTGGGACTCCAGACTCAAGTCCTTAAGATTGGAATTTTGAATTACCCATTTCAACTTTATAATTTGAAGTTTCATATTTGTGTTTTGAATTTGGACTTCTTTTGAATCCAGAGTTTTTTAATCTGATTTGATGATTTTGGACTTAGTTTCAGATTCAAGAATTTTTAATTTGAGATTTCAATGCTCAAAATTTTCTGATTTGAAGATTCTAGAATTCGATTTTAAGATTTTTGAATTTGTTTCCAATTTTCAAATTTTGAGGATCTGTTTCTTTTTAGATCTTAGATGTCTTCAAGTTTGGAAGTTTCAAGTTTGAGTTTCAGGTTTTAGGATTTGGGATTATTGGAATCAAACTTCAGATTTTGAGTCTTTTGGTTTAGGGTTCCCCCTTTGTAAACTTCGAATTTAGGTTTTGAATCTGAAGTTTCCATTTCTATTTTCATATCCGTGAATTTTGATTTGGGAAATTCAAACTCTAGATTCAGTAATGCTTTGGCCAAAATTTCAGTTATGGTTTCTTGTGACTGGTCTTTGACTAAGTGCAAGATTGTTTGAAGATGGTTTAATGATTAATTTAGAACTGAGCATGCTGATCGGATCCTTAAGGTTTTGAGCTTTCGAGATTCTGTCAGTTTCACGTTTCTTCAAATTTTCAATTTCTCAGACCCTTGAGTTTATATATATATAACCTTCATATTCTAGGCCTCTTAATTTAATTGAGTTGGGATTTTAATTTAATGACCTGTTCGGGGTTGATTGGGCAGTTGACAGGAGTTGTTTCAGAGTGTACTGGGTCAGGCTTTATGACCTGTTATGAGGACTTGAAAGGGATCGGTCGGGACAGGCTTTATGACCTGGCTTAGGGACTGATTTAGGGACTAATTAAAGAACTGGATTAGGATTGTTTGGGGACTAGTTGATGGACTGAAACAGATCATGTTTTTCTGATTCTAAAATTTTCCAGATTTGAAGATGTGGATTTTCTAAATTCAGATTGCCTGGTTGATGATTTAATTTCTTTAGTTTAGTTTGCATCTCTTCAAGCTTAAAAAGCAATTTTGAAAACTCCCTCTCACAAGAATGACATTGAACATATAAAATGTATTGTTTGAATCAATTGAAATACATGTAGGTGAGCGAATGCATGAAATCCACAATTTCTATGAATTGAATTAGGATATGATCCCCTTTAGCCTTTGGTAGACATTTGGGATAATTCAAATGTTTGTACTTCCCAAATTTGCTGTGTTACTAGACTCTTATGTCATCCTTCAGAACTTTGAGGTTCTACCCTCTGAGTTCTTGATTTAGAGTATGCAAATTCTGAGATTTAAGTTTCAAATTTTGGGATTAAGATTTTATATTCGGGCATTTAAGATTCTCCCCAACTAAGTAATTTAAGATTTTAGAGTAGGAATATGAATTGATATTGACTCATTTTGGCATAATTTTTTACTTATTTTCTCTTCTCTTATGATATGTGTTAAATATACATTGGATTATGATACATTTCAAGACATGCATAATCCAATATAAGAGCTCACTCTCCAAACACTTATTTTAGCTTTCAAAATACCATTCTTGGTGGTTACCAACCTCTCTCCTAGGAGAATTCTTCCTCAGGTGACTTGGTTTGTTTCTGCCAAGGTCTTCGTAAATCCCCATACATGAATGATTCTCTCTTCATTGATCGAGTAAGTTGTACCATTATCTTCAAAAACCTGCAATCATACACATTTGACCAATTAAAATAGTCGTACTCTATGTTGTACCTATGTTCCATCTAATATTGAATCTAAGACTAAAAGCAATTAATTTATAATATGTGAATATATAATATTTTAAACTAATAACATAAACTATATAATACTATCTATCAATAGCATTTTAATAATTTTGTTAATTTCTTCCTTTATAATAATAATACTTGTTAATTGCTACCATCTCAACATATCAAACAATGAGTAATGAAGACTATAATATAGAAACAAATGTATGTTCAGAAAGAGAAGGTATGGTTTTTTATTTAAATTATTTATTTTTTAGTCAAATTTATTATTGACTCTGTCGTTTGAAAGTTATTTTAAGAAATAGAAAATGTAGAAGAAGAGAAGTCTTTGGAGAAAAAAAAGTGTAGAGTATTACAAGATTTATCTATCAGGCACATTGTAAGAACTATTGTGGACTGTGTATACTGTGGAGCAACAAAGTTTGAACACGAACCTCCAACATTTTGTTGTTATAAAGGAGAAAATTCCTTGAAGGCATCAAATTTTCCTACAGATTTATTAAAATTATACATGTCAAGTGATATACAATCCAACGAGTTTAGGAACTCTATACATGGTTATAACAACATATTTGCATTTACCACTTTGGGAATAAATTTGGATTAAAAGGTTGTAGATATGTCAATGGGTTGTTACACCTTCTTTATTTTGGGTCAAGTTCATCATCGCATCCCATGTTTAGTACCAAACGACAATGTTGCAAAATATCTTCAACTATACTTTTACGACACAGATAATGAAGTGTATAATTGACAATCACATGCTCCAAACTTAGATGCAGCAATAATTTAGAGGTTAGTAGGAATATTGTAAATAAATCCATATTATTTGTTCTTGAGAAATCTATATGACTTACCTTCTTTGGAGAACACGGTAATTTCTATACGAACGAACCCTGGATTAGATCAGCGTGTTTACAACACACAAACTTCTTATCAAGTGGCAGCAATTTAAATTGAAGGGAATAATATAGAAAGAAGATATGTATCTGATATCATAATTCATAGTATTGATGGAAGAAGTCATAAAGTACAATCATACTTTGGATGTTATGACCCACTTCAACATTCTTTACTTTTTCCTCGAGGGAAAACTAGTTGGCATAGAGGAATTAGGCGAACAAATAGCAAGTTAAATCATGAATATTTAAAGAACAACAACATCAAATGATCGTTACATAATCAGTGATATGGTGCAAGTAGAAGAAGGTATCTTCTAATTACTTATCAAATATAAATATTTGTGTATATTTTCTACTTACAATTTAAATAACCAATTCAACATTCAAACAGATGCAGCTTCTCAAGGAGGGATATCAATAAAATCAATAAAATTAGAAGTGATATCTTTACAAAAGATGATTGACAATAAAATAAATTCTATATCTACTAATGTAAGTTAAATATATTTTGAAATTTCTTTTTTCAAATTATTGATATACTCATTATCTTTAATTCTCTTAGATATCACATGATTTTTCTACTATTGATATTTAGCAAGTTGTATCATATGATGTCAAGGTAAGAATACAAGATATAATTACAAGCAAGAATCTATGGTACATGGCTTATCCATTTTGTGCATGACTTGTGAAAGAGGAGAGAAATATGTATACTTGTGTCAAATGTTCTAAAGAAGATATATGCCCAACCGAAAGGTTAGAAAACTGACAAAAATAAATATCATATTTTACTATATATGCATCTATATGTTATAATCATATTTTACATATGCATTTTAGAATCTTATTTATAGATATTGTCTGCATCTAAATGTTGTGGATCATACAACAAATATGTGGTTAACATTTTTCAGTCGTCAAGCTGAAGATATTTTTGGTGTAACAGTCCATACATTGAAAAAAAATAAGGTATACATTATTAAACTTCTAAACTTTCTTTGTTTCTTATGCAATACATAATGTTATATGATAACATGCAGGAAAAAGATCTTCCTACCTACCTGAACATTCTGCAGAGTTTGATTATTAAGAGATATATGTTGACTATAAAGTGTGTTAGCAGAGGAATCAACGATCCTATTAGTTACACATGTACACATGTCAAGCAGATTCTTAAGATTGATGAAGCCGAAGATTCAAACTCACAGGCTACTAATGAAATTATACAACGTCGAGAGAAAAAACAAAAAATCATGTAAAAATCTTCAATAGCTTGAGAGTCGGAAGCTTTAGAATATCATTTCATGCATTTAAAACATTATTTGTTTTTAGATAAATTTTATAACTATTTAGTGGAAGAGCGTAGATTTAAATCATTTCGTTAATTTAAAACATTTCGCGTATAATCTTCTGGTGCACGTTGTTGCATATTCTTAAAAAAAATAGTGTTATATATGAAGAGTCATGTTGTTTCACCTGTTACGTTGACTATTAAGATGATCAACCCGTGATGATTTATGGAAAATAACTCATATATAAGGTTGAAATCATCTGGATTGTTGCTTGATTTTGCCAATAAAAGTGATGAGATTCTAAAAATATGAAACAAAAATTATATCAAAAATCGGCCAATTCGAAACGCTCCGTACATGATCTAAGATGAGATTTAATTTGCATTTAACAATGAATCTCATTTCAAATTTAATAAAAGTTTTAAAATTAATAATAAGAGATGTGATTACTATTCTCACAAACTGGTTTTAAGAATGTTTGCATTATATGTATACACAATCAAGGTAAATAGATGTTAATAGATGTTCGATTTTATGTTAACATATCTAATTTTAATTTTAACTTTTATATCTAATTTATATATAGCATACCATTGACACACATGCATAGTGAATAAATTTATCGTTGTATATCACCCATATTCAACGACTCATGTTATCTGTCAATTCTCAATTTAGAAGATTTAGAAAAACTAATTGAAAATTACTCTATCGACACTAACACGTCTCTATTATCATACGGAATGTGGTTAAGCAGTAAAAAAATCTCCATTTTGTTTCTCATCAATCTCCTAATTTGTGAACTTCGGATCATTTTGTTTTATAACAATTCATTTCAAATATCATGTGAATTAACATTCAATCAGTATTCAACATATTAATCGAACACGTGCGAAGCACGTGATTTAACTAGTATCTAATGAAAGAGGGAGTTTGATAAATGCTAGAAACCTTAACCGGTTAGGATACAAGTTAGCGTAGGAAGAAAAGAGAAAATAAAATAATTAATATATTTTCTTTTAATCTTATCTTTACAATAATATTATAATCAATACATATCTATTTTACTAAAACTCGATTATTACAATGTGTTCTCAAATTATCTTCTACTTTTGTCGGTCTTTTATTAGAACGTGGTGAATGTTAAGGGGGTGTTTGGTTGCATGATAATTTTTTGTACACTTTCATGATAAAAAATCGTATTAAAATAAAAAGTGAACCAACTCATGACATAAAATTATCATGTTTGGAGGGATGTGATTGCAAAAAAGAGTAACTACCACACATGATCAAACAAAGTGGGGGACCACAAGAAAAAAGAAAGAGGTGAGATCCTCTTTTTTTTTGTTTAAGAAGAAAATCACTTTTAAAACATAAAATTGTCATGGTTACCAAACACCTCTTTTAACAAGTTTTCTTACAATTTTTAAAAATTAAAACAAAAACCTTAATTATCATGCAACCAAACACCCCATAAGTTTTTTTTTAGAAGTTGATTTCTTATTAAGATATTAAAATAAAAGAATTGTATAATTTTTATAGGTCAAACAATTCAGTGCACCCGGAGGAATGAAAGCTTGCATGTCTCCGGTAATTTGCATTCCCTTCTTTTGTTATCGCCACTTCAAGAATAAACAATTCTTGTCTAATCGGATAATTTCTTGAAGTGAGGTGATTGTTTCCTAGATGCAACCATGTAAATGAAATGGTTTTCATGTTAAAATAACTTCTTCTTGCAATTTTGATTGTCAAAAAATATTAGGAAAAGTCCTATACCAAGAAGATAAAAGTAATATTAGGAAAAGTCCATAGTTCTTTCAACTCATCACTTTAGGGTTGTAATTCCGAACATTTTAGACGTAATCTGTGTTCTTAGATGCCAGAATGACATTTTTATTTATGTTTTTATTCTAAACTTGAAAGATATACACTGGTAGAAAAGTATATACCTACTTGTCATTTTTATGTTTTCTAATTATAAAACTTTTATGTGTAGAAAGTAAATACAAGACAAAAAAAGTGAATAAAATAGTTGTGCTATTCAATATTACTTTTTTGTCATTTTTAAGTTGAACATATATTTTATGACAATTTTGAATATGTTAATATTTTTTAGTGGGATATTTTTTTAATGTTGTTTAAGATTATGTTTTAAGATGAATTATTGCTTGTATACAATAAATTAGGATATGTATATAAATTATCTTTTACCTTTGTTGGTCCTCTATTAGAATGAAATGAATGTTGAGTTTTTCATTTAGAGGTTGAATTCTTATTAAAATATTAAAATAAAAAATTTGTATAATTTTTAATAGGTCAAAGAGTTAGTACACATATTTCAAATGTTGATAAAAAAGATATTTTTTACTTTTAACTATCATACATTTAAACTATAAAATTATAACTTTATAATAATTTTTATTTTTATATATTTTTATATTATATAATATTTAGAATAACAATTCCACTAGTAGTAGTTGTAAAAAATAATTATTAGTTAAATATTTTATTACTTTATTCAATTTTTAATGCATAAAATTGTTGAAATGGATTTACAGACATGATCAAAAATATTTTCAAGAAAATAATAACTTACGGAAAACCAAATAACGAAAATTTTTTCAATAAAAATGAATTAATGTAACCAAAAAGTAGACACTGTTTTCAATTTCTTTAGAATACATAATCCAAGGAAAATATTTTTATTGATTTTACTTTTACAAGCAAACAAACAAAATGTAATTAAAAATTATGAATTAGTTAATGTAAATAAAATAATAATCATATTTATTTTTTATATTAAATATTATCTCTTTTGAGGCTGATCATAAAGTTAATATAAAAATTAATATTATGTTACTTTCAATGTTCCAACGGTGGTCTAACATTGGATGTACCTCACAAGTCAACCAAATTTCACGTCTTCTAAATGCGGTGATTGTAGGGGTGCAATCGAGTTGAGTCAAATCCAGTATGATACTGTTCAAACTCAGTTTGGTAAATTTTATCAATGTTTGGTATTCGTCGAGTTTTCTGATGCTTTGTTCCTTCAATGCGTTGGAGCTTGACTCATTGAGCCACAGATCAAGCTCGATCTACTAAAACTCAAGACATAGAAAAATGAACTTAAGCAATGTAATACCTCATGGTCGGATGGATAAGAAGGAAAAGATGTTGCGTTGACGAGGCCCCCAGCGCACCAGCAGGTAGTCGCCACATCA
Organism: Cryptocoryne crispatula var. balansae; assembly: GCA_036172225.1. Taxonomy (NCBI): domain Eukaryota; kingdom Viridiplantae; phylum Streptophyta; class Magnoliopsida; order Alismatales; family Araceae; genus Cryptocoryne; species Cryptocoryne crispatula. The sequence continues at coordinate 12,430,549 of CM069933.1, forward strand.
CCGCTCCGTGTAGGACCTAGCGCCAGCCGGGAGCCTAAGCAAGAGGTAGCAGCAGCCTCAACGCTGCCCGCACCGTTTTGTGCCTTGCCAGGAACGTCTGTCTAGCCAAGCTTGGCTTGCGCCCTTCGACGACGAAGAGCAAGTTGTGGCTGCAGAGAAGGAAGAGGATTAAGAAGATGGCTGCCATGGTCGTAGCTTCTCTCGTCGTACAGAAAAGAACCCATGCCGGTTGATTGCATATTCACATCCGAGGAGAACCCGGATGCATCCGCACTGCCTTGGGGGGAAGGGCGGGGGGGCACCAATGATGGAGCTCGGCTGGTTCTTGTGATGAGATGAATAGAGAGAGAGAGAGAGAGGAGGTGGAGGCGGAGGTAGTGGAGAGAGAGCCTGGCTGGTTCTCCTTCTTTCCAGGCGATGTACAAAATCACGGGTTTTTTTTTTGTATATAGCACCGTTCAAACAATTTATTAGTAAAAATAGCACCGTTGAGAAAAAATTCGTGAAATAGCACCGTTGAAGTCGTATCTCTAACATGCTATTAAACCCTCCGGGCCACCGTCAGGTCTCCATCATGTCATGCCATTACATTAATTTCTTCTCTCTCCTGGACCATGATACGTGATCACGGTTATTATTTCTTTTCTCAACAGACAATCAAATTTTTATTTTATTTATTTCTTTCAAATTTTGTAATAAAAATATTTATTTTTTAAAATAAAATGTTATTTTTATTTATTTTAATGTTTGTTTATTTTCAACAAAAGATCTTGTTTTCTTCTTCATTATAAATTAACATCTTGGTACAAATTCATATAAAATAAAATTATAATAATTATTAAATATATAAATCAATAAAAATAATTTTTAAAAATTTAAATTTATATTGAGTTTCTTCAAATTTAAGTTTCATAAAATTTTAGATCAAACTTAAGCTTACTTTCATAAAGTTCAATTTGAACTAAATTTTAGCAAAGTAAATTATTTCCACTTTAGCTCAAACCTATCTCAATTAAATCAGAGATATTTATATTTAACTTTTTAAAATTATATATTTTCACTTATGTTACTAAATTTAAAACAACAATTTTGAACTCTATGTAGACTTAATTTGAACAATGAGAAATTATAGTAAATTATTTTTTGATCTAATAGATAAAGAGTATATGGAATAAGTTATATATATGTATCATAATTGTATAAGTTGAGTAAGTGTATAAGTTATATATGTCTCGAGTCATCTTGACCTATGTGATTTTCGAGAACGTAAAAAACAAGAATCCTAATATGTAATCTTTTACGATTCATACTTAAAATTATTTACCGCAAAAAATGTGTTAGAATACATAAATATTTACAATACACTAATTAATCATAGAAAATATAATTTTTCAATGGTAAACAACAAATAGACCATAGAAGATAGCATAGCTATTTGAGAAAAGAAGTTACAAGTCACTAATTGTTACGTGAACATGTGGCTTTATTATGTCCTCGTTGATTACAGATTGAGCAACGATAGCTCTGTCGTTGTGGATCTACATCCATGTTTATGCGTCTTCTATTCTTCTTTGGTCTTCCTGGTAGCACCTTAATTTTTGACGGATGCAAAGGCACAATATTGAAAGCTGAGTTAAGTGATGGCCACAACCTCTTATCTGGAACTGTATGAAACTGACTTTCATATGACTTTTGATAATTTCCAGTTGTATACCACTCTGATACAAATTGATAATGATCCCAATTACTATAAGCTAAAGCACACATTGCATGTTTGCATGGAAAGTGTTGCAACTGAGCTCGTTGGCAAGAATATGAAACTTCACGATTTTCATGTATGTCAATACGGAAAATATGTCCGTACATATCATCCACAACATACTCTTGGTAATTTACCCTTGCTTATAACATTAACTCTCTAGAGTTTTGCTTAGTATGACGCATCAGTTGCTCTTGTGCTGGTGCTAGGCGAGATTCCAATATTCTTCCATGTTCACTTCGTTCGTAAAATAATAATCTCAACCGATGATAAGTCATATGTACTAATGCATGAATAGGCTGTCCTCTTGCACCTTTTAAAATGATGTTAACACACTCAGAAACATTAGTTGTCATGATGTAATAACGTTTTCTCTCGTCACAACATAAAGCCCAATGTTGTGGTGGTACATTGAATAACCAATTATATGCATCTTCGTTGATAGCTTTAATAGCATTCAACTCAATATCAAAAATAATAGGATCATGAGTTTTTCCTGCATTCCACATTTTCTGAAATAATTCTGCATTCTTAAAATGCTTATGAAAATTATCCCGATAATGTCTAAGACAAAATCTATGAGCAACATTTGGGAAAACTTGTTGTACAACAGTTAAGATACCAGCCATCCGATCAGATATTATGCACATGTCATCTTGATGATCTCTAACTGCAGGAATAAATGCTCTCATTTGAGTAAGAAACCACTCCCAACTTTTAGTTTTCTCTTTATCGACGACAGCAAAAGCAAGAGGAAATATACCCTTATTTGCATCTACTCCAGTAGTAATAAGCAATGTGCCACGATACTTTCCAAATAAGAATGTGTCATCAACACTAATCACCAGACAACAATATCTCCAACCATCCATACATGGCTTAAAACTCCAGAATAAATATTTGAATTGCCCTGATTTTGAAGCCCGAAAGTTATATACTGAGCCTGGCATAACTTGTTTTATACTTTCCATATATCGTAAAATATTTCTATATGATTCAGCCCAGCCACCAAATATTTTAGTAAATGCCTTTCTTCTCCCATCCCAAGCTTTAATATAAGATATTTTATAATGATATTGTGCTTCAACTAATTCTTTTATCTCTTTAGGATGAATGTCCAATCGAGCACGGAAAATAGGTAAAATCAATCGAAAAAATCAATTTTGCATTTAATTGTCGATGATATCTTTGTTTTATTGGGGTGTAGCATGTATGTGCTCCGTCATAACCCGTAATCTTCCATGCTCCTCCAGCTCTTTTACTATTACAAGCATGCAAATGCCAATGACATTGATGTTTTTGTTGACAAACTAACGTGAGTTTTGAATTAGAAGATCTCTCTATTCAAAATTGAAAAATTTTTCTAATAGACCAAAGAGAAATACTTGACAATAACTCGTCTTTTGAGGGAAAAATATCACCAATCTTAAAATATTGTAAAATTTCTCCTTCATTCATAATATCATCATCTTGGTGGACATCAAGATTTACTGCACCTCCAATCCACTGGCCATCAACATCTACTAATTTTACATATTCATTTTCTTCGTAAATGTTATTAACAGTTGCACCATCTATTCAATCTACATTCTCATTCTGTGTACTTTCATCAACTAATGATATTGTCATATTTTCCAAATCATCAGCACTATCATTATCACTTCTATTTTCAGAACTTTCACTATATTCTTGAACATGTGTGCGATGAAATTCCATAAAATCATGTTGAACATTTGCACTTGGTCCAACTTCCAATGAATAATTGGACGAATAATACGGATATGAAGACATGAGTTGACTTGAATATTGTGCCCTATTAAAATTAAAAAATTAATACAATAACTATACAATATCATGTAACAAATGAATAGAAATATATTTACCAAGGATCTGAACTCGATGGTATATATGTGAATGGATCATATGAAGGTCGAACTTGAGATATAAAATGTGATTGATCATATGTCGGTTGAATATCTTCTTTCTCCACATATAAAGTCAAAGATTTATGTATGCATTGTTCAATCATTGTAGAACATGTAAAATCATCGTTAACTTCAACCACAACAATCTCATCACCAACATATTTGTTCATGACGGGTTATGAAAGTCAGTTTCATACAACCCGTATACAACTGGAAATTATCAAAAGTCATATGAAAGTTAGTTTCATACAGTTCCAGATAAGAGGTTGTGGCCATCATTTAACTCAGCTTTCAATATTGTGCCTTTGCATCCGCCAAAAATTAAGGTGCTACCAGGAAGACCAAAGAAGAATAGAAGACGCATGAACATGGATGTAGATCCACAACGACAGAGCTATCGTTACTCAATCTGTAATCAACGAGGACATAATAGAGCCACATGTTCACGTAACAATTAGTGACTTGTAACTTCTTTTCTCAAATAGCTATGCTATCTTCTATGGTGTATTTGTTGTTTACCATTGAAAAATTATCTTTTCTATGATTAATTAGTGTATTGTAAATATTTCTGTATTCTAACACATTTTTTGCGGTAAATAATTTTAAGTATGAATCGTAAAAGATTACATATTAGGATTCTTGTTTTTTACGTTCTCAAAAATCACATAGGTCAAGATGACTCGAGACATATATAACTTATACACTTATTCAACTTATACAATTATGATACATATATATATAACTTATTCCATATACTCTTTATCTATTAGATCAAAAAATAATTTACTATAATTTCTCATTGTTCAAATTAAGTCTACATAGAGTTCAAAATTGTTGTTTTAAATTTAGTAACATAAGTAAAAATATATAATTTTAAAAATTTAAATATAAATATCTCTTATTTAATTGAGATAGGTTTGAGCTAAAGTGGAAATAATTTACTTTGCTAAAAATTAGTTCAAATTTAACTTTATGAAAAATAAGCTTAAGTTTGATCTAAAATTTTATGAAACTTAAATTTGAAGAAACTCAATATAAATTTAAATTTTAAAAAAAAATATTTTTATTGATTTATATATTTAATAATTATTATAATTTTATTTTATATGAATTTGTACCAAGATGTTAATTTATAATGAAGAAGAAAACAAGATCTTTTGTTGAAAATAAACAAACATTAAAATAAATAAAAATAACATTTTATTTTAAAAAAATAAATATTTTTATTACAAAATTTGAAATAAATAAATAAAATAAAAATTTGATTGTCCGTTGAGAAAAGAAATAATAACCGTGATAACGTATCATGGTTTCAGGAGAGAGAAGAAATTAATGTAACGGCATGACATGATGGAGACCTGATGGAGGCCCGGAGGGTTTAATAGCATGTCAGAGATACGACTTCAACGGTGCTATTTCACGATTTTTTTCTCATCGGTGTTATTTTACTAATAAATTTTTTGAACGGTGCTATATAAAAAAAAACCCCAAAAAAACCCCAAAATCACTTGCCGCCCAATTTTCAACCCCTCACGTGTGGGAGAGAGCGAGAAAGGGGAGTGGCAGCGGCGTGCACAAGAGAGGGGGAGAAGGTAGAAATGAGAGCAGCGTGCATCACAATGCCTTCTACCTAACACCATTTGATAGCAATTGGCATCCGTTAAGACTTCATATGGCGGGTAAGGGCAAGACGACAGAATTTTTTTTGAAATGAGCTATTTTTGGCACGTAACACCCTCACATTTTTAATCATGGAGAGAACATCTTATACAATGATTTATACAAACTCTCCGTATCTCGCAGTGTCATTTGTACTGCGCACATCAAACAATGAGATGAGTATTTTAAACGAATAATTAATGAAGTGGCTCACGAGGTTATTGATTTGAGCTGGGATATGTTCAGATTTGACTCATTTGTGAAACTAAATTCTTTTTTGTTTTAACTTGTTATATTGTTTAATTAGTCGAATTAAATTTTTACCTAGTCCGGAATGAATGAGTTGCTGACTGTATGGTTCGTTTGCACCCGTCGAAGAATGTGAGTCTGCAACGATTATTAATGCTATTTTTTTTGTCTACTGCCGCAATGGTTATGGCAAAGAACTCAACGGACATCACCTCCAGATCGAACCTCAGGCTAGATGTTAACGGCTGCATAGTTAGGCGTCGTTTGGTACAGGGATAAAATTAATAGCGATAGGAATACACAAATCTTTGTGATTAACTCTACCTCTACTATATTTAATTAGAGTTAGAAAAAATTTAAAGAATAATCTGATCCTATCTTTGGTATGATAAGAAAAAATTCAAATATAACTTTATATTTTTACCTGTGTTCTTTTATATTATCTTATTTTATTTTTCATAATATATTCATAAACATCTTCTTAATCAATTTACATAGTTACGTAATAAAAATTTTAAACTATAATTTGAAGATAATTTAAAAAATATAATATCAATTTTCATCTAATCCGTAGTACTAATTATAAATAAGACCCATTAGCAGATGAAATTGCAAGATAACATTTGTGACGAAAAAATCATGTATCGAAAAGATATGAGCCAACAAATATTGTGAAAAGAAAAATAAGAATTTATGTTATTAACCAACACACTAAACATCGATTGTTTTTCTATATGTCCACATGCATAAATAGTGAAAAATTAGATCTAATAGCATCTTAAAATTTCTCTTCACCCTTTTGATTACATATATGATCCCTATGCTTTTTGTTATCATATCTTATGAAACATGCTCATTCATCAATGTATTGATATCAACTCATGACAAGGGGATATGCTTCAGCAAAGATAGCTACTAAGATGTAGATACAACAGAAAGAGATTCTTCATTGCTCCCCTTCCTCATCCATTGGAACTTGTAGCAGGAAAACAACCCTGAAATCAATACCTATGTAGCAGAACAACGCATGAAGCTTGGTAAATCAATATTTAACGAACTTAGATTCATCCACTAGAATATGTAGGATAAAAAAGCAACTATATATATCTCAAACCATTTCGAATTTTCAGGAATCAAATGAAAAGTAAAACATAAGTGTATAGAAAAAATATAAAAAAGTGCATAAAAGAGCAACACTATCATACAACACTCATAAAAAATAGAAAATGGGAGCTTTTAGGATGAAGGGTAGTACATATCTTTGCTTGAAATCATCCTTGTAAAGCATATCATGTCTTCTCATAAACTCCTACAAAGATTGTTGAGAATAACCCATGAGTTGTCGTTCACAATATTAAGGGAAAGATGGAAAATAAAGACCTTACCAATATGTTCAAGAATATACTCTTATTCAGTATAAATAGCATTATCTTCATTACTTGCACTATCATGATGCATCTATCGTAATGAAGTCCTAAGTTGTATGCAATGATAATTGAATCATAATGAGATCATGATAATAAGATCAATTATTTAGAAACATGTGATCTAAATATTCTTAGTTGTAGGATTTTTGAGATGGTACATCAAGGATCTAGTAAAATTAGTGTATATGATATCTTCTGATATGATAAAATTGGTCGATCTCATTGATCATCATTTGTGGGGACACTAAGATACATGTACATGTGCTTAATAGAGAAATGAGTTCACTAAATTAACTAGTATAAAATCCCTGAATGGTATCTTATGGATTATCGATCAGGGTATTCTATCATCATGGTTGCACGGTTGTATTTTTTACCTAAGTTGCCAAAGATGCCTTTCCAGGTGTACCATGTACTTTGACTATTGACTTATGAATAATTTAGTATTGTGGTCCTATACAGTTAATGGATTGGGTATAAGAGAAACTTGATGAAGAAAATTGAACATATAATAGGGGATCATCCACCATCGATAGGATATAGAGAATGTTCTATGGATAGTACTCTAATTGATAGGATAATTGAAAAATGATTTTTTAATTGTTCCAATTATGGGTACAAGATCCCATAGTGTCAATCTAGGAGTTGATAGTTGATGTCTTACTCCAATCAAACTAGGACATTGGATGGATGAAGATTTATATTCGTGTGGTAACGAATGATGTAAAGGCTCTTTGGAGAAGAGTTCATTCAGAGTCATTTGGGATTATAGGACGTGACTTGTACCCTTTATGATCAATAGGTTAATAAATCTATTATGGGATAATATATTTAATTTAAAAGAATTTTTTTAATTAGGCCACAACCAAATGGGCCCTTGGGCCTAGTAGGTTACACACATAAGGACTAACCATGAGTTTGAGGCTTGGGTTAATTTATAGAACAAGAAGGAGTTTTGTGAAAAGCTCTAAGTTCTATAAATAATAGTGATGAGAGAGCACAAACCCTATCAAGCCAAGGAAGCTCTCTGTGCCTTAGCTAGCCTCCTTCACCATCTTCCACCCTAGCAGCCATCACTGAATAGTGGAGCTCCATTTGGGACGACTGGTTAACACCGGTGTAGAGGAGAACCTGACTTCGGAGGTAGTTTGTGTTGATATGACTAGAGACCACATACTTGAGTGGCTTAGAGAGCGAATGCTCTATCTTCTCTAATTTATAAGGATTATTTGAATCTTACAAAGGTACATGTTCGAAATCATTTCAGATACCAGTTTTACTAACATCATTCGGTTCTGATAGAGACCAAGACATTGATATACTAGGAATCAAAAATCTTCTCTATGATAATCTAATTGGATTGATTCCTTGCAAGTGGTATCAGAGCCAAGTTTGAATTTTGTTTGAAATTAACATTGTTTCGATGTCATTTCATATATTTTGTTTTTTCTTAAATATGTACAAATGTTCATTTTGACAGAGCCACCATAAATCGTAAGTGAAGCAATTTTGACTTTGGTTTGCTCTAGATGAATATCATGACAAAGGGCTTTCTAACCATGCAAACCGTTTTGGACCATTGGAGAGTCTAATAGAGGGTCTAAATGACAGTGATTTTGTTTTACTAAATTCACCATTTCAATTTGGGGATTTCTTGATATCTTCTTCCATGAAGACATTTGATGCCTTATGGATGGTTTAGAAGATAGGTAATGTGATTACCAAGAGTTTCCCATCATTATTTGGCTTCGAATGGCACCATCAGATATGGATCGAGCGTTTTTTTGGTGAGGAGAAGCTCTAGGGCTAGAGATGCTTCTTTCCAATTTTCCCATTTATTGGAATTTTTTTCATGGAAATAAAATGGTAATTTTTAATTCTTATTCAATTTGGAGTCAAATCACTAATTTTGGCTACTTTTTACAAGATTGAAATGTCTACATTTTTAAAGGCCTTACTATTTTCTCGATTAGTGATGTTTCTCTGCCCATTGGGTGGAGAAGATGAACATATTAGGTCCATCAAGACCTAGTAAAATGCAACCACGTAGATCCTCTTGATGCGACAATCAACTCCTGATTTGACCGAGAGTTGTGCACGAAGGTGCACCCTTGCTCGTAGGTGCATAGCGGCACATGAGAAATGCACAAAATAAAAGGGGGGGTGACGCAATGCACCCTGCCCTTTAAAATTGATGTTAAATTGTTTCAAATCAAAATAATTCTAAAAAAACAATTTATAAAATTTATGAATTTTTTTTTAAAAATTATATAATATATTATAAAAGTGTTTGATGATTTATTATGTGGTTTTGAGCTCTATTGTCATATATTCATTTATTGTTAAGTTTTGAAATTGTTTTAATGACTTAATTTGTAAAATTATTGTCTAATTTAATTATGTAAAACGTGATTTTCCAAAATGATGATTAGGACATTGATTTGGCATTTGTATAGCTTTAGGAAAGCATGGATTGTCCAAATTATTTGGAGTTGCTTGTATACATCATATAAATTTTTTATATGGTTATTTCATGTTATTTATTTCCTTAATAATTCAAAAAACTTGAAATTGGGAATTTCAAAACAAATAATGTATAATTTTATGATATAATAGTTATATTAGATTGTTACCATGCATTCGTACTATGTTCATATGATAATATTTATGTGTGAATGCTTAGATGATCATGGAGTTAAAAAATATGTCATGTAATTATGCTTAATTTGTGATGGCATGTAATTAAGGGCTTGCGTGCCTAATTTTACCTTTCATCAATTCTGATTGTATTTCTACCTCCCTCCATGAAATGTACTCCCCTTGATTAAGATCAAGGTTTCTTATTTGATTAATGTACATTTATGGGTCTATGTACCTTAATGCTCTTGTAATGACATGTTGACTATTCGAGGAGGAGAGAGCGGGATGATTGGTTCAAGTATTGGTGACATGTCAACACTGTCATAGGATGCTTAATCCTTTAATGCATACCAATCTGGCTTCGGTCATTCATTAATGGGATGAAAGTCCTTGATCATCTTTTTAAAATCTACAAATTTGATATGTATGTGTGTTAAATACCTTAGATATATGATATTCAAAGGTATATATATGCAATACATACTATGATGAGACTAAAACAAAAACCCCTACTCATTTAAATATGGTTGATAAGTATGGGACATTAAGACTGAATCACGTAGCCTTCCGTTGTTATGGTCTCGATGAGACAATTTTAGATTGGGTGAGATTGCTGTGTTTATTATAAGGCTCACTCAATAAAGGATTGGTGATCATGGTCAAGGCCTAAAGTCAAACCTTGGGGTGGACTATTGTCATGGCCTTGTTGTGTTTAACATAAGGGTTGTGCTGAGAATCTATGCCCATAATGTAACAAGTGGATTTGACCTAACTAGAGTATATGATTTGTTGTGTTTCCCACAAGGTCATGACTCTAGAGGTTAAATGACTAAGAGTTGCAACTAGCAAAATTCGTCTACCTATTGTGTTTTCCACAAGATGGTCACCATAAGGTTAATAGGGTCGTGGTCCCCACTACGATGTCATTGTGTAATGAGGCTTATGTAAATTCACCAAAATTAGTGCAAGTATAAATCTGAGAATTGTTTTCATTGCTGAGTGTATAGCCTATGTGCTTGAGAAGCCAGTCCCATATGAACCATCTGTTGATGTTGATGATGAGAACATTCATACTTATATAAAGTATAAGGAGGATAGATCACTTTCCCAATGCTACATGTTAGTCTCTATGAGAGTGAGTTGCAGAGGCAACATGAGAAGATGGATGCTAGATCCATCCTAGCTCACTTTGAGGAGATATTTGATGCACAAAGTGGAACAGAGCGATATGAGATATCCAATAGTATGTTCAAGGCAAGGATGCATGAGAGAACATCTTGATAGAAATGTATGCCCTACAAGCCAATCATATATGATATGATTCGACATTTCTAGAAATATCTCATTCAATTAATTAGGCAAATCTTCATTATAAGCTCTTATTAGAAGCGAATATCATAATGAAGTCCTTGATCAAATACAATGATGATTAAATCATGATGAGATCATGATAATGAGATTGATCATTTAGAGGTATTTGATCTAAATGTTCCTAGTCATAGGATACTTGAGACGGGACATCAAGGATCCGGATAGACTAGTGTATGTGATGTCTTCTCATGTGATGAGGATGACCGATCTCATTGGTCATTAGTGTGGAGACACTGGGATACACATACAAGTGGTCATTAGTTGAATGAGTTCACTGAACTGACCGAATTAGAAACCCTGAATGGTATCTTACCGAACTGTCTATCAGGGTCTTCTATCATCACGGTTGCATGGTTGGACCTTTGACCTGAGTCGCCAAAGATGCCTTGTTGGGTGGAACTTCTGCTTTGACCATTGACTTATGGATCACAATTTAGATGGTCCTATATAGCGATGGATCGGGTACAAGGAAAATCCGATGGAGGCAATTGAGCGGACAACAAGGGATCGTCCACTCTCGGTAAGTGAGAGTGAATGTCCTATGGGATAGTACTCTAAATCCCTGGCCAGGGTAGATAGGATAATTGGAAAAGGAGTTTTCCAATTGATCCAATTCCGAGTACATGATCCTATAGAGTCGGTATACTAAGGAGTTGACAGTCGATGCCGTACTCCTTTCTGACCGGGACATTGGATGGATGAGGGTTTATATCCATGTGGTAACTGATGATGGAAAGGCTCAATGGAGATGAGATTATCCCCATAGCCATTTGGGATCATGGGATGTGGCTTGTACCCTTCATGATCGGTAGGCTGACTAATCTGTTATCGGATAACAAATTTAATTAAATTAAATAGATTTGTTCTATTTTATTTAGGCCTCAACCAAATAGGCTATTGGGCCTAGTGGGTCACACACAAAATGACTTATCCACAAGTACAGGGGCAAGGGCGTAATTTATAGAGATTTTGGGTTTTTATGAAAAATTTCATAATTCTCTATAAATACTAATGGTTTCAGCCAAACCCCATCAAGCCAAGGGTGAAAACCACGTCCCAAGTCTCCTCCCTACCTCCTCCTCTCTCTAGAAGGTGTCCATGGTCGATGGAGCTCCGTTAGGGAAGAGTTCTCGAGGCCGGCGTGAAGGGAGAACCTGCTGTGGATGAAGTTCGTGTGGATACTGCTGGAGACCGGACACTTGAACGGTTTGTAGAGCTTGAGAAGCTCATCTCCTTCCTCTCCATGGGATTATATGAATCCCTATCAGGTATATTCGAACCCGATTTGATCGGTTTTCAGTTTTCGTCGTTCGGTTCTGATTGAGACGGATTCTAAAGGAACCCATAGGAATCGTCTCTTCCGCTGCACCAAATTTTAATGGACGATTCCTTACACATCTATGAAAACCCATGTTCTTAAGTTGATAGAGTGAGTGGAGAGGTTGACTAAGCTCTGGTTCTCCCTAAACAAGGAGCTAGATGTAAACCTTGTCCTCCAATCTCTGTCATCTTCTTATTTCTAATTCATTATGAACTTTAACATGAGCAAGCTAGAATACTCTTGTAGATCTGCTTACCATGTTGAAGACAATTGAGAGCTCTATGAATAGTGGGAAACCTCTTGTACTAATTGTTGGTAAGACCAACAAGAAGATACAAGCTCGTCAGATGGATAAGAAGGGTAAGGCAAAAGTCAAGAAGCAAACCAAGAAGGAAGGGCTCAAGAAGGATAAATGATATTTCTTCCACTATCATAAGGATGGCTACTAGAAGAGGAACTACAAGTTGTATCTTGTATAGAAGGCAAAAACGAAGCTTGGAGAACTTTCAAGTATTTTGTCATTGATGCCAACTTGTCTTTTAGATCCACATCATGGTTATTAGTTACTAGATGTGTGTCTCATATATGCAATGACATACAGGTGTTGATAAGTTGCAAAGGGCTTCATAAAAGAGAGGTGGACCTGTGGATAGGAAGTAGTTCAAAGGTTGCAGCATTAGCCATGGAAGAAGCTAGTCTTAAGTTGCCTTCTAGAGCCATATTAGTCTTGTATGAGTGTTATTATGTTCCTTCTATTGTCAGGAACATTATTTCTATTTCCTGGTTAAATAAATGTGGATTTGTTGTGAGTTTTGAAAATGTGCATGTTCTATTATTTTGAAGGTAAAGTGTTTGCCAGTGGAGATTAGCAAATGGTTTGTTCATATTAGATATGGAATCTCCCATTCTATGTGTGGATACTCCTCATAAGAGAAGAAGGGTTGATCTTGATCAAATCCTACTTTGGCACTATAGGCTTGGTCACATCAATGAATACATACTAAAAATGCTCAATAAAGATGGATGCATTAAGCTAAATGATTCTGAATCACTGTCTACTTGTGAGTTTTGTCTTATTATCTTATGAGAAAAATGATTAACTCTCTATTTAGTGGACATAGAGAGAGAGGTAATTTGTTGTTGGAACTCATACATACTGATGTATGTGGTCCTATGTCAACTCAAGCCAAAGGTGGATTCTCCTACTTCATTATAATCATTGATGATTTCTCGAGGTATGGAGGTGTACTTGATGAAGTACAAATGTAAGGTTTTTAAGAAATTTCAAGAATTTGAAATGAGGTTGAGAAACAATTAGGAAAGACAATCAAAACTTTTCGATCTGATCGAGGAATAGAATAATTATGAACTAGTTTCACATGGTATTTGAAAGACAATGAAATTCTATCTTAGTGGACACCTCCATACGCTCAACTTAATAGAGTGGCTAAAAGGAAGAACCATACTTTGTTAGATATGGTGCGGCCTATGATATCTTTTGCAGAATTGCTTTTATCCTTTTGGAACTATGCACTTAAAACAACTACTTATATCCTAAATAGAGTTACCTTCCAAGTTTGTTATGACTATACAATATGAAATATGGAAAGGGAGAAAGCCTAACTTTAAACATGTTAAGGTTTGGGGTTGTCCCACCCAAGTGAAAAGGCATAACCCTGATAAGTTAGAATTTAAGATTGAGAGGTGTAGAATTGTGGGATATCTTAGAGAAACCCATGGATATTATTTCTACCACCCAGATGAACAAAGAGTTTATATTGCAAAATGGGCTATATTCTTAAAGGAAGAGTACCTCCTTAAATAGAAATAGTGGGAGCACGGTAGAGCTGGAAGAGGTTCCACATCCACAACTAGAGGACACTTCTAGAAGGGTGCTTGAAAAAGACGATACACATGTAAGGAATCTTCCTATAAAATTTAGTGAAGGAAAGCGACGATTCTTATAGGTTCATTTAGAACTTGTCTCAATTGAAACTGAAAGATTAAAATCAAAAATTGATTAAAACATATTTGAATATACTTGATTGGGATTCATCTAATACCATGGAGATTAAGAATATGAGCTTCTAAAACTCTTCAAACTGTTCAAATGTCCAGTCTCCAGTGGTATCTACACGAACATCATCCACAATAGGTTCTCCCGTCTCGCTAGACTTGAGAACTCTTCCCAAATGAAGCTCTATCCCCATGAATGCTTTCCAGAGAAAGGAGGAGATAGGGAGGAGGCTGAGGACATGTTTTTCACTTTTGTCATGATAGAGCTTGGCTGAAATCATTAGTATTTATAGAAAATTTGGAATTTTTTTATAAAAACCCAAAATCTTCATAAATTACACTCTTGTTCCTATACTAAGTCTTTATGTGTGTGTCTCACTAGGCCCGATAGCCTATTTAGTTGAGGCCTAAATAAAATAGAGCAATTCTAATTAATTTTATTAAATCCGTTATCTGATAACATATTAATCAGTCTACCGATCATGAATGGTATAAGTCACATCCTATGATCCCAATTAGCTATGATGATAACTTTATCTCCATTGAGCCTTTCCATCATTAGTTACCACATGGATATAAACCGTCATCCATTCAATGTCCCGTTAGAAAGGAGTACGGCATCGATTGTAAACTCCTTGGTATACCGTCTCTATAGGATCTTGTACTCAAAATTAGAATAAATGGAAAACTCCTTCTCCGCTTATCCTATCCACCCTGCCTAGAGATTTAGAATACTATCTCATAGAAAATACTCTTACTTACTAAGAGTCAACAATTCCTTGTCGTCTACTCAATTTCCTCCATCAAGTTTTTCTTATACTCGATTCATTGCTGTCCTGTACCATCTAAACTATGATCCATAAGTCCATAGTCAAAACACAAGGTCATTCCAACAAGGCATCTTTGACAACTTAGGTCAAAGGTTCAACCATGTAACCGTGATGATAGAAAATTTTGATTGATAGTTCGGTAAGATACCATTCAAAGTTTTTAACTCGGTCATCAGTGAACTCATTCTAATAATGATCAGCTGTATGTATATCTCAGTGTCTCCACACTAATGACCAATGAGATCGGTCATTCTCATCACATGAGTAAACATCACATACACTAGTCTATCTAGATCATTGATATCCTATCTAAAGGATCCTATGGCTAGGATCATTTAGATCACATACCTATAGATGATTGATCTCATTATCATAATCTCATCATGATTCAATCATCATTGCATGTGATCAAAAACTTTATTATAATATACGCATCTAATAAGAGTTAATAATGATGATTTGTTTAATTAATTAAATGAGGTATTTCTAAAAATGTCAAATCATATCATATATGATTGGCTTGTTGGGCATTCATTTCTTTTAACACATCCTCCTCATAGGTCTTCTCATGTACCTATTCAACCTGATAGATATGTGGGACATATCTCTGATGAAAGAAAGAAGACACAGTGTATTGAGAATGATGATTCTAAGACTTATGAGGAAGCAATATCTGATATTGATTTCAAGGAATGGAGATTGGCAATGAATTCTAATATGGACTCCATGTACTTCAATCATGTTTGGAACTTGGTAGATTCACAAGAGAGTATTATACCCATGGGGTGTAAATGGATCTATAAAAGAAAAATTAGAGTAGACAGAAAGGTGGAGACCTTCAATGCAAGACTGGTAGTTAAAAGATATCATCAAAGGCAAGGTGTTGACTATGATGAGACCTTTTCACTAGTATCTATGATTAAGTCCATTAGGATATTGCTCGCCATTGCTGCACACTATGACTATGAGATCTGGTAGATGGATGTTAAGACTGCATTCTTCAATGGTGATCTAGGGGAAGAGGTGTATATGATACAACTTCAGGGATATGAATCCCATGAACATTCTAATAAAGTGTACAAATGGTTGAAGTCTATTTATGGACTAAAGCAAGCATTTGACAGTTGGAATAAAAGATTTGATAAGATTATCAAGTCTTATGACTTTGTTCAGGATGAAGATGAGCCATGTGTGTATAAGAAGGCAAGTGGTGTGCTATTTTTTCTTGATCTTATATGGGGATGACATACTACTCATTGGAAATGATGTAAGTATGTTATCATCAGTTAAAGCCTAGCTATCTAAAAGCTTCTCCATGAAGGATTTGGGTGATGCATCCTTTGTCCTAGAGGTAAAGATCTATAGAGATAGATCAAGAAGGATGCTCGGCTTGACCCAATCTATGTACATAGAAACCATTGTGAAAAGGTTTGGTATGGAAAACTCCAAAAGAGGTCTCTTCTAAGGTGATGCCTCCTAAAACTCCTAAAGAAAAAGAGCACATGAGTAGAGTACCTTATGCATCTGCCATAGGTCTATCAAGTATGCTATGATATGTACACAGCTTGATGTGGCACATCTTTAACTGTTATGATATCATGTATATCTAGGTGATAGTCACTAGATTGTTGTAAAATGCATTCTTAAGAGCTTGAGAAGAATAAAAGATGTATTTTTGGTATATGGAGGAGATGACCTGGTACTTAGAGGTTACACAAATTCAAGTTTCTAGTCAAACAAGGATGATAGCAAGTCAACGTTAGGGTATGTATTTATGTTGTATGGTGATGCAGTGAGTTGGAAGAGCTCCAAGCAAGCAACTACTGTAGATTCTACAATGGAAGTGAAATATATTGCTACTACTGAAGCTGACAAAGAAGTTGTCTGGATTAAGAAGTTCATCTTAGGTTGTTCCCTTCATCTCTAATCCAGTTCCATTGTTTTGTGACAACAATGGAGCTATTGCGTAAGCAAAGCAGCTGAGGTCTCATTGGAAGTCAAAGCACATTCTGTGGCATTACTACTTGATTAGAGAAATTGTAGCAAGAAGAGATATATCTATAGATAGAGTATCTTCTAAAAATAATATTATATATTCGCTAACTAAGGTCATAACTCAAAGTGTGTTCGAGGGTCACCTTGAGCTAATGGAGATCAGACATGTGGGTGATTGACTTTACTGTAAGTGGGAGATTGGTAGAAATGTATGCCCTACAAGCCAATCATATGTGATATGATTTTACATTTCTTGTAATATCTTATTCAGTATTAATAGCATTATTTTCATTACTTGCATTATCTAGATGCATCTGTCATAATGAAGTCCTAGGTTGCATACAATGATGATTAAATCATGATGAGATCATGATAATGAGATCAATCATCTGAAAACATGTGATCAAAAATGATTCTAGTTGTAGGATCCTTGAGATGGGAGATCAAGGATCCAATAAGACTAATATATGTGATATCTTCTCATATGATGAGGATGGCCAATCTTATTGGTCATTAGTATGGGGACACTAAGATACATGTACAAGTGCTCATTAGAGGAATGAGTTAGCTAAACTGACTAGTATAGAATCCCTGAATGGTATCTTACCAAACTGTTGATCAGGGAATTCTTGTAAGAAATCGATCTTGTAAAATTTGGTGTAGAGGAAGCGACAATTCATATAAGTTCATTTAGAACGTATCTCAATCAGAATCAAACGATGAAAATAAAAAATCGATAAAAATAGATTAGGATATACTTGATAGTGATTCATCTAATAGCACGGAGAAGAAGGAGATGAGCTTCTAAAGCTCTAAAATTGTTCAAGTGTCCAGTCTCTAACGGTATCCACACGAACTTGGGTTGCTGGTTGATGATGAACATATGAATTTGGGGACTCCTCACCACGTTGAGGGTTGGCTACTCATCTTTTTTTATTTTTATCTTTATCACTTGTGCCAATGTCATGTATTTTACTAAATAATTATACAAGGATTTGATAAAACATAAAATCGATCTGGAATACTTAGCAAGATTCATTTTGCTGAAACAAGTTGATAATCGTGTCTATATCTACACCTTGATGCCACCTTTTCAGTCCATCACCATTTCATTCTGCTACATTCATCTATGCTCACCTACATTCCATTTCAGTTCACTTCGAATCACTTCATTTCATTACATGCCATTCCCTTACAAAGCCGACATTAAGGCGAGGCAAGTTGTAGACACGCCAAATTTGCCTAATTTAGAGCATAAAACTAATGTTTTATAAGGTAACATGCATGATTGAACAGAAGATGATGCCGGATCTTTTATTGTTGATTTAGAGCTTTGTCGAACAAAATCGGATGTTTTTCAGAGTTTTTCGAACAAAGCCATAATTTCTAAGCGAAAGCCATGTGTAAATCGCGTAAACACGGAAATCAACTGGCTGATCAAAGCTTAATGATCATGCATTGAAGGTTATGGTCAAATTCTCACTCTGAACATGTCTTGATTCATGCCGTGTTTTTTTGGTTGACCGTTGGAATCATTTTGGCCAGTGTTGGATCTTCCATTTATTGTCTAAACTTACAGATGACATTATGAAGTTTTAAAGAGTGTAGTGGCTGATGCATCACTGTAGAAAGCTTCGTCGGCCTGTTATCTTTCGAACACAACAAATGACATCGAATTCTGAGTTCGAGAGTATTTTCAATGGCTTATAGAACACAAGCGCATAGATGTAATATAATGCACCCTGCCTTGGAGGCACATCCTAATGTGCCCCACCGGGTGGGGCTCATTGCCATGCACCCCTGATCGAGGGCACATGGGTCGCAATTTTTGATCGCAACTCTACTTCCAACCAGATCATACCAAATTTTTTGATCAAATCAAATCATTTTTTCGGACGGATAAGATGTGCCCCTAAGGGGGAACATGAGCCTTGGGGTAGGGCACATGCACCCAGGGCAAAGACGATTTTCTATGAGAAGATCGACCCCGGTTTCCCTATAAATTGAGCTATGATTCTAGTCATTCCAGAGAAAGGTTCATGACCCCCTATGCTTCCCAAGACGTCCAATATTCCTCCTACAAGATTTTAGTGATTTTTAGAGAGAGGTATTTGAGTTTTTAGAGAGAGAAAAGTTGGTTATGGAGAGAGGAAGGTCGATTCGAATGTGTTCAGCTAGGTCTTTCTTCTTCGACTTCTACAAAAGCATGTGGATAGCGGTTGCCTGATCTATCAAAAGCAAAGTTCTTCTTCCCCAAGTTCTCTTTCATTTTCAACTAATGACATGCAAATCTAAGATCAGTGCTGGTCGTGGCGGGCTATGAAGTAAAGTCACGCCTGGCAGGTCCCGGTTGTTATGCGGCTTTTTCGACAACCCAAATTTGGTCCTATCTTCTTCAATCAGGCACAGAATAAATCTCTTTATTTTTCCTATCTCTTTATTTTGTCCTTCTCCATCTACCTATCATTTTTTCACATTTTTATTAGTTTTAATCTATTAATTAAAAAATCTAAAAAAGGGGCTAGAAGCAACCCAAATCTGGTCAGTTCCTCTTTAATTGTCTTTTTTATGTCATTTTTTTATATATACTTCACCTTATTCAAGTTTATTTTTTTTTCATTTTTTAGTGTTTAGTTGCACAGGAAACCAAACACCCACGAGTTGAGGACTCTTCTTCATCGGCCGGCTGAAAAAGGAGAAGCTTTAACCTACAATCTTCCCGCTATGGTACACACTATCATTTTCTTATTTCTATTGTATAAAGTGGAGCCCGCAATTCCTGGTGACCACATCCTTTTTCACATGCTTTAAGTTCTATTTTCTTTCTCACTCTTTCCACATGACTTGAACCATCTCTTTGGTGAGCGAGCGACGTCGAGAGATGAAAGTTCAGGGATCAATGTGAGTGTTGGACCGATGTGAGAGATTTCCCTTTTCCCTAACCACTACTTTTTTGAGGTGACAACCCAGGAACCTATTTTTCAGAGTTGACAATATCTATAAGGAGTTGTAGATGATGACAAGTAAATGATGCCTTAATAAAGAAATTATTGACCTAGATATGAATTGGTGCAAAAGTTACATCATTACTATTGGGAGATACAATTCTTTAATAGTCTAATTGAGATGTCCTAATAATTAAGATTACTATCATATCCTTCTATAAGAACATTATCTATATTTCCTACTTGAATAAATGATTTATTATGATATATGGAAATGATAAATGTTCTAAGACGTTAAATGGCAAAGTATTTGTTAGTGGGAGCTTAACAAATTGTTTAATCATATTAGATATGTTAGCTTTAATGTTATGTGTGAAAAATCTTCTTAAGAGAAAATGAGTTCATTTAGATCAATCTACTCTTTTACTTAATGTAGGCATGCAAAATAGGCTAATGAGTTGTTAGAACTCATACATCTAGGTATATGTTACCCATGTCTATTAAGGCTAAAGGAGAATATTTCTACTTTTATTTCAAAGATGATGTATCTTGGAATGAAGTACTTAATAAAGTATAAATCTGAGACCTTTGAGAAATTATTTGAGATTAAGAATGAAGTAGTGATACTAATGGAAAGAGTATTAGAATTTTTTGATAAGATCAAGGTTGAAGGATAAAAGAATATAAATTTAAAGGACATGTCTTTACACATTTTATCTTAATTGAGTAGCTAAAATGATACGCATATTTTGTATGACATAATACAAAAAATGTCAACTTTTGTAAAATTCCTCTTTGTCTATTTTTGGCTAAGTACTCGATATAATTACTTTATCAGAAATTGGTGTAGACACGCCAAATTCGCCTAATTCAGAGCATAAAACTCATGTTTTATAGGGTAACATGTGTGATTGACCTTATAATAATGCCAGGTCCTTTTAAAAATTGATTTGGAGCTTTGCCGAACGAAATCAGATGTTTTTCGAAGTTTTCCATAAAAAGTCGTAATTTCCGAGCGAAAGCCATACGTAAATCGTGTAAACACGGAAATTGGATGAATGACCAATGCCTAATGATCATGCATTGAAGGTTACAGTCATATTCACACTTCGGACAAGTTTTGTTTCATGCCGTGTCTTTCCAGTTGCCGTCGGAGTCATTTTGACCAGTATCGAATCTTCTATTCACTGTCCTAACTTCCGGATAAAATTTTGAAGTTTTTAAGTGTGTTATGGCTAATCCAATGATGTAGAGAGCTTCTTAGGCCTGTTATCTTTACAACGCAACAAACGGCGTTAAATTCCGAGTTCGGGAGTGTTCGCAGATGCTTCCGGAAGAAGGACGCGCAAAACAGTCCCATGCGCCCGGGTCCCTGGTCACATGCGCCCAGGGCCCAGGGCACGTGACCATGCGCCCTACCCCTGAGGCACGTGACGTTGTGCCCTGACTTGAGGGCACATGCGCCCTACCCCTGAGGCAGGAGGGAACTTGTTTTTCACCGGGACTCTACCTCTGAACGGATCGGACCAGATAAGACCGAAAATTTCGAAAAGATTGGACGTGCCCTCACTGGTAGTGCACATGCCTTGCACCAGGACGCATGCGCTCTGGGGTAGGGCGCAAGGCACCCTATTTTGTAGCCCTGATAAGACCGTCTGTTCTCCTATAAATAAACTTTGATTCTGGTCGTTCCAAAGGCATGTGCATGACCCCCCAGGCATCTCAAGATGTCCAAGCTCCCTCCTGCATCCATTTTGTAATTTTTAGAAAGAAAATTTCGAGTTTTTAGAAAGAGATAAGTCGGTTCAAGAGAGAGGAAGGCTGGTCTGCAGGTGATCTGTCAGGTCTCTCTTCTTCGGCCTCTACAGCAACGTGTGGACGTTTGCTGCCTGGACTGTTTCTCGGTTTTTTCGACAACCCAAATTTGGCCATATCTCTCTCTATTATAATCAGAATCTTTCTGTTCTTTTTCCTATCTCTTTGTTTAGTTATTCTCCATCCTCCTATCATTTTTTTTACATTTTTTGCATTATTTTTAGTTTGTTAATACGAAAATAAAAAAAGAGGGGTTAGAGATAACTCGAATCCGGTCAGTTTCTAGTCAATTGTGTGTTCATGTCATTTTTCTTACATATACTCCACTTTGTCTATTTCTAATTGTATTTTTCACTTGTTTGTTTTTCTAGTTGCACATAAAATCAAGCACCCACAAGTTGAGGACTCTTCTTCATCAGCCGGCCGAAGAAGGAGAAGCTTTGACCCGCACTCTTCACGCTAAGGTACACACGGTCATCTTTATTTCATAAATCGGAACCAGCGGTTCCTGGCGACCACGTCTTAATTTCTTTCTTCTCACCTACCTCCCACATGACCCGAACCATTTCTTTGGTGATCGAGCGACGCCAAGGGATGAAAGTTCGGAGATCAATGTGAGTGTGGGACCAAGGTGAGAGTTGCTTTCCGTGTTTTCTTCCTTTCTTTCTCATCCCCTCTTGAGGTGACGATCTTGGTTCACGGACTTCCCTGAAAAGGAGAGGCCCGTTGAATTTTCAGAGTCGATAGCTTTGTGGCGACCACGGTGGGACAAACAATGTCTTCAACCGTGGGTGCTTAGTGTTTTGTTTGCCACTAGTTCTAGTTCTAGACTGGTTCCCGTGTGAGCCTTTCCTTTTTTCCACCTCTCTTAAATTTCATGCCATCTCAAAATTTTTGATTTCACCCATATTTCATCAGATCTGAAGTGCCAAGTATGTCATTTAATTTCTGTCATTTTATTTAAGCCGGTTCCCACATGAACCCACCTTTGCTTTAAAAACCGGTTCCCGCGCGAACCAACTCTCTTCTACAAATTGGTTCCCACGTGAACCAGCATTTATTTTCAGTCATTCAAATCATATTTTTTCTTATTTACTGCAGGTTATCACCCTAAAATTGGTCACCGCGTGACCCTCTTTTATTTTCAGTTGTCATTTAAACCGGTTCCCGCGTGAACCACTCTTTTTCTTTTCAAACCGGTTCCCGCGTGAATCAATCTCTTTCTTTACTTCGGTTCCCACGTGAACCAAACCACTTTCCTTCAGATCTATCACCACTTAGATCATATTCTTATTCACCTTTAGTTGGCCCCACGTGGCCAACTTTCAATCATTCAAACTGGTTCCCACGTGAACCACCCTTTTTTACCCAAAACCGATTCCCGCGTGAACCACCTTTACCTTTTACACCAGTTCCCACGTGAACCAACTTATTCTTACATCGGTCCCCACGTGGACCACCCTTTTGCTTGGCTATCAAATCTGAACCCTCTTATTTCCATCACTTTTCACTATCTCCATTTGGCTCACATAAGAAACAAGGTCTAGATTCTAGTTTCTAGTTGCTTGTCTAGTTTCTAATTGCTTGTCTTGTGTCATTGCTTATTTATTTAAGTTTA
The DNA here is from genome assembly GCA_036172225.1 of Cryptocoryne crispatula var. balansae. Lineage (NCBI taxonomy): Eukaryota > Viridiplantae > Streptophyta > Magnoliopsida > Alismatales > Araceae > Cryptocoryne > Cryptocoryne crispatula. Next base: position 12,454,119 of record CM069933.1, read on the forward strand.
TATTTTGATTATTACTTGCTTTATTACTTGATTGCATTCTTTACTCCTTCTCTCTACCCCTTCTTTTACACTTTTTTGAGGCGGGAGCTCACTCTCCCATTTACCCCTCCCATCAAAAACACCTTCTTGGTGGATTCTGACCTCTCTTCTGGGATATTCCTTCCTAGTTGACTTGGTTGGCTTTCATCAAGGCCTCTGTAATTCCTCATACGTGGAGTATTCCTCTTCACGATCGGGTTGGTTGTACCACTCCCCAAAACCCGAAGCATCCTATGTTACCTACACGTGGTGAGATTGTGTGAAACCTAGGTCATTGGAGATTGGAGTTAGGATCCTAACCCATTTGTTGAGAGAACAATTCTTAACAAAATCCATAAACCTAAGGTTTAATCAAAATCATTGCGTAATTTTTCTTTCAAGTCTTTGCATCACTTGTTTGTCAAACAAAAATTCGAACCCCTAACATTTTTGCAAGATACTAAAAACCAGAAAAAGTTCTTTGTTTATTTTGCCAACTTGTTTGATGCAACTAAGGTCTGGAAGGCATGTTGGAATGGCGGAAAAAGCTGAACATCGAGAGCACGAGATGGGTCACCAACCAATTTCGTCAGACGATCATGTTAATCCATTGTTTGAGTCAGAAGCGCAAGAGGTCCCTCAATCATCTGCTCCTCGCGATGTTGAACAACTCTTTAGGGAGTTGTCTCTCTATACTGACCCATAAACCTACGCCCGCATACAATCCATGGTGAAGGGAAAAATTGCCTCAGATCAGGTTGAAGCCAACCAAGTTGCCTCATCTTCTTGTCCTCTGGCTTGACCACCATTCATTCAATCACCCTTTGTTCAACCACCTATTGTTCAACAATCTGTGATTCAAGCATCATTAGCACAACCATCTGTAGTTCAACCATCCATAGTTCAACCATCTATGGTTCAACCATCATTTGTTCAGCCATCTTATTTTAACCATGTTGCTCCCCTGGCCCATCAAGTCATGGGACAATCTTCAGTGAATTTGCCAAGTCATGTTTCTCAATTCCAGAACCATGCCTCTTACCACATACCCCAACCAGTAAACAAAGAACCTGCTCTCACCAAGGCAATCATGGATTAGCTCACCCAGATGAATGAGCGCTATGAAGAGCTAAGATGTCGCCTAGACTCCAAGTTAGTTTCTGATATCTCTATTCTTTCTTTGCCAGTTCTCCACATGCCACCTTCTAAACTACCAGTTTATCGCCGCTACAATGGTACTGGCATCCTTTTCTCCACCTAAAAGATTTTCTCTACGAGTCCTCATTCTGGAAAAATGATCGTAGGGTTCTTGCTTTCTTGTTCCGCCGATCACTAGAAGGGTATGCATTGGAATGGTTCTACTCACTCGACCCCTTTGAGGCAGGAGACTTTGATATTGTGAAGACCAAATTTTTGCAAAGATACAGAGATCGGGTGGCACCATCATTCTCCATTACAGATTTGATTGCTGAGAAGATGAAGCCCGAAGAGGACTTCATAAAGTTTGCTGATCGCTGGAGGGGAATGACAGAGAAATTGACAGATGTTATTTCTGAAGGGGAACAAGTAAAAATGCTTATCGGGAACACCACACTAGCTCTAAGGAATATATTGATCATGCACCATCCTACCACCATGAATGAACTCTATGACAGTGCCCGATACTTACAAGCCCACTTCAAAGATGCCACCATGATAAATCCATTTGATCCCAAACCTAGGAACATCAGGAAGATCCCCTCTGCACCAATTGGTCCTACAACCGAAGGAGTGGTCAACAACGAAGTTATAAACATTGTGGGGAACCAGGGAGGGAACCGTCAAAACCAGTTCAGAAACCCACCACAGAACCTTTCCTATTACCCCCCTCAACAATCGGTTAGGCCACAACAACCACGACAACCACAACAACCACCTCAGCCAGTAGCACAACCCCAGCAACCTCGTCAACCTGCCTACAATAGGGCATGCCACCACCCAATCAGGCACTACGAAGGGGAGGTCCTAGGAGAGAGAATTAACAACAAATCTCTTACTCCTTGACTGACATCTTCAATGTACTCATGGTAGAAAAACAGTTGGAATTGCCCAAGGAAAGAGAGATTTGGCCAACAAATGCAGATATGTCCCGATACTGTGCTTACCATCGGTGTCTTGGTCACACCGTAGAAGTGTGTTTTCAATTCAAGGATTACATCCACGATCTGAACGACCAAGGCAGCATTGATTGGGTTCAAATGGGGGAATGCATACAGGCAATGAAGGCTAGGCAGCAGCAGCGGCAGCATCCACCGGCTCAATCTCAACAACAACTCGGCTTAGGGATTGTCTATAATCTGCTCCCATTACATGCTCCCGCTCCAAAGACCAGCACCGGCACATCCAAACCCGGGAATTGGTCTAGTACACTCTATTGTCCAGGGAGATGCCACCGAGCTCAAGGTTGACAATTAGAAAACCACAATGCAACCATGTCGATCCAACCAAGCTAGGCCTCCTGTTAGGAACCCTCCTAGACAGATAATCCGTGCACCTTCTACTCCACAACCACCACCAAGCTCAATAACACAACCACTGGCCGCCACTTCTTCTCACCGACTCATCATTAGGCCAGCCCCCTCCTTAACTACACCTCCTTCAACTATTACTACACATCGGCCCTTGCTCATCCGACCACCACAATCACCACCAAACCTGAACCCCCAGCCTATGAGCTCTGCTACTCCAAAACCCCAATCTATCATACCACCAACCCCACAACCTACCACATTACCAACACCTTCATTAAACTCAACAACCACTCCCGCACCCCGGCCTCTTCTTATTAGGCCACCAGTATCACCATCACTACCACCTCCAAACCCTACCCCTCTACCCATAAACCCAATCATCCCAGAACCACCAATCCCGTTGCCTACTATACATGCACCTACACCACCTGTTCCCACCCTAGTTAACCCATCACCTCAACCCGACTGCCAAATAGCCCCGGTGCTTCGGAGTGGGAGGATGTTCCAGCGGCTCTTTCCCCAAGCCAGTATTCAACCACAGGATCCAATGGAGGAGGAACAAGTGGAAGAACCATTGCCGGGCACGGCGTCTGATTTGTTGAAACATTTAGATAAGACACCAGCCCGTATTTCCATACTTGAGTTGATCAAAAGATCAAAGGTGCACCAGGAGATTCTACATCAGTATTTGCAAAGGGTCATGGTGAGTGAAGATCTCCTACTTGAGAAGATCACTACAGTGTTAGCCCCTAGAAGTGAGCACCCAACACTCACTTTCTCTCAGGAGGAATTAGCAAATCCAAAGATTAGGAGATATGCTTTGCATGTGGCTGTTATTATTTGTAATATTTAAGTGAAATCCTGTTTGGTTGACACTGGAGCTTCTATCAACGTTATGCCTGTAGACATGCCAAATTGGCCTGATTCGGAGCCCCAGACTCTTATTCCATAGGCGATATCTTTTATTTGACCGTTATCTGATCTGGATTACCTTGTGGAGATGAACCAAGGACATTGGTGGAGCCCCTTGTTAGTTGAGAATGGACCAATGATTTCCGGAATGATGCCAAAACCTTCAAGCGAGAGCCGCGCGTGAACTATAAAAACACGAAGCCTGCTCGATGACCGACCTTGAATGGCCCATAATTGAAGGTCTCGGGAGTCCCGCATGTGTTCCGCAACATTCAGGGTTTCCGAGAAGTCATTTCGATAGGCGTCGGTCAATAACGGCTTTCGTTACGGCATTTTCATCTGTACTGACACAGCTATCCCCGACCACGCGTTAGGCCTTTCCGGTCATCACCGGGTCTTTTTGGGTCATCCGGGTCGATTCTAGCCGAAATTTTCATCAACCGGGGCAATACGTCCGGTTCGGTCAATTTTAGGGTTTCCCAGCTTTTCCGAGTTCCGGTTCACGTTTACCGGGTTAATCTTAGATTTTTCAATGACTTCAGGTTTTCCGATCATACCGGACTTGTTCGGTCATCATTTTAAGTCATCTCAAGTTGACCTGAGATTTCTCGACCGGAACCGTGCTCTTTCGGATCTTCGCCACGGGTTTTGGCTTTCCCTGAGAGGGTAAACCGGTAGAAAGCCCCATGCGAATGTCTCGGGAGTCATGCCGGATGGTTTACTGACTTGAGTAGGTGCAGTTGAAGGTCCTCTTTCCAACGCAACAAACAGGAGTCGAATCGGACGTCCCGTCTGCAAGATACGGCTCGCGGAACGTGCGCGTAGGAGAGAGAGTCTACCACGCCCCCACCCCCTTTGAAAAGGGAGGGGGCTCCCTCAAACTGGGGGCGTGCCCTGCGTGCCCCCGATTCCTTTGAAAAGAGGGGGTGCGGTCAGTTTCCTAAAATTGGAAATTACCCCGATTAGCACCTTCTAAACCAGATTTTTGGAAGGTTTCCGTCTAAAATTTTTTATTATTTGTACCGCGCTCCCGGTTCGGGGGCGCGTTACGTATATCAAGTCGATTTTTAGCAATTTTTGGAAGTTTCCGTCGATTTTTAGCAGTGAGACGCGTACTGCGCCCCCGGTTTCCTTGAAACGGGGGGGGGGGGGGCACAGACCGTGCCCCCGAAGTGAGGGCGCGCCCTGCGTGCCCTCAGGTTGTGGACGCGCCCTGCGCGCCCTCGTCCCCTTTGAAAAGCAGGGGCGCGGTTGGTCCAGTTTCCATTTTTTGCACCGGCTTCCTCCCCCTATAAATTGAAAGCCATTCTTAATGACCCAAGGTTAATCCCCCATGCGTAGCTCATCCTGAGGTCGTCCAAGCTCTCTCCCAAGGCCGTCCCGATGTCCAAAGGTGATCCGACATTGAGAGATCGATCCCGAAGTGAAGGAGAAGGCTCGATCCGGGCGTTCTGCATCAGACGACTTCATTGACTTATGTAGAAAATCCGAGGCTCTTTATGCAAAAGTATTCAACATAGAAGTTGTTCCTCTCTTCGTCCTCTTTCATCTCCAACTGACGGCACTAAATTCCATCTTGCCGTTCGTTTGTGGCAGTTGCTACACTGAGGGCGCGCATCCAGGTTATGTTTTCTATATCCGCCCACTTTAAAATTTTTTAAAGACTTCTACATGAGTATTTAGGAGAAATAATAAACATAGGAACTCTTTATCTCCCAGTCTTCTGTCCACTCCAACAAACGTCACTTGATTCTGACATCGGGGTCGTCTGTAGTATCCTCTACACCAAAGTCGCGCCAAAAGGATGCAAAGCTACCCAAACCGGCCTTCTTCAACCAACTCGGCTTCAACTCAAGCCGATCCATTCCATAAGCTTTCTCAACTCATTTAACTCAGTTTATTTACTGTTTTAAAGCATATTTCAGTTCATTTGCATCATTTTTACATAATCAAAAATACACAAAAAGGGGTTAAGGCTCACCCCGAAGCCGGTGAGTCCAATTCCAATTGCTTATTTCTCATCTTCCCTCTACAGTTACTACACTTCCCATAGTTCTAATCATTTTCTTCACTTGGTTTATTATTCTAGTTGCACAGGTTGATCAAGCTAGCATCGGTTGGAGACTCTTCGTCATCGGCCGGCCGAAGAAGAAGAAGGTTTAACCCACATCCCGATCTCCCGCGCTAAGGTACATGGTCAAATCAACTCATCTCTTGTTTTACATCCCCTAAAGCGGAGCCCACGGCTCCTGGCAACCACATTTTTCATGTTTTAAGTTCATCTATTTCTCACTCTCCTCCCACATGACCCGAACCATCTCCGGTGCTCGAGCGACGCCGTGAGATGAAAGTTCGGGGATCAATGTGAGTGTGGGACCGAGGTGAGGACATTTTACTATTTTCCGAGTGTTTTTCGATTCACTCCCCTTTTTCCCAATTCTATCTTTCACCTTCTCTTGAGGTGCCGATCCGGAACCCGTTTCTGGAGTGAACAATTGATAACAATCTATCTAATCTAAGGTTTCAACCCAAAAATTGTCGAGTAGTCATTTTAAAACCTTGTTTGCATAACTTGCTTGCTCACAACAATTGAAAACAACAAAAAAAATTCTCTCCTTTCAAAACACCTAAAACAAGAAAAAAAATCCCTTTAATTTTTGTGTTCAACTTGCTTGCCAAACAACCAAAGTGAAAACAAATCAAATCAAACAAACAATCATAACCAAACAAAAAAGTCTCTTGCATTTACACCTTTCATTTTCTTTCTTTCAACCACTTTTTTAAGAAAATTTGAAAGGATGCCCATAACACTAAGGTCCGGAAGACACATCGGGATGTCGGACTACTACGGCCAAGAAGAGGAGTACGAGATGGGTCACTATAAGCTTCAGCAACCCATGGTCCAACCAGATGGCCATGTTAATGCCGTGATGGAACCTGAGGTCCAAGATCCCGCTCACCGATCCGCCTCACATAGTATAGAACAAGCTCTCAAGGATCCATCTCTTTACCTTGATCCCGAGACCTTTGCAATTATCCAATCTTCCACTAAGGGCAAGATGCCCGCTAATCAAGCTCCGATTGAGGGAAATCAAGCCCCCTCACCACCCCAACCGGCAGTCAGGCCCCTAATCATTTCTTCTCCTGGGCAACCCTGCCATGTCTCCACTCACCCCGTTGTGGGGCATTCACATAACACTATTCCAGTTCATGTTTCCAACCCACCTCTTTCGACCCATTCACCTAAACACTTTGCTCCCATGGCTTAGGAATCCAGCCTCACCCAGGCATTAATGAACAAACTTAACCAGATGGATGAGTGCTTTGAAGAGATGAAGCACCACCTCGATTTTAAAGCCATCCCTGAAATCTCTGTCCTATCCTTCCCAGTTCTACACCTTCCTCCTTCAGAGATACCAGTCTTTCAACGTTACAACGGGACTGGTAATCCTTTCAACTATCTAATGAGCTTTCTCTATGACTCTGCGTTCTAGAAAAATGACCGCAAAGCACTTGCCTTCCTATTCCGTCGGTCATTGGAGGGATCCGCCCTGGACTGGTTCTATTCTCTTGATTCCATTGAGGTGGCGGATTTTGACATTGTCAAGGCGAAGTTTCTACGTCGAAGTACAAGGATCGGGTGGGGCCAAA